>CM066327.1:112333794-112833794 GCA_033807775.1 Saussurea involucrata
TCTTGGACGAGACGAAGTTATTCCCCCATTTGGAAAAATATTTGCTTCACTCTTTCAGGGAGAGTTTTGACGGGTTTTCTTTTGAGAAGAAAGAGTTCCATACAGCTGGACTCTAGTTCTTGGTAAGCCATTCTTTCAACACTTGTCGTTTGTCGTTGTCGTTGTCGTTGTCATTGTTTACTAATGCTGCTCGTATTATGATTCTTCAGGCGTTCCAAGCTTCCCTTACATTGCATGTCGAAATGACGAATATAGAGGTTTCAACGGCTTCTGTTACCAAAGATGAAGATGCAGCGTTAGCTAAAGAGAAAGCTGCTTTGGAACATGAAGAAGCGATGTCAGCGCGCCTTGACCATACTCTGGACGAATTGGATGCCCTCAGTCATACAAGAGACGAGATAAACTCGCGTTTGAAGGAGTCCCTGACTTTGATGCGCGACCAGAGAGAGGAGCTGGAAGGGATGAAGGAATCCGTAACCGCGAAGAGGAAGGAAGTCGAGGGAATCAAGGCTAAGGTGATAAGTTTGCAGAAGGAGTCTGGTGAGTTGAAGGACGAAAATAAGTCTTTCCTTTGTTATGCTCGACTTACGGCGCGTGCGGCATTTATGCGACGTCACCTGCAGGGTAAGGATCCTTTGGCTTCAGCGTCAGATGAGCTGCATCTCTTTTATGAGAAAGTCGGGACCGAGGGAGATCTCGACTTGGATGACCAGATGGAGGTCGAAGAGGAGGCGGTTGATGAGGGTTTTCAAGATGAGGTATCGGACAAGGTCGTGATCGATGCTCCTCCACAACCTTAGAAAAAATGTATTTGTTTGTTCATGCTGTTCGACTGTCAGTGGTCGATTATGTATTCGATGGCTTATATAATGAACGCAACTTTTGCTTATGCTTTATCCAAGCTATGTTTAATTATGAAGTCGAACATAAGATACATATGAAATCCTGCGACTAAGGCACTCATTGTAATACGATGACAAGAACATGAAACAAATATAAAAACACGCAATTAAAGCATCCATTCAGTTAATAAACCTAGGGTAAAGTCGTTTAGACTTTGTGATCGTACGACCAGATCGTACAGCGAGTTTGTATCGTATGCCCTTGTGGAGAAATAGTCAAGTTAGAGACTTGATTCTTTATGTCGTTCGACCTTGCGATATTAAAGTCATATAGTAGACTTAATGATTACTGTCGTGCGATTCTGCGATAAAACGATGTTGGGGGTTGGTCGTTGGCTAACCAACGACCCTCCGATGCTTAAGTCAGTAAATGTTTTGCGAGAAAAAATCATATGAGAAAGAGTTAGAGAACGTACCATTTCAGACTCTCTCTATTTTCCCAATATCATTTATTATCGTACTCTTTTTGGGAGAAAAATACATGTTTTAAATGACAGAATGACACGGAGAAATATTGTCCTGCGATTGACTATGTTGTCGTGCGACGAGGCACCATAGTAGATTTATCCCTATGGAAAAGATCTTAATTTAGGGATAGAAGAATGAACCTGTCGAGAGCTTGATCTTGTGACTTCAGTTTATTTTCTCTTTTGATCTCCTGGATTCCCCATGGCGTAGGGAATTTCAATTAATAACTTTTGCATGCTCGGGAGTCGACGGTCGATGGCTATTAGCTGGAACAGCGACATTGTCGATGATATCTTTGAGATTTCCTTTCGGAAAATGATATGCTAGTTCCTTCTTCAATGCGATACAGTCGTCTGTCGCATGACCATGATCGGCATGGAAGTTAAACCACCTTGATTTGTCTTTCTTAGCATCGTCCAGGTCGGACTTCTTTGGCCACCGAATGGTAGCTTGGGAACTTTTCAGAGCTTCGACTAGGTCCTTTGCAGATCCTTTGAATCCATAAGAGGATATCTTGGGGTACTGAGTGAACTTAGCCGCGGTTTGGCTTCTGCTTTCGTCTTGAAACGAACATTTGAAATTTGGCGCGCTGGCTCTACTCTAGAAACAGCCTTTGTCTTGAACTCTGGCTTTCTGACGCCTAACGACTTCTTGTCGTCAGTGTGCTTGCGACGAAAGGCGGCATCATCTTCTACCCTCATATATGCTAAGGTTCGAGCTCGGACGTCTTCGAAATTCTTCGGGGGATATTTGGTCAAGTCGGTGTATAGACCCGAACTATCGTCCAGACCCCGCTTATAGGCTTCGATCGCGGTGTTGACGTCGCAATTGCGGATGCTGATCATTTCGGCATTGAATCTATTAAAATAACTTCGAATAGACTCATTAGCTTTCTGCACGATGTAATATAGGTCGCTGGTCTGCTTCTCCATCTTACGACTGCTGGCGAATTGCTGGGAGAATTGATTAACCAACTCAGCAAACGACCCGATGGATTTGGGTTTGAGATTGATTAACCATTGGAGAGTTGGACCAGTGAGAGTTGCTCCAAAACTCTTACACATGCATGCTTCCTAGTACAATAGTGGGATCGAGATCGTCCACATGAAATGCTTATATTGCGCGACGTGCTCAGTTGGGAGCGAAGGCAGGAATTTTATACTTCTCTGGGACCTCGACGGTGGCGATCTCATTGATGAAGGGCGACGCCTGATACCCCGAGCGAGGCTCGACGTCGACGGGCACGGCTGCCCCAGGCAACTTGGCGAGCAAGGACAGGACACGCTTATTTTGGTCTTCTAACATCTTCAAACGCTGAGCGAAGGGATCGTTAAGGTCGGGATTTGCCCCTGTCGAGGGATTGGCCCCTGGGCTAGTGCCATTACCATGCGACGAACCATTGGAGTCCCCATTGAACGGGACGAAATATGGCTGCGACCCATAGTGGAATTGCTGCGGTCCATTCTGAAACTGCTGCGAACCTTGCTGGAAAGGCTGCGATCCACCTTGAGGTCCATTCTGAAATGGCTGCTGAAATGGTTGCGACCCTTGCTGGAAAGGCTGCGACCCATTATTCACGGGTGGTGGCCTTATGTGCTGAGGAGGAACTGTCCCAAACTGAGGATTTGGGTTGAACGACCTTGGCTGTTGATTCTGCATGAACGGGCCTGGATGCTGATTATGCGCGGATGATCCTGGATTCGGGACAAATGGTCTAGGGACATTCTGGCCGAACGATCTTGGAACTGGGTTCTGCACGAACGGCCTAGGACCATTTTGAGGCCCAAGAGGATTTCTTAACCGTGCGATCTCCTCAGCTGCTCTGCGATTCTGCTCCGCCATTGCATTGAGTTGATTCCTGCCGACTTCGAGCTCCTGATACATCTGAGCGACGGCTTACTGCGGATTTCCATAGGCTGCCATTTTCCTGTAATAGAAAATAGAAGAAACTCCAAGAAATTATTAGTAGGGTGCACGTTCATCGAGGATTTTCTCTAGATGAGGTACCAGGATGGCGCCAAACTATTAATGCCAAAATCGCACCAAAGGGACAACTTAAGGTCGATGTGGACTTAATCAACTAAAGAAAGGATCTTTCGACGAGACGTGCGACAAAGACGAAAATGTAAATGAGACAAGGGATTTGATGACGCAGGAAAAACCTCAAGCGAGGAAAAAACCTGCGGACGACAAGGGATGTCGTCGCTGCACTATGGTCGCCAATCAGGGGCGACGTCCTTGGTACTGGTGTCGGTCGTACGATGATTACAATACAAATGAAGGAAATACTTCGAAATGTAAAGTACAAGTGTTTAAATGTGAAAACAAGTGTTTGTCGTGTGTGAATACAAAGTGTGAACTTCTGGTCGAGGACTGATGTCGTGCGTCGAGACTGATACTTGAGCTTTTCCTTCGAGTGTTCTTGAGTTCGCTGTAAGATTCTGGCTTTCAGTACTTAACACCAGAGCTTGAATGTTCTTCGCTATGAGTTTGGATGATTTTCTCTGCTGTATGATGACGTTCGCTGAAGTGTATTGGATGTTAATCGATGTCCCCTGAAATGAGGCTTTAGCTTGTCTTTTATAGTCTTCGCGTCATTAATTAGCTTCATTAATGGTTGCGTCGGTTATATCCGTTGCTTTTTAATGACTTTGACTCCTGCATTAAACACTTAACAAACGTAACAGTCAAGGTTAACGTTAGCTCGGTCGAAGGTACAATGATCTTATGCGATGGTCGTATGGGACGGGCGATATTATGGTCGAGCGTCATGGAGGACGTACGACTTACCTTTTACGGGCGACGACGGATTTTTTCTGGGTTTTTGTCGATACCTTATCTTAACACAAGATTTAGTTCACAATCGTGCGTCTTACCTGTTCTGGTCGTGGTCGTACGACGTGATTTTTTGCCCAAACAGCTGCTGCTAGTTGTTGTTCACAAGTCATATGGATGAAAACAAAGCTCAGAGACTATGGACTGGAGTTCAACTAAGTTCCAATTCTCTGTGACTCCAAGAGTGTAATAGCAATTACAGCAAACCCAGTTCAGCACTCCAAGACAAAGCACATTGATATAAGGTACCATTTTATCAAAGACTATGTTGAAAAAGGGACTATTGAAATGTATTTTGTTTCAACTGTGTGGATCCCAGATATATAAGCAATCAACAATTAATCAACACAATCAGTAATAGCCAGCCATAAATCTCACTTGTATTGATAGATCGAATGAATAAGATTCGGTGGCAGACTGTAGCCGTACAAAGGTTTTGCAAAACAATAATAATGATCATTAACCTAATACTAGGTAAAACACAAACTATTTATACCCAAAGGGTATTTACAAGAAAAGCCAAAACAAGTCCCTGAACTTCTAATTCCACACATATTAAGACCTAACAATCTCCCCCTTGGAATAGAAGTTCGCGTTCACGCCAGTCTGGAACATAGCGCTTTCGGATAGCAAAGAGCACTTCAAAATATCTGATGCAACTTCTGAATTCAAGCCGGTCTTCAATGGCTTTGAGAAGATCTTCGGCAAGGTACTCGCAAAGACTGACATACTGCTCTGGAGGAGCATTCTTGACTTCTTATTCTAAAATCTTCTTCAGATCAGACTGGATTTTCACCAATGTTCCCTCGCTAAATTTATGCACTTCACTTTTTCTGATGAACCGTTTCTCCCCTTTTCTGTTCTGATACACGAACCCTGTTTCTGGTTTAGAAAGTAAAGAGCGTACCTGTGCGTCTTCAGGGAGGTTCAGATTGGGCTTTAAGATGTTGATCGTTTTCTGATTACTTTCGAGTCCCAACTGAAAGTCTTCGATGTATGATAATGTGATCGTGCACTTCATAAATCTTTTGATAGCTTCGAGGGCTTTGGTGTAAGGTAGAGGCCGAATAGTAAGAGTCTTCAAAAATCTGAGTAGTACTGGGAAATCTCTCAGGCAAAGATGTTTGAAATCGGATTCTGAGAAGGTCCAAATATTTCCGTCATCCCTTTTTACTGAGAAGGTCGGAAAGACTACTTTAACATTTCTGTCAGATTCAGTACTCACGATTTCGATGATTCTGTGCTTGGAGTAGACCTGATGTCTCATTCTGCCTCTTTTCATGACTTCCACATACTGCGATCTGATCGGCTCATCAAGGAACGTGGCCCCGTGACATTGTACAGGGTCAAGAGGCCTTATCCAGTGAGCGAAGATTTTCTTCTGAGATTCTTCCAGATACGGTACTAAGATTCAAAACCTTTCCTAACGAGCTGGTTGAGGATGTTGGGGTGGAACCGCTTCTGGAATTGACACAATAATTTCAGATGAACTTGCAGTATCAGTAAGATCAGCCGAAGCGGTAGATACCTGTTCACCCAGAAGAAGAAGTTGGTCATAATCAAACTCTGTCATCAAATCGTCATCGCCCTGTATTTCCCACAAGGCATCAGTTTCTATCTGAATAGCAACAATCGCTCTTTGCCTCAAATCGGTTTCAAGTTCCGGATCGCCGGCCGAGTCCTCATCAATAAGCTCTAGGACGGGCCGCTCCGAAACTGTTGGCATTAACGTGTCTTCCGATGGACCTTCGGGCTTTTCAACCGTCGGGTCTGCTGACTCTTCTAAGTTGTCTCTGACCGATGAAGAAATATCCATGTCCTGAACCATTTCGGACTCTGACGGTTGTTGATGCTGTGGTTCAGTTGGAGTTACCGTTGAAGTTTCTGCCGCCGCGGATGACAGCTCGGTCAGCCTTATTCTCTTCTCCCCCTCATGTTGATCACGGTCATCCGGATCATCATGTCTTCGTTTGGTACTCTGGACCTGACCCTTACAGGTGTCTTCAAGGCTGGCGACCCTCTCGGTGAGCCTGTCGAGTGCCTGCCTGACATCGGATAGTTGGGCCGTAATTGAGTCGGTCGGAGCGATAGGGGGCGGTGGTTGGGTTTGCGAGCGGAGAATGCTTACTAAATCTGCATCAGCTGAGGCGGAAATGTTTGAGTCGGTCAACAGCCTGTCCAGTAAGGCGGCTTTGAGATCATCAACGGACATGTGCTGGACAGCCGGAGCGGTTGACGGTTGGGATAGGTTGAGTTGGGGAGTCGGTTGAGAATCCGAAGATGCCGTGGCTTTACCCGTGATAGATCGACGAATGAACGCCAAATCCTCGGAAACCTGCTTCATAATGTCCTATTGGACAGCCTTTAAGGCACCGTCCACGTATTCCTTGGAGACGAACTCCGGGAAACTAACTCCGGCGTCACTTAGCCATTCCGTTGTAGTAGCTGCGGCGGATTGCACCGCAGTACCGCCTACGTTCACGGTTGGCGTGATGATAGCCGTGGTAGGACTTCCGCCCTGTCCTTGCGAACTACCAAAAGGTAGAGTCGCTCCGGGCGTTCCGATCGAGGCACGAAGACTCTCGACGTTAGAAGAATCAATGACCCGTGTCCTAGCCAAAGAAATGTCAAAATCAAAGGGATCTAGACTCAATTGTGCATCCAGGAAGGCGAGACCGGGGGAGGCTGGTCTCTAGTTTCAACACCAGAAATCTCCAAGTGAGAGACCGGTTGAAGTTGTGCTTGATCCCCGTGAGAAGTTGAAACAATATCCTTTTGAGAGGACACGGAGTGGCTAGGGAGGGTGTGCAAGTGCGTCGCTGGGCCCACGACGTCTTCTTCAATATCCCTATGCAACGAATGCAGAGGAATAGTAGATGTGGCTGCCCGGCCAGATGAAGGCTGGTTGGGGGTAACCTGTGAAGATTGCCCCATCACACGCTCACGGTTATTCTTTAACTTACTTTTCCTTTCACGCACAGGCTCACTTTCAATTTCTTTTTCAACTAAAACTCCCTTCGCTCTCCTTATCTCTCCAATATTGGCTTGGGGGTTAGTTGCATCATCATCATCGTCGTCAGATTCGGTTTCCTCACTGTCGGATTCCTCAGACCCTTCTTCGTGACCAGAGGCCGAGCCTGATTGAGACTCGGATCCGGATACCGATTCGGAGCCAGAGGCGGTGCCGACAGTTGTTCTGGAGGAAGAACCGGATTCGGAGCTGGAAGAGGAGGCTGCCTCTTCGGCTGTGTGTACTCGGGAAACACCTTCCACCTCCACATCGTGTAGGGCGGAACCTTCAGCAAGTGGTGAATGAGGTCTAGGTCGAGACGTACTAGCATCGCGTGATGACCGCCCGTCACTACCCACGCCTGAACCCCTCACTATATTTTCCCTCTGCGCGCCCCGTCCGACAGCCCCTGCTGGTCGGACCCCTCGTCCTCGCATACATGGACCCTCACGTCGCTCAGCTCGCGCTCCTTGGGCAGGTCCAGCCGGATCTGGCTGGTCCATAGGAGCGACTATGTTTTTCTCTGTCCTATATGCTATCACACTTAGTGCCGATTGGTCCGCGATAGATAGTAAGGCAGCAGGAATAACCATAGGAACTATACCTTCTAAGACTCGAATATTTTGGATACGAGTCATACGAGAAGAAATAAGTACCTCGTGATCAGCTCGGCGAGGGATGGTGTGATCGGATTCCATGAAATGTGCGACAATCATTTGAAGAAAGCGTGGATACGGAAGAAATGAGAGTCGTCTATTGCCTTCGATCTTCTTTTGCACCTGAGCCACGAGTTCCGTCCAAAGCATCGCCGCGAAGTCAACATTGCGACTGTAGATAACAGCATGAAATAAGCGAAGCATGTTGACTGACGTACGGTCAATGCCTTTCGTCACTGCGGAGAGACACCTGTTCAGGATTGTGAACAAAGTGTACCAAACAGGCTGGAGGTGAGCTCGAGTGAAGCTCGAAGGTTGATGAATGCCACCTCGATATCCGAGAGCTTGAATGTCTCGGCACAGTTCTACATCAGTGACTTGCCCGTCGAACGCTTCTGGAGCTGCAGCTGCATTCGCGGCCTGTAGACCAAGGATGGTGCGGAAGGTCTGAACCGTGATAGTGAACTCTGAGTCGCCGATACGGGCCCGAAGTGCAAAGTGTTGGCCACGCGCAATGAGTTCGAGTGATCGCCATAGTTGATGTACGTAAACAGCTGGAACCGAAGGATAAGCCGTCAACGCTTGGTTAAGAACATGGCGCTTCAGAATCTCCACTATAACAGGGCATTGGCAGTTAAAGTTTGTCGGAACCAGATGGTAGTTGTTTGGAACCAGAGGAAGGTTCGGACCTTCTGGAAGTAACGGGGCATTGCCTGGCGGTGGATTCGGATTTGGTTGAGCCATGTACCTGTAAAAACGAGTTTAAGAGTCAATAACCAGTGCTTTGTTTGACTTATAATTAAGACTCGAGGCCCGTATTCTCGGATTTGGAACACCGAGAGTCGGTACAGTGCAAGACCGTTCACAACTCGAGTCTTGTAGGATCCGAGTTTAATTAAAGCGAGAAAGAACAGTTAAGGTGCATATAGGCAAATCTTGAATCTTACGGAGCTCGCAAAGATCAGTACTTGAAAAATTGGAAATACAAGGGCCTGAGCACCGGGAGTTAAACTACCGGGACTTCAAAAACTTAAGGTACCGGGACTTCAAAAAACTTAAGATACCGGGACTTGGAACTACCGGTACATGGAAATATCGGGACTCAGGACTACCGGTACATGGGACTATCGGGACATAGAACTACCGGTACATGGAACTATCTGGAGTCGGACTACCGGGAGTCGAGATCTACCGTGACAAGTCTACCAGGAGTCGGGACTACCGGGACAAGTCTACCGGGAGTCGGGACTACCGGGAGTCGAGACTACCGAGAGTCGAGACTACCGGGAGTCCTAAAACCCTAACATTGTCGCGATGAAGATCGATGAAATCGATCGTGTGTAGTGTTCTACAACTCGATCTTGAGTGATAAACGCAATATTAATAGAGATTAGGATGCGTACCTGAAGATTGGAGAGGATTGGAGTCCGATTGAAGAAGAAATCGCACGTCATAGAGAGTATGGTACCGGGAGTTTGGGGTGCGGGAGATTTTGGGTGTGGGAGTTATGAAAATAATGAAAAAAATCAAGGAAAACCTTGTTTATATACTCCGGTCCCGATACCGGGTGAGGTTGGTACCGGGTCCCGTAACTCTCCCGGTTCCATATATTCCAACTGCTAAAACTAAAAAAAACTTTGACACTTAAAAAAAAAATTGTTCTTCTCCCCCTCAGATTTTCAACCTGACATCGCTCCCCCTCAACTTTTCAAAAATAGCAGTTTATTTTTTTTATTTTTTTTATTTTCTTTATTTTTTTTATTTTTTTAAGAGAAGCAAAACACACAATTGAGAGAAAAGAATAACTAAATAAAACTTTGACAAAATGACAAAACTCCCCCTAGACTTGTCAAACGGATATTTCTCCCCCTCGATATCTCAAAAAATTGGCTTTTCCTCACAGAGATAGAATACTTACCTTTGGAACTAGGCATTCGAGGAATCATCTTGAAAACACATAGTTAGAAGCACGTGAATAACAAAGACTTGACGAATAACGTAAAGACACACGAAAAACTGAAAAAATGAAAGGAAACACTACCCGGGATCGGGGCCACATTATCGTTTCCAAACCGAACATCACCGCAGTACTCCTCCTTGAAGTTGGTGAGTAGCTCCCTTTTACCAATCATGTGCTTGGAGCATCCAGAGTCGAGAAACCACACATGATCGGGCTGCAAAACAGAGATTAAGCACGTTTAGGTACCCATCTGGTAGTGGGTCCTTGGGTGTTAGGTGCAACACCATTGTTTGAGACCCGTTTAGAGCTGGGTCTTTTTGGTTTGGATTTGTGTGAACCATTAGAATTAAAAATATGATATGAGCCAACCCAATCATTTGCATATCTAGAGTAAATCAAGTCATTCACACCACAAACAGAACAACAAACATATTTACGCGAAAAACCAATCAATTGATGAACATTGTCAAGTTTAACAGGAAATTTAAAACCATGTTCAACAGAATTGTTCCAACCAAATTCATGTTTGTCGTTATTATTCCTATTATTTAAAACAGAAGTAAATGACTTGTTCTTCTCAGGGCGCATCTTAGCATTCTTCTCTACCTACTCTCTTCGAGCCGCTTTCCCACGACCCGTACTATCTGAAATTACATTAGTTTGAGCGTTAGAGAAGTTTGAGAAAATGGGTTGTTTAGAAGAGCCTTTACCGGTTGTACCACGTTTCTTAGACCGACGTTTAGATTTGGTTTTTGAAGTGGTCTTGGAAACGGTTTTCGAATTCGAACATTCGCCCTTCTCAAAATTAACCGGTTCTGGCAATATTTCTAAAAATTTAGAGTGACTAGGAAGCTTCGGATCGAAGTCAAATTTAGAAAAATCATCGTCATAACAAGGAGTGGAGTTCATAAACTCAGAAAATCTTCTTGCAGAATCAGGTGAAGTGTCTCCATCAGAGTCAGATAAGGAGTTATCCGCAAACGGATTGTCAAAAATTTGTAAAAGGTCCTTTTGAACAAAATCGGATTCGATGGCCTTACCTTTATCTTTAACGCTCAAATCTTTAGTGTTGTTGTCATCAGACACTCCCATAAAGGCTTTGCACGACGAACTATCCGAGAAGCTCTGCGCATCATCAAACGAGATTGTTTCAGGAGTGACCGGCGTCATTGGGGTACCCACAGAGTTCCCCTTAGCCATTCTCAGCGTTAAGGCTTCAGATGCCAAAACAGCCAGTTGAGACGTCAACTTATCAATCTCGGTTCGATAGGACTCGCTTTCAGATTCGGGTAGTGTGTCGGGTTTATTCTGTTTGAGCTTGTCAATAGAATCTAAAAGTACAATCCTTTCGGTTTCATAAGTGACCTTATCTCTTATAATTGACTCTTCCAGTTTAAAAATATTTTTTTCCAAAATCAGAGGTGGAACATAACGTTTCAACTCTGTTTGATCATTAGAGTCTTCATCTGTGGTTGCTGGAATAGGAGGTGAAGTCTCAACCATTTTGGCGAGAGAGCAGATGTCAAAATAGTCATTTGAGAGATAAGGAAATTTGCTTTTTAAATACGATGCATTAAGCGTTTCGTACACGAAAGGAATTTGTACATTTATGTTCTTCCTAGGCGGCGCATCATCCGATTTCGTGTTATTTTCCGAAGAGGAAGTATCCGTTTTAGATTTTGCCTCTATTGGAGGTAGAGGTATGGCGGTTTGTCTTTTAAAGTCCTCAAACTCCTCATCTTCCTTAGATGCCTTAGTCCACTTGATTTTGTACTCTGGATATATCTTGTCTAAGCCCATGAAATCAAATTCATAAAGAGTGGGAACCTTTGACAAGACCTTCTTTAGGTAGCACGGATTATCATATCCGAGTACCCAAAGTGAGTTGTAATATTTGAACTCCTTGGGCTTGTTCAAGTGGATGGTTTGTTC
Source organism: Saussurea involucrata (assembly GCA_033807775.1). Taxonomy (NCBI): domain Eukaryota; kingdom Viridiplantae; phylum Streptophyta; class Magnoliopsida; order Asterales; family Asteraceae; genus Saussurea; species Saussurea involucrata. Next base: position 112,345,558 of record CM066327.1, read on the forward strand.
AGATTGACCAAGTTTATAAAGTTTGGATTCAAGTTCCGTAAGCTTAGTGGTCAATTTTTCATTTTCTTTTAAAACATTATCTTGAACTAAAATGCTTTTAGAAAATTCCTCCTGAGATTTCTCTAACTTTTGAGTATATTCAGATATTTGGGTCTCGAGAAGTTTAGCTCTTTCTAAATAGGCCGATCACTCAGTTTGATAATTATCTATCACACATTTGTCCTCAGCCTTTTCAATCGCTAGTCTGCCTATGGTATCATATTTTAACTTAACCTCGGTTTCTAGCTTAGAGATGTGGGCGTCTTTGGTCTTAACCTTATTTTTAAACGAATCCAAAGTGCGCACCATTTCATGCATTTGATTTAACAAGTTAGCATTGGAAGAACCACATACCTGGCACTCGTGTTTGTCCTTCTTTTCGTCGGAAGAATCATCTTCGGAATCAGTATCTTCCGGATTCAGACTAGTGTAACACATATGAGCTTCCGCATCTTCATGCTCATCATCAGTCTTGAGTAGCCAGTGATCGTCTTCCGCCATCAATGCTTGACCTGCCTCTTTCTGTCTTGCTAGAAGCATTTTGTTCTTGTAGTACTCAGCATTACGTACTACAGGCTTCCGGCAATCTTTGGCGAAATGACCTCGCCTCCCGCAGTTGTAGAATTTCACGGGTTCATCATCATCTCGATCATCAGACTTTCATTCAGAGCGCTTCCCATCGTCATTTCTCTTTCTTCCATCATCATTCTTGCGTTTCCCATCGTTTTTGTCCTTGTAATCCCGACGCTTGGAGTTAGTGGAGTATCGTTGGTTGTTATTCGATGGCTTCTTGAAGAACTTTTTCCGTGCATACTCCCGGGTTAACAAGGCGACAGCTTTCTTGATGCTATCAAGCTCAGGATCAGAATCACTTTCTGGTTCGTCATCTTCATGTTCGGATTCACTCGGAGCTTCTTCTCGATGAGAACTGCGAGACGATTGTTTTTCCTTCTTGTGAGATATTAAATCAAGAGGATCTTCCTTTATCTTCTCCTTAGACTTGTTATCTCCCATCAACTCAGAAACATCATCTTCATCTTGAAGTAACATCTCGTATATCTCGTGCAGCGGAACATTCTCTAGCGAACGATTGTGGCAGACGTGTTGAACAAAGCCGTTCCATTCAGGTTGAAGGTTTTTTAGAAACTTGATGTTGCATTCTAGATTGGACTTGAAGATATTGTTCTTGTGCAAATCATTCAGAAGAGTACAGAAGCGTTCATATGTCTCACTGAGTGATTCGCCTCTTTTTGCCTTGAAGGATTCATACCTAGCGAAACAATTGGAGATCTGCATCTGATTTCCTTCTCGACTGCCTTGCATTATCTTGGCTAGCTGATCCCACATTCCTTTGGCCGTGTCCTTGTAGCTGTCTATGCTACAATAGATGTTGTTGGGAAGACCATATACCAGATAAGTTTTAGCCAATATGTCACCATCGGCTTTACGTTTCTCTTCTACCGTCAGTTTGTCATACGGTTTGGGCACTTTGTGGGCAGGAGGTCCACCTTCAATAGCTGGAACATCAATTAATGGTGGAACAACAGGGCCCTCCTTGAGCGAGCGAAGAATCTCCTCGTAAAGTGGCTTGGTTTGAATGAAGCACAAAAATCTGTCTTTCCATACATTGTATTCCCTGCGATATAGAACAGGAGGCTTGAACTCAGATCCGATAGCGAGTGCGTCTTGTGAAGCCATTAAGATTGCAGTGGTGATCGTAGGACGTAATGTGATTCAAAGGATTTTGAGAAACCTAACGCAAATTCTAACAGAGTGTAGCCTAAGACAGTTCTGCTGGATGACACAGAATAGTACCGGGAGATGGCAGTACCGAAAGTTGAAGTACCGGGAGAAAATAGTACCGGAAGTTGAAGTACCGGGAGAAAATAGTTCCGGGAGTTATCACTACCGGGAGATGACTACACCGGGAGTTAATACTACCGGGAGATATCAGCACCGGGAGTTATCACTACCGGGAGATGACTACACCGGGAGTTACAAACTACCGGGAGATATCAGTATCGGGAATATTCACTACTAGTAGTTATCAGCACCGGGAGTTATTACTACCAGGAGATATTAATACCGGGACTTCGAAACCAAATCAGAAACAAGAAAAACTTACCCGGTTCGATGAATTTCTGCAGTCTTGATGAGAGAAAATCTGCATGTACTTAGTACTAACACGGAAACTAACCCAAAAACTCACGAAAACAATACTAGAAACGAATCAACTAGAACTTTTAACCAGAAAAATTAATACTTCTCACGAACAGGGAGCAAACACCAAACAAATCAAGAATTTAAAAAATCAAGGATTTTTACTCAACCCGACAATTTGAAAACACTTGTATATCTTAGAAAACTTATAAGAAGAATTTATCTAGCCTCAATTTTAGGTTTTAACACCAAAATCGAAGCAATCAAATTCTTTAGATGAACACAGTGCGTGCGATGAATGATCAAGAAAAAAATTAAAATACCTTTGAATCAACGTCCTTCTGCTCTGATACCAATTGTGGATCCCAGATACATAAGCAATCAACAATTAATCAACACAATCAGTAATAGCCAGCCATAAATCTCACTTGTATTGATAGATCGAATGAATAAGATTCGGTGGCAGACTGTAGCCGTACAAAGGTTTTGCAAAACAATAATAATGATCATTAACCTAATACTAGGTAAAACACAAACTATTTATACCCAAAGGGTATTTACAAGAAAAGACAAAACAAGTCCCTGAACTTCTAATTCCACACATATTAAGACCTAACAATCTCCCCCTTGGAATAGAAGTTCGCGTTCACGCCAGTCTGGAACATAGCGCTTTCGGATAGCAAAGAGCACTTCAAAATATCTGATGCAACTTCTGAATTCAAGCCGGTCTTCAATGGATTTGAGAAGATTTTCGGCAAGGTACTCGCAAAGATTGACATACTGCTCTGGAGGAGCATTCTTGACTTCTTCTTCTAAAATCTTCTTCAGATCAGACTGGATTTTCACCAATGTTCCCTCGCTAAATTTATGCACTTCACTTTTTCTGATGAACCGTTTCTCCCCTTTTCCGTTCAGATACACGAACCCTGTTTCTGGTTTAGAAAGTAAACAGCGTACCTGTGCGTCTTCAGGGAGGTTCAGATTGGGCTTTAAGATGTTGATCTTTTTCTGATTACTTTCGAGTCCCAACTGAAAGTCTTCGATGTATGATAATGTGATCGTGCACTTCATAAATCTTTTGATAGCTTCGAGGGCTTTGGTGTAAGGTAGAGGCCGAATAGTAAGAGTCTTCAAAAATCTGAGTAGTACTGGGAAATCTCTCAGGCAAAGATGTTTGAAATCGGATTCTGAGAAGGTCCAAATATTTTCGTCTTCCCTTTTTACTGAGAAGGTCGGAAAGACAACTTTAATGATTCTGTCAGATTCAATACTCACGATTTCGATGATTCTGTGCTTGGAGTAGACCTGATGTCTCATTCTGCCTCTTTTCATGACTTCCACATACTGCGATCTGATCGGCTCATCAAGGAACGTGGCCCCTTGACATTGTACAGGGTCAAGAGGCCTTATCCAGTGAGCGAAGATTTTCTTCTGAGATTCTTCCAGATACGGTACTAAGATTCGAAACCTTTCCCAACGAGCTGGTTGAGGATGTTGGGGTGGAACCGCTTCTGGAATTGACACAATAATTTCAGATGAACTTGCCGTATCAGTAAGATCAGCCGAAGCGGTAGATACCTGTTCACCCAGAAGAAGTTGGTCATAATCAAACTCTGTCATCAAATCGTCATCGCCCTGTATTTCCCACAAGGCATCAGTTTCTGTCTGAATAGCAACAATCGCTCTTTGCCTCCAATCGGTTTCAAGTCCCGGATCGCCGGCCGAGTCCTCATCAATAAGCTCTAGGACGGGCTGCTCCGAAACTGTTGGCATTAACGTGTCTTTCGATGGACCTTCGGGCTTTTCAACCGTCGGGTCTGCTGACTCTTCTAAGTTGTCTCTGACCGGTGAAGAAATCTCCATGTCTTGAACCATTTCGGACTCTGACGGTTGTTGATGCTGTGGTTCAGTTGGAGTTACCGTTGAAGTTTTTGCCGCCGCGGATGACAGCTCGGTCAGTCTTATTCTCTTCTCCCCCTCATGTTGATCACGGTCATCCGGATCATCATGTCTTCGTTTGGTACTCTAGACCTGACCCTTACAGGTGTCTTCAAGGCTGGCGACCCTCTCGGTGAGCCTGTCGAGTGCCTGCCTGACATCGGATAGTTGGGCCGTAATTGAGTCGGTCGGAGCGATAGGGGGCAGTGGTTGGGTTTGCGAGCGGAGAATGCTCACTAAATCTGCATCAGCTGAGGCGGAAATGTTTGAGTCGGTCAACAGCCTGTCCAGTAAGGCGGCTTTGAGATCATCAACGGACATGTGCTGGACAGCCGGAGCGGTTGACGGTTGGGATAGGTTGAGTTGGGGATTCGGTTGAGGATCCGAAGATGTCGTGGCTTTACCCGTGATAGATCGACGAATGAACGCCAAATCCTCGGAAACCTGCTTCATAATGTCCGATTAGACAGCCTTTAAGGCACCGTCCACGTATTCCTTGGAGACGAACTCCGGGAAACTAACTCCGGCGGCACTTAGCCATTCCGTTGTAGTAGCTGCGGCGGATTGCACCGCAGTACCGCCTACGTTCACGGTTGGCGTGATGATAGCCGTGGTAGGACTTCCGCCCTGTCCTTGCGAACTACCAAAAGGTAGAGTCGCTCCGGGCGTTCCGATCGAGGCACGAAGACTCTCGACGTTAGCAGAATCAATGACCCGTGTCCTAGCCAAAGAAATGTCAAAATCAAAGGGATCTAGACTCAATTGTGCATCCAAGGAAGGCGAGACCGGGGGAGGCTGGTCTCTAGTTTCAACACCAGAACTCTCCAAGTGAGAGACCGGTGGAAGTTGTGCTTGATCCCCGTGAGAAGTTGAAACCGGATCCTTTTGAGAGGACACGGAGTGGCTAGGGAGGGTGTGCAAGTGCGTCGCTGGGCCCACGACGTCTTCTTCAATATCCCTATGCAACGAATGCAGAGGAATAGTAAATGTGGCTGCCCGGCCAGATGAAGGCTGGTTGGGGGTAACCTGTGAAGATTGCCCCATCACACGCACACGGTCATTCTTTAACTTACTTCTCCTTTCACGCACAGGCTCACTTTCAATTTCTTTTTCAACTAAAACTCCCTCCGCTCTCCTTATCTCTCCAATATTGGCTTGGGGGTTAGTTGCATCATCATCATCGTCATCAGATTCGGTTTCCTCAGACCCTTCTTCGTGACCAGAGGCCGAGCCTGATTGAGACTCGGATCCGGATACCGATTCGGAGCCAGAGGCGGTGCCGACAGTTGTTCCGGAGGAAGAACCGGATTCGGAGCTGGAAGAGGAGGCTTCCTCTTCGGCTGTGTGTACTCAGGAAACTCCTTCCACCTCCACATCGTGTAGGGCGGAACCTTCAGCAAGTGGTGAATGAGGTCTAGGTCGAGACGTACTAGCATCGCGTGATGACCGCCCGTCACTACCCACGCCTGAACCCCTCACTATATTTTCTCTCTGTGCGCCTCGTCCGACAGCCCCTGCTGGTCGGACCCCTCGACCTCGCATACGTAGACCCTCACGTCGCTCAGTTCGCGCTCCTTGGGCAGGTCCAGCCGGATCTGGCTGGTCCATAGGAGCGACTATGTTGTTCTCTGTCCTATATGCTATCACACTTAGTGCCGATTGGTCCGCGATAGATAGTAAGGCAGCAGGAATAACCATAGGAACTATACCTTCTAAGACTCGAATATTTTGGATACGAGTCATACGAGTAGAAATAAGTACCTCGTGATCAGCTCGGCGAGGGATGGTGTGATCGGATTCCATGAAATGTGCGACAATCATTTGAAGAAAGCGTGGATACGGAAGAAATGAGAGTCGTCTATTGCCTTCGATCTTCTTTTGCACCTGAGCCACGAGTTCCGTCCAAAGCATCGCCGCGAAGTCAACATTGCGACTGTAGATAACAGCATGAAATAAGCGAAGCATGTTGACTGACGTACGGTCAATGCCTTTCGTCACTGCGGAGAGACACCTGTTCAGGATTGTGAACAGAGTGTACCAGACAGGCTGGAGGTGAGCTCGAGTGAAGCTCGAAGGTTGATGAATGCCACCTCGATATCCGAGAGCCTGAATGTCTCGGCACAGTTCTACATCAGTGACTTGCCCGTCGAACGCTTTTGGAGCTGGAGCTGCATTCGCGGCCTGTAGACCAAGGATGGTGCGGAAGGTCTAGACCGTGATAGTGAACTCTGAGTCGCCGATACGGGCCCGAAGTGCAGAGTGTTGGCCGCGCGCAATGAGTTCGAGTGATCGCCATAGTTGATGTACGTAAACAGCTGGAACCGAAGGATAAGTCGTCAACGCTTGGTTAAGAGCATGGCGCTTCAGAATCTCCACTATAACAGGGCATTGGCAGTTAAAGTTTGTCGGAACCAGATGGTAGTTGTTTGGAACCAGAGGAAGGTTCGGACCTTCTGGAAGTAACGGGGCATTGCCTGGCGGTGGATTCGGATTTGGTTGAGCCATGTACCTATAAAAACGAGTTTAAGAGTCAATAACCAGTGCTTTGTTTGACTTATAATTAAGACTCGAGGCCCGTATTCTCGGATTTGGAACACCGAGAGTCGGTACAGTGCAAGACCGTTCACAACTCGTGCCTTGTAGGATCCGAGTTTAATGAAAGCGAGAAAGAACAGTTAAGGTGCATATAGGCAAATCTTGAATCTTACGGAGCTCGCAAAGATCAGTACTTGAAAAATTGGAAATACAAGGGCCTGAGCACCGGGAGTTAAACTACCGGGACTTCAAAAACTTAAGGTACCGGGACTTCAAAAAACTTAAGATACCGGGACTTGGAACTACCTGTACATGGAAATATCGGGACTCAGGACTACCGGTACATGGGACTATCGGGACATAGAACTACCGGTACATGGAACTATCGGGAGTCGGACTACTGGGAGTCGAGATCTACCGGGACAAGTCTACCAGGAGTCGGGACTACCGGGACAAGTCTACCGGGAGTCGGGACTACCGAGAGTCGAGACTACCGGGAGTCGAGACTACCGGGAGTCCTAAAACCCTAACATTGTCGCGATGAAGATCGATGAAATCGATCGTGTGTAGTGTTCTACAACTCGATCTTGAGTGATAAACGCAATATTAATAGAGATTAGGATGCGTACCTGAAGATTGGAGAGGATTGGAGTCCGATTGAAGAAGAAATCGCAAGTCAGAGAGAGTATGGTACCGGGAGTTTGGGGTGCGGGAGATTTTGGGTGTGGGAGTTATGAAAATAATGAAAAAAATCAAGGAAAACCTTGTTTATATACTCCGGTCCCGATACCGGGTGAGGTTGGTACCGGGTCCCGTAACTCTCCCGGTTCCATATATTCCAATTGCTAAAACTAAAAAAAACTTTGACACTTAAAAAAATTTGCTCTTCTCCCCCTCAGATTTTCAACCTGACATCGCTCCCCCTCAACTTTTCAAAAATAGCAGTTTATTTTTTTTTTTTTAAGAGAAGCAAAACACACAATTGAGAGAAAAGAATACCTAAATAAAACTTTGACAAAATGACAAAACTCCCCCTAGACTTGTCAAACGGATATTTCTCCCACTCGATATCTCAAAAAAATTGGCTTTTCCTCACAGAGATAGAATACTTACCTTTGGAACTAGGCATTCGAGGAATCATCTTGAAAACACACAGTTAGAAGCACGGGAATAACAAAGACTAGACGAATAACGTAAAGACACACGGAAAACTGAAAAAATGAAAGGAAACACTACCCGGGATAGGAGCCACATTATCGTTTCCAAACCGAATATCACCGCAGTACTCCTCCTTGAAGTTGGTGAGTAGCTCCCTTTTACCAGTCATGTGCTTGGAGCATCCAGAGTCGAGAAACCACACATGATCGGACTGCAAAACAGAGATTAAGCACGTTTAGGTACCCATCTGGTAGTGGGTCCTTGGGTGTTAGGTGCAACACCATTGTTTGAGACCCGTTTACAGCTGGGTCTTTTTGGTTTGGATTTGTGTGAACCATTAGAATTAAAAATATGATATGAGCCAACCCAATCATTTGCATATCTAGAGTAAATCAAGTCATTCACACCACAAACAGAACAACAAACATATTTACGTGAAAAACCAATCAATTGATGAACATTGTCAAGTTTAACAGGAAATTTAAAACCATGTTCAACATAATTGTTCCAACCAAATTCATGTTTGTCGTTATTATTCCTATTATTCAAAACAGAAGTAAATGACTTATTCTTCTCAGGGTGCATCTTAGCATTCTTCTCTACCCACTCTCTTCGAGCCGCATTCCCCCGACCCGTACTATCTGAAATTACATTAGTTTGAACGTTAGAGAAGTTTGAGAAAATGGGTTGTTTAGAAGAGCCTTTACCGGTTGTACCACGTTTCTTAGACCGACGTTTAGATTTGGTTTTTGAAGTGGTCTTGGAAACGGTTTTCGAATTCGAACATTCGCCCTTCTCAAAATTAACCGGTTCTAGCAATATTTCTAAAAATTTAGAGTGACTAGGAAGCTTCGGATCGAAGTCAAATTTAGAAAAATCATCGTCATGACAAGGAGTGGAGTTCATAAACTCAGAAAATCTTCTTGCAGAATCAGGTGAAGTGTCTCCATCAGAGTCAGATAAGGAGTTATCCGCAAACGGATTGTCAAAAATTTGTAAAAGGTCCTTTTGAACAAAATCGGATTCGATGGCCTTACCTTTATCTTTAACGCTCAAATCTTTAGTGTTGTTGTCATCAGACACTCCCATAAAGGCTTTGCACGACGAACTATCCGAGAAGATCTGTGCATCATCAAACGAGATTGTTTCAGGAGTGACCGGCGTCATTGGGGTATCCACAGAGTTCCCCTTAGCCATTCTCAGCGTTAAGGCTTCAGATGCCAAAACAGCCAGTTGAGACGTCAACTTATCAATGTCGGTTCGATAGGACTCTCTTTCAGATTCGGGTAGTGTGTCGGGTTTATTCTGTTTGAACTTGTCAATAGAATCTAAAAGTACAATCCTTTCGGTTTCATAAGTGACCTTATCTCTTATAATTGACTCTTCCAGTTTAAAAATAATGTTTTCCAAAATCAGAGGTGGAACATAACGTTTCAACTCTGTTTGATCATTAGAGTCTTCATATGCGGTTGCCGGAACAGGAGGTGAAGTCTCAAACGTTTTGGCGAGAGAGCAGATGTCAAAATAGTCATTTGAGAGATAAGGATATTTTCTTTTTAAATACGATGCATTAAGCGTTTCGTACACGAAAGGAATTTGTACATTTATGTTCTTCCTAGGCGGCGCATCATCCGATTTCGTGTTATTTTCTGAAGAGGAAGTATCCGTTTTAGATTTTGCCTCTATTGGAGGTAGAGGTATGGCGGTTTGTCTTTTAAATTCCTCAAACTCCTCATCTTCCTTAGATGCCTTAGTCCACTTGATTTTGTACTCTGGATATATCTTGTCTAAGCCCATGAAATCAAATTCATAAAGAGTGGGAACCTTTGACAATACCTTCTTTAGGTAGCACGGATTATCATATCCGAGTCCCCAAAGTGAGTTGTAATATTTGAACTCCTTGGGCTTGTTCAAGTGGATGGTTTGTTCAGATTGACCAAGTTTATAAAGTTTGGATTCAAGTTCCTTAAGCTTAGTGGTCAATTTTTCATTTTCTTTTAAAACATTATCTTGAACTAAAATGCTTTTAGAAAATTCCTCCTGAGATTTCTCTAACTTTTGAGTATATTCAGATATTTGGGTCTCGAGAAGTTTAGCTCTTTCTAAATAGGCCGAGCACTCAGTTTGATAATTATCTATCACACATTTGTCCTCAGCCTTTTCAATCGCTAGTCTGCCTATGGTATCATATTTTAACTTAACCTCGGCTTCTAGCTTAGAGATGTGGGCGTCTTTGTTCTTAACCTTATTTTTAAACGAATCCAAAGTGCGCACCATTTCATGCATTTGATTTAACAAGTTAGCATTGGAAGAACCACATACCTGGCACTCGTGTTTGTCCTTCTTTTCGTCGGAAGAATCATCTTCGGAATCAGTATCTTCCGGATTCAGACCAGTGTAACACATATGAGCTTCCGCATCTTCATGCTCGTCATCAGTCTTGAGCAGCCAATGATCGTCTTCCTCCATCAATGCTTGACCTACCTCTTTCTGTCTTGCTAGAAGCATTTTGTTCTTGTAGTACTCAGCATTACGTACTACAGGCTTCCGGCAATCTTTGGCGAAATGACCTCGCCTCCCGCAGTTGTAGCATTTCACGGGTTCATCATCATCTCGATCATCAGACATTCCTTCAGAGCGCTTCCCATCGTCATTTCTCTTTCTTCCATCATCATTCTTGCGTTTCCCATCGTTTTTGTCCTTGTAATCCCGACGCTTGGAGTTAGTGGAGTATCGTTGGTTGTTATTCGATGGCTTCTTGAAGAACTTTTTATGTGCATACTCCCGGGTTAACAAGGCGACAGCTTTCTTGATGCTATCAAGCTCAGGATCGGAATCACTTTCTGGTTCGTCATCTTCATGTTCGGATTCACTCGGAGCTTCTTCTCGATGAGAACTGCGAGACGATTGTTTTTCCTTCTTGTGAGATATTAAATCAAGAGGATCTTCCTTTATCTTCTCCTTAGACTTGTTATCTCCCATCAACTCAGAAACATCATCTTCATCTTGAAGTAACATCTCGTATATCTTGTGCAGCGGAACATTCTCTAGCGAACGATTGTGGCGGACGTGTTGAACAAAGCCCTTCCATTCAGGTTGAAGGTTTTTGAGAAACTTGATGTTGCATTCTAGATTGGACTTGAAGATATTGTTCTTGTGCAAATAATTCAGAAGAGTACATAAGCGTTCATATGTCTTAGTGAGTGATTCGCCTCTTTTTGCCTTGAAGGATTCATACCTAGCGAAACAATTCGAGATCTTCATCTGATTTCCTTCTCGACTGCCTTGAATTATCTTGGCTAGCTGATCCCACATTCCTTTGGCCGTGTCCTTGTAGCTGTCGATGCTACAATAGATGTTGTTGGGAAGACCATATACCAGATAAGTTTTAGCCAATATGTCACCATCGGCTTTACGTTTCTCTTCTACCGTCAGTTTGTCATACGGTTTGGGCACTTTGTCGGCAGGAGGTCCACATTCAATAGCTGGAACATCCATTAATGGTGGAACAACAGGGCCCTCCTTGAGCGAGCGAAGAATCTCCTCGTAAAGTGGCTTGGTTAGAATGAAGCACAAAAATCTGTCTTTCCATACATTGTATTCCCTGCGATATAGAACAGGAGGCTTGAACTCAGATCCGATAGCGAGTGCGTCTTGTGAAGCCATTAAGATTGCAGTGGTGATCGTAGGACGTAATGTGATTCAAAGGATTTTGAGAAACCTAACGCAAATTCTAACAGAGTGTAGCCTAAGACAGTTCTGCTGGATGACACAGAATAGTACCGGGAGATGGCAGTACCGGAAGTTGAAGTACCGGGAGAAAATAGTACCGGAAGTTGAAGTACCGGGAGAAAATAGTTTCGGGAGTTATCACTACCGGGAGATGACTACACCGGGAGTTAATACTACCGGGAGATATCAGCATCGGGAGTTATCACTACCGGGAGATGACTACACCGGGAGTTACACACTACCGAGAGATATCAGTATCGGGAATATTCACTACTGGGAGTTATCAGCACCGGGAGTTATTACTACCGGGAGATATTAATACCGGGACTTCGAAACCAAATCAGAAACAAGAAAAACTTACCCGGTTCGATGAATTTCTGCAGTCTTGATGAGAGAAAATCTGCATGTACTTAGTACTAACACGGAAACTAACCCAAAAACTCACGAAAACAATACTAGAAACGAATCAACTAGCACTTTTGACCAGAAAAATTAATACTTCTCACGAACACGGAGCAAACACCAAACAGATCAAGAATTTAAAAAATCAAGGATTTTTACTCAACCCGACAATTTGAAAACACTTGTATATCTTAGAAAACTTATAAGAAGAATTTATCTAGCCTCAATTTTAGGTTTTAACACCAAAATCGAAGCAATCAAATTCTTTAGATGAACACAGTGCGTGCGATGAATGATCAAGAAAAAAAATTAAAATACCTTTTAATCAACGTCCTTCTGCTCTGATACCAATTGTGGATCCCAGATACATAAGCAATCAACAATTAATCAACACAATCAGTAATAGCCAGCCATAAATCTCACTTGTATTGATAGATCGAATGAATAATATTCGGTGGCAGACTGTAGCCGTACAAAGGTTTTGCAAAACAATAATAATGATCATTAACCTAATACTAGGTAAAACACAAACTATTTATACCCAAAGGGTATTTACAAGAAAAGACAAAACAAGTCCCTGAACTTCTAATTCCACACATATTAAGACCTAACAAACTGACTTCCAACTTGTTGATTTATTTACAAACCCTTGATGAAAGGAGATTCAATTTCTTAATCAGCAAGATGGGTATGTTGATTATGTCCTCCTAAACTCTGGTAAAATCATCAAAGTCTCTGACATTCATCTCAGAGCTCTGACAGAGTAGTTAGGTAGTTCATGTCAACAGAGCTTCTGATGTCAACGTCAGAGCTCTGCCAGCATAGTTTTTCAATATTTTCTTGTTTCTTTGAGTTTCAACTCTGTCCATATAAAACTCTCTTGTTTATAATCTTCATAAAGTCCTTCAAAAGCTGCACATATCAAGGCGGAGCTGAAAACTTAAATCTGTGAATAAGCTGGGTTTAGGGGGAGCTTAAAAGAAAAATAAGCATTGTTTAAGGGGGAGCAAGTCAAAACTTTCAATTCTTCATGACTTGGCTTGATAATCAAAAGAACAATTTTTTTTTGGAGAAAGGGAAAACATATTCTGATGAAAACATTTTATCGTAATATCTCTGAACTTATAATCAGAATCAGGTCACTGGAGAATTCACTAGAGCCTTTGACATAAACATAAGAGCCATGTGATTCCTCTGAGAAACTTCTGTCGTATTAGTTCTCTGATTATTTTCCTCATCAAATATAGGATTTGCAAATGATTTTAGGGTAAAGGTGAAACATCTTGAGAGTCTGGGTTACTTGAAAGAATGTCAGAGATCACTCAACAGAGGTAAGAATATGCTAAGAGTTCCAACAAAGCTCTACCATTTCATAGTGCCTTATACGTTCTCAGATATTGGTCATCAAAAGTGCGGGTTATTTCTGAGCCTCAACCACATGTCACCCACCAATCTCTAACCGTGACAGTTCCATATCAGAAAAGTTGTCAGACCCAAAACCCACGTGAAATTTCTTGATTGGGCAACTAACCATTAGTTGTTCCCACGTTCCACTGTAGAAAACGCTCCATTATCTGACACTCAAGTGCCTATAGTGCCTGCTATGGTTATCCCTGGAAATTCTTCGAGTATAAATACCCATTTGAAACCACATTTCAATCTTTATGCTTTCTTAATCTTCGAATATCTGCAAATTCCTTCTCATATTCAAAACCAAAAAATATCTTGTTCTTCAAGTTCTTAAACGTGCAACAATGGCACATGAAAACTCCACAGAATCGAGCAGGATTATTCGTGTTGATACAATCGTCATTCAACCCTACACCTTTACTGACAACAACTACAGGTTCTCTACCAACCCTGCAAACTTCGAACCCCTGTATCACATCATCGTTGAGTTCTTTCGACGTTCTGAACTTTTCGTAGCCCTAACCAAAGCCGATGAAAATTTGCCACAACTGTATGTCCAACAATGGTGGACAACTTGCCAGTATATCGAGGAAAGGAAAGGCATCATGGGCAAAGTCGATGCTGGACCAAATGCAGGAGCAGGTACCATTCGTATTCATCCCAAAACCATTAGAAGAATCTTTGGACTAAGAACCCCTGAGGAATTGGGAATTCCTGTCTACGAGAAAGCACCTGAACTACCCATACTCTTAGAATAGATCAGATTTCTAGGATACAATGATGACCTGGAAAAGAGATCTTGCAAATCATGTATGGTCTTTATTTTCAACGAAACTTCGACTATGCCACCATTCTTTACAAAGAGCTTCTCACAGTTGTAAACCTCAAGACCAACACTCTGGCCAAAGGCAAATTGGTGGGAGAAGTCAGAAACTTGAAAGCCATTCGATTTCCCAGACTAATAAGCCTAGTCATCAGAGAAGCCTTCGATACTCTCCATCTCACACAATAAGGCGCACAAAATACCATATAGACCATGTCCTCTTGTTGATCCAAACCCTCAGTGATTTGATAATGACCTTCTCTTAAACACTTAGTGAAAATTGTGAGTAAACAAAATGTATCAGAGTTTCACTATCGCTGATAAGTACTAAGACTTTACAGTACCGCTGATAGTAACTCTCACTCTTTAGATTAGATATTCAGCGAACACTGTTTATCATCTTATAGCTCTGAGCCTGTTCAGTCTATGAGATGATCGCTGATAAGTTAGTTGTTTACTTATGATCCCTGAAGACAAGTTTCACGTCAACCAAAGTTCTACGCTGAAGTCGAAGATCAAGCTCAAGAACTAGCGACAAGTCTCCTCATGAACTGATGCGGATATCAGCGAAGCAAGACCTGTCCATTCAACGTGAAGTATCAAGTAGAAGACTTCAGCAATCGCTGAACTTTATCATTCGTTGATAAAGATCTGACTCAACGAAAGCTGATCATGATGTCTCACTGCATGTTACTATTGTCTTACCTCCCTTGCACGTCTCCGTACGATTTGTCATAATGGACATCCCTTTTGTCTGTAATCGTACAACAACTCTGATTCTACACTGTGCACCATGCGGCTACTAAGGTTGTCTACAAAGGTCAATGACATGCAACCACTCAGCTGCTGCCATGTGTAAAGTCATACTGCCATGCATTAAATGCATGCAGTATATAAGAAGATCCTTACTTCAGTATTGAAGTGTGCTCGGACCATCATCTTATTTCTCTCTTATTGTGAAGTTATTATTCGTAATTTCTTTAACTCTTTCTAGTGCAAGAAACTTAGTGTTTCTCAAGACTTGTTAAGAGTAGGTTTATCCTTAATCTTGTTCCGCAACAAGTTGTAAATTGTCTTGATTTATCAATAAACAATTTAGAAAAGTAAAAACGTGTGTTTGTATTCAACCCCCCCCCCCCCCCCCTTCTACAAACTTGTATAGCCCTTCGGGACCAACAAGTGGTATCAGAGCAGATTTGTTTAATCTCATAAACAAGATCTGATCTATACTATGATTTCTCTTCCTTGCTATTTCCTAAAATGGCCACCAACACAAACACAAACTATATTGACAACGGTTCTCTTGCAAAACCACCTAGATTCTCTAGAGATAATTTTAATCTATGGAAAAATAGGATGATTCTCTTCTTAAAAGGTGTAGACCCTACTATGCCTTACTATCTTGAAAATGGCCCATATATTCTTGTAAGAATTGATGCTGCAATTCCAGCCGCTGAGAATAGACCTGCTATTCCATAAAGGCTGATTCCTAAGGAAATTCATATGTGGACTGATGAAGATAAGAAGAAAGTGGCTATTGACATCAAAGCCAGATCCATACTCTCCATGGCTCTTCCTGACGAAGTCTACCATTCCGTCATGAACCTGAAAACCTCAAAAGATATGTGGGACACAATCTGTGTTCAGTATGAAGGTACTTCTGAAATCCAGGACTCTCGAAAGATCAACCTGGTAAGACAGTATGAAAGCATCATTTGTGGTAAGAATGAAACTCTCTCTGACGTACACCAACGTTTTAACTGCTTAATTATAGATCTAAAAATTGTTGGTGAGGAATATTCTAACTTTGAAGTGCTGACAAAGTTCTTAGAATGTTTACCAGAAAGCTGGGACCGTTGTTCTATGTGTCTCAAGCTGTCAAAGGATCTAAAATCAATGACCCTTTCTACCTTATATGGCACGATGCTGAATCATGAGCAATTGAGTCATCTTAAGAAGAATCTTATAAAAGATTCCAAAAGCACCCCTGTTGCTTTAATCTCAGAGTCACCTTCCACTCAGCGATCGACTATCACTGTCACTCAGTTGGAAACTAACTCTGAAAGATCATAAGACTCTGACGTTTCAGATAATGATGAAACTCTGGCATTCCTGACAAATAAGTTCAAGAGATTTGCTAGAAAGAGTAATTTCAAGAAGAACAAACCTCTTGCTATTACTGACAAGCCAAGATCATCAACCTCTGTTGATAAAGCTACTACTACTTGCTATAACTGTGAAAAGATAGGACATTTTGCTAGCGAGTGCATGTCAAAGAAAGTCTCTAGACCCTCAGCTTTTCCCAAAAAAACTTTACTCACAGGACTAGAGATGAAAAATACAAAAAGCTGAAAGAAAGGTATTCAAAGCTGAAAACCTTTAACAAGAAAGGCAAAGGCCTCATGGCTGACTATGATTGGGCTGCCTCTGACGAAGAAGAATCATCTGACTCTGAAGATGATGATGAAGCCAATCTAGGTCTCATGGCCAAACATGAAGATGAGGAAGACAACTCTGACATTCCCTCTACTTCAACCTCTGCTACTAAGGTATCACCTTCCTTCTTTACCAATATTGCAAATATTGATGAAGCTGATAGTCTTCGAAAGATCGATCTCTTGACTTGAAGTTTATTTGAAGCCATGAATGGCAAAACTGTAGTTGAAAATCAAAACCTTGATCTCGCTGAACAGCTTAAAAACTGTCACCTTCAAATAGAAAATCTTTCTAAAATTGAAGAAGATTTTAAAGATCAAGTTCACTTAAATCAGCTAGTCAAAATCGAGCGTGAAGATGCTATCGCTGCATTAAAAGCTGAAAAAGCTACTGTTGATGGATGGTATAATTCCAAAACAAAGATCACTGAGATAATTAAGTCTCAGATTCCCCTGAGTGATAAACGTGGTCTTGGTTACAAAGCTGATACTCTAGAACCAACCACTGACCGTTCCATGCTTAAATTTGGAATGTTCGTATCCTCTATCCCTGACACTTTCTCATCTCATTGTTCCTCTTCTAAACTTCCTATCCGTGAGGAAATCTCTACCTTAACTTCTAAAGGTAAAGAAAAAGTTATTTATCCAAAACCTGCCTCAGTCTTTAAAAACAAAGGTAAAGGAATTGCTTTTAACCAAAATCCTCAGAAGGGTACCTCTGTACCAAAGCTGAACGCTTCTAAAGCGTCAGTGACTTATCCCTATGATTCAAAGAATAAGATCTCTGGATTTATTCAGCGTGGATCTATTCAGCGATCTACTCCTAGAATCAAAGCGGAAATTATTGGTAAGAAATCCGAAGAACTGAATGTTCCTCTCATTTCAAAAGCCAATAGCTTACTTGGTGCTGGTCCTTCTAATTCAAAATCAAAAGCTCAGCATACAAATGGTCCTAGAACTACTTTTGCTTATAGGAAATGTTATCATTGTGGACTTACCAATCATATTGCTAGTAAGTACCCTACAGCCACCCAAGCTGAAAAGATATCTAAGGTTAAGATCATTGCCCCCCAAGGCAAAGAAGACCACTGAGGTTAAGAAATTAACCAACGTGAAGACTGACAAAGCTGAATCTTCAAATGCCGCGAAGACTGCTGAACCTTCCACTTCCTCTTCTACCCCCACTGACAAGTGTGTACACATGGTTAAGTGGGTACCCAAGAAAAACTAATCTTCTTTTGTAATGCAGGTTAAGAAGGGTATCTGGTATCTCGATAGGGGATGCTCTACACACATGACTGGTATGAAGAACCTGCTCACTGAGCACAAAGAAGAGAAGGGTCCCTCTGTAACTTTTGGTGGAAATGGAAAAGGACATACCCGAGAGTTTGGTGTACTCTCTAATGGTACAACAACCTTCAGAAGAGTCGCATATGTTGAAGGGCTGAAGCATATTCTTCTAAGCATCAGTCAGCTTTGCGACAAGGATAACAAAGTAATCTTTACTAAGGAGTCCTGCTGTGTCACTGACAAAAAGGAGAAGATAGCTCTCAGCGGTTATCGTTTAGAAAATGTTTATGTAATAAACATGGACTCAACAACCACTGAGAACTCCTGTTTCTTCTCAAAAGCCTCATCTGATGTCAACTGGCTATGGCATAAGAGGCTCTCCCATCTCAACTTCAAGACACTGAACACTCTTTCTTCAAAAGAGTTAGTCATTGGTCTACCTCAGCACTCATACGCCAAAGAATCCTTATGTTCAGCGTGTGAGAAAGGCAAGCAGACCAAAGCAAGCTTTAAGTCAAAGAAAGTTTCCTCAGTGTCATCTCCTCTACAACTTCTCCATATGGATTTGTTTGGCCCTGTCAACAAGCAATCCATCGCTAGAAAGAAATATACGCTGGTCATAGTTGATGAATTCTCTCGCTATACATGGGTTATGTTTCTCTGTTCTAAGAGTGACACCCCTAAAGAACTCATCACCTTTGTTCGGAAAATGGAAACCCTGAACAACTTGACTGTTTGCTCAATAAGGAGTGATCATGGGACTGAATTCAAAAACAGTTCTCTTGATTCCTTCTTTGAGAGTAAGGGTATTTCTCACAACTTCACTTCAGTGAGAACACCGCAACAAAACGGAGTCGCTGAAAGAAGAAATAGAACTATTATTGAAGTTGCACGTTCAATGCTCAGCGATTCTCACCTGCCTACTCAGTTCAAGGCAGAAGCTGTCAACACTGCTTGTTTTACGTAAAACAGGTCGCTGATAGTCAAAAGATTTAATAAAACAGTCTATGAACTTTTTCATGGGAGAAATCCTTCAATTAGCTTTCTTCACATCTTTGGATGTCAGTGTTTCATACTGAACAACATAGATGCCCTTGGAAAGTTTGATCCTAAGGCTGATGATGGAATCTTTCTTGGATATTCTTCAATCTCCAAAGCCTTCAGAGTCTTCAATCGAAGAAGACAAACTATTGAAGAAACAATTCACGTCACTTTTGACGAATCCCGTTCAGCGAATTCTCGACCTTCTGCTGATACTGAAGAACTGAATCAATGGATTTTTTCTCATCTTGGTGATTCACAAAATATTCCCACTCCTCATACTCATACAGTTGAAGATGATAGTCCTACTATCATCCCAAACATGCAGAATAGTGAAGCTGAAACATCACGGGTCTCAGCAGTTCCTTTAAACACTATACCTGCTTCTGAACCAAAAATCTCAGACATTCCATCTACTTCTCAGCAATCAGTGAATGAGATGACATCTGCACCTACTCCTCTCTTGGCTGATATTTCAGAAGTTGCTGAAGCTTCATCTTCAGCTCCTCCAGTTCAATTTGAGTCAGCGACTTATGCTCATGCTCAGCGATGGACTGTAAATCACCCAGTTGATGAAATTCTTGCTGATCCAAACGCTGGTGTTCAGACTCGATAAAGTGCAGGTAATATTTGTTTATTTGTTAACTTTATTTCTCTGATTGAACCAAAGAAAATAGATGATGTTCTCAAAGATCCAAACTGGGTCAGCGCCAAGCAAGAAGAGCTGTCTGAATTCGAAAGAAACAAAGTTTGGAAACTTGTTCGAAGACCAACTGACAAGATAGTGATAGGCACTAAATGGGTCTATCGAAACAAGTTGGACGAACATGGAACTGTAACCCGCAACAAGGCTCGACTTGTTGCTCAGGGATATAGACAAGAGGAAGGCATAGATTACGACGAAACATTTGCTCCAGTAGCAAGACTAGAATCTATTCGTCTGTTCTTAGCATACGATGTACACAAACACTTCAAAGTATATCAGATGGATGTTAAGTCAGCGTTTCTTAATGGAAAGCTGAATGAAGAAGTCTATGTGGAACAACCTCCAGGATACTCAGATCCTAAGCGTCCAGGTTATGTTTATAAACTGGACAAGGCACTTTACGGCTTAAAGCAAGCTCCTCGTGCATGGTATGACACGCTCTCTACTTATCTCCATATTGAACAATTTGAGCGTGGTAAAATCGATAAGACTCTATTCTTCAGGAAAGTAAAAGGTCATATTATTCTTGTACAGATATATGTTGATGACATTATATTTGGTTCTACTAACCCTAACCTTTGCACTCGTTTCGCTGATAGAATGAAAGAAGAGTATAAAAGGAGTATGATGGGTGAGCTAACATATTTCCTTGGTCTTCAGATTAAGTAAAATGAAAAAGGAACTTTCATTAATCAGGGAAAGTATGTTAAAGATATGCTGAAGAAATTCGATTTAACTCAGAGCTTAGCTATGAAAACCCCTATGGCACCACCGCTGACACTAGACAAGGATTCAAATGGAATACCTGTTTATGTCACGCTGTACCGTGGAATGATCGTCTCTCTCTTGTATCTTACAGCTAGTCGACCCGATATTATGTACGCAACCTGTTTGTGTGCACGATATCAAGCTGAACCTAGGGAATCTCATATGACCGTTGTAAAGCGAATCTTTCGTTACCTTATGGGTACTATGAACCTAGGTCTTTGGTATTCCAAAGACTCAGGGTTTGATCTAATCTCCTATTCAGATAGTGATTTTGCAGGTTGCAAATTGGATAAGAAAAGCACCACAAGAGGCTGTCAGCTCCTGGGTGGAAAGCTGGTGAGTTGGACAAGTAAAAAGCAAAATTTAGTGTCCACCTCAACTACTGAAGCTGAGTATGTAGCCGCTGGAAGCTGTTGTTCTCAGGTCTTGTGGATGAGAAATCAACTACTGGACTATGACCTTCAGCTCTCAAAAATTCCAATCTATTGCGACAGCACAAGTGCCATCGCTATAGCCAACAATCCAGTGCTACACTCAAAGACTAAACACATCGAAATCAGGTATCATTTTATCAGAGACCATGTGATGAATGGTGATATAGAACTTCATTTTATCCCAACTGACTATCAGTTAGCTGATCTGTTCACCAAACCTCTTGATGATACAAGATTCAACTTTCTCATCAGCGAGCTTGGAATGCTGAACTTTGAAGAATAAAATCTTCAGCGGTTCACATTTGATTAGCGATAGGATAAAATCAACTTGTATAACCCACTCTATCATTCTCTCTCTGAACAAAAATTAACTCACTGATATCAAGGTATGTTTTCTCTCTTACTCGCTGACGTTCGCCTAGAACTCAAAGATTTAAAAACATTTTGCATCGTTGAATATCTCTTCCTTAATAGCGATACTTTGACATTTCTTAAACCAACACTGATATTTCTATTCAGTGCTTCATATTTTCAAAATTGTCCCTGAGCCCTCAAAACCTCAGAGACATCCTAAAATATGAAAGGACAGTTGTGACGTCATCGCAACGGATAAGCCCTGACACGTTCTTTTTCTGACACACGATTGCACGTTTCGTTTACCTTCCAATCAAATGCAAACACGTGTCCGTGTCATGATGAAAATCTTTTCCCGCTCAAGATTTTCTCTCTATATACTCTCTCTATATAAACCATTTTGGGTTTATATTTTTCTCTTTACGCGAAAAACTTCTCCTCCAACCAAGAAAAAGATTTACTGTTGCATTTTGAGCTCTCAAAATTTCCAGAAACTGTTCATCTTCTTCTTTGACGAACCAGGTTAATACTCTTATTATTTACCTACATTACCTGTTTATGATCTTATTCTTTGCTTTTAACAGATCAAACAAAAGAACTTTTATAAAATGAAATCATTTTCTGTTCATGATTTTATGAATACAACCTTCATGGTTGTTCTTCAAGTTTATATCAAAACTCGTAAACTTGTTCTTCATATGTTTTTCCAGAATTCCTTCTTCAAATGAAAACTGGAAAACACATAATCTCTACGTTTTGTAACTCTTTCTCAAAACAAGAAAAACCCTAATCTTTCTCAAAGGGATTTTTGGCTGAATGAAATGGACAAAATTCAAAACATCTTATTGGAATATATTTCCACATTAAGGCTATTTGTTTTGTTGATATTTGGTTGAGCTGATTACAGAAATGGCTGCTCCTTCTACTGGTATTCCAACTGCTGAGAACACTACTGCTGCTGAGGAACTTGAAATCACCAAGGCTCCTCAAGTCAAGTTCAAACTTGATGATATCTCTTTTACAAAATCAAACAACCTCCATGCGCTGTTCGATTTTCCTCCGAAAGAGCAAGTCAAACATCTAGACGATGTTGTGAATTTTCTGAAAACCTGTTGCCTCTCTACAGCCTTGACCATAACACCCCCTGCTCATCAGTTACTATTATCTCAATTCTGTTATACCGCCAGACACACTCAGCTACCATCATCCAAAGACCCTACCAAACTACTTGATGTCATCCTCTGTGACACTGATTTTGGCACCATCAAAATCAACCCTTCTATCATTCGAAAAGCACTGAATCTCCATGTTACCACCAAAGATAAACAATTTGTTCCTTTCCCTGACCCCAAGAGACATGCTGATAAAGAAACCTCATTGCATTCTTTGATGCAATGAAGTACGTTTGGGATCAAGGGAGAGATGAAAAAGCCGAGAAGAAACTGACTGCAATCAAGAAGTCAAAGATGCCCAGCGAGATGAACTTCATCTTCGCAAACCTGATAAGATGCATGACAGCGAAGAGTGGCTCCTCTGATCAAGCTGCTCAACCTCAGCATACCATGGGCTATGCTTTGCTGAAGGGTCTCCATGTTGACTGGGCCTCGATAATCTACGACGATCTTGCGCTCAGAGTAGATTTTGCTGATAGACCATCATGGGTTCCATACCCAAGATTCCTCAGCGCCATCTTCTAAACCGGCCTTAAGGGTAACTACCAAAAAGTAGGAGACCTGAAACTCTCTCATGTTGGCCCTAAGGTGCTCGACTTCAAGCCCCTGCTAAACGAGGTACGTCTCTCTACTCTTTTATCTATTCTCAATCCTCCTTCTTCTACTTCTGCGGCTCATTCAGTGGAAATCCCCACCGCTGATACCCCAGCTGCAACCTCTACTCCTTCTAGAAAAAGGAAACACTCATCTTCCCAACTTGGCTCCGAAAGGACCAAGAAAACCAAGGAGCAACCCCCAAAGCATTCCCATGCTAAAGACTCCTCAGCTCATCTTGAAGGGCTGATGGATAGTTCCGTGGTACGCTCTGCCACAGCTGAACAAGCCACCCCTTCTATCCCAGCTTCAGCATCTCTAAACGCTGGAGTTATAAACTTAGAAATGAACCCACCTCCTTCAGCCTCTCTACAGACTGAACTGATTTTCAGAGGATCCAACACTGAACCCCGTACCCATCCAACCGTCTCATCCTTCATTCCTCTCACCTCTTCTTTGGTCACTCAATCTATTCCTCTATTCCCCTCAACAACCGTCATCCTCAGCGACTCTACTGCTGAACATTTTCAGAGGATGATAGGACACACCACAGGACCTGCAGGTACTTCCAGTCGTCTAGGAAATATTGAAGATGACTACGAAACTTTTATAAGACATAAAGGGTTCGACAACTTCGCCAACCCGCCTACAGGTATACACAAATTCCCACACACTTCTCTCTCTCAACCCTAAACTTCTGAGCTTTCCTTTGTTCATAATTTGATAACTTTTTCAGGTCCTAATTTGGGGGATATCAACACCTCCCTGACAGACCTGGAAACAAAGATGGAGTCTTTCAACAACACTCTAACTGCCAACTCTTCAGCGGTTACAAACGCTGGAGAGAACTTGAAGACATTGACCATTGAGGTCGAAAAGAAAGCCTCCAAAGCTGATCTGGAGAATGTGGATTGTAGCATTGCTAAATTTGCTACTGCCCTCGCTGAAAACTCAACCGCCACAACCACTCTCTCAACAAACTTCACCTCTCTGTCCAATGAAGTCACATCATTGAAGACAGAGGTTGGTTCTCTTAAGGGTTGTTGATCCAAACCCTCAGTGATTTGATAATGACCCTCTTTTAAATACTTAGTGAAAATTGTAAGTAAACAATATGTATCAGAGTTTCACTATCGCTGATAAGTACTAAGACTTTACAGTATCGCTGATAGGAACTCTCGTTCTTTAGATTAAACATTCAGCAAACACTGTTAACCATAATGCTCTGAGCCTGTTCAGTCCTTATGGTGATCGCTGATAAGTTAGTTGTTTACTTATGATCCCTGAATACAAGTTTCACGTCAACATAGGTTCTACGCTGAAGTCGAAGATCAAGCTCAAGAACCAGCGACAAGTCTCCTAATGAACTGATGCGGATCAGCGAAGACTCAGATTTGTCCACTCAACGTGAAGTATCAAGTACAAGACTTCAGCTATCGCTGAAATTTGTCATTCACTGATATAGAATGATAAAGCGCTGATTCAACGAAAGCTGATCATGAAGTCCTCCGTACAAAGTACTTTTGTCTTAACCACCCTTGCACGACTCCATACGATATGTCAGAAAATAACCTCCTTATTGTCTGAAATCGCACAACCACTCTGATACTACACTGTTCAAAAATGCGGCTACTAAGGTTGTCTACAAAGGTCAATGACATACAACCAGTGAGATGTTGCCACGTGTAAAGTATAAACTGCCATGCATTAAATGCATGCAGTATATAAGAAGGGCTCCAACTTCATTTTTGAAGCACTCGTAAACTCTGGTCGAGTCATCCTTCTTATCTTGAGATAGGTTATTATTAGTAATTTCCTTCTCTTTCTTAGTGCAAGAAACTTAGTGTTCCAACTTGTTTAGATTTAGGTTTATCCTTAATCTTGTTCCGCAACAAGCTGTAAATTGTTAATGATTTATCACTAAACAATTTAGAAAAGTAAAATCTGTGTTTTTGTATTCAACCCCCCCCCCCCCCCCTTCTACAAACTTGTATAGCCATTCGGGACCAACAAGTGGTATCAGAGCGGATTTGTTTAATCTCATAAACAAGATCTGATCTATACTAAGATTTCTCTTCCTAGCTATTTCTTAAAATGGCTACCAACACAAATACAAACTATATTGACAACGGTTCTCTTGCAAAACCCCCTAGATTCTCCGGAGATAATTTTAATCTATGGAAAAATAGGATGATTCTCTTCTTAGAAGGTGTAGACCCTACTATGCCTTATTATCTTGAAAACGGCCCATATATTCCTGTAAGAATTGATGCTGCAGTTCTAGCCGCTGAGAATAGACCTAGTATTCCAGAAAAGCTGATTCCTAAGGAAATTCATATGTGGACTGATGAAGATAAGAAGAAAGTGGCTATCGACACCAAAGCCAGATCCATACTCTCCATGGCTCTTCCTGACGAAGTCTACCATTCCGTCATGAACCTGAAAACCTCAAAAGCTATGTGGGACACAATCTGTGTTCAGTATGAAGGTACTTCTGAAGTCCAGGACTCTCGAAAGATCAACCTGGTAAGACAGTATGAAAGCTTCATTTGTGGTAAGAATGAAACTCTCTCTGAAGTACACCAACGTTTTAACTATTTAATAATAGATCTAAAAACTGTTGGTAAGGAATATTCTAACTTTGAAGTGCTGACAAAGTTCTTAGGATGTTTACCTGAAAGTTAGGACAGTTATTCTATGTGTCTCAAGCTGTCAAAGGATCTAAAATCAATGACCCTTTCTACCTTATATGGCACAATGCTGAATCATGAGCAATCGAGTCATCTTAAGAAGAATCTTGTAAAAGATTCCAAAAGCACCCTTGTTGCTTTAATCTCAGAGGAACCTTCCACTCAGCGACCCTCGGTCACTATCACTGAGTTGGAGAGTAACTCTGAAAGGTCATCAGATTCTGACTCTTCAGATCTTGATGAATCTCTGGCTCTCCTCACTAAAAAGTTCAGGAGATTCGCCAAAAAGAAAATGTTCAGAAAGAATAAACCTCTTTCCATTACTGACCAGCCAAGATCATCATCTCCTGTTGATAAGGCTATTGCTACTTGTTTTAACTGTAAAAAGATAGGACATTTCGCTAACGAGTGCAGGTCAAAGAAAGTTTCGAGAAACTCAGCGTTTCCCAAGAAACCCTCTAACCTCAGGTCTAGAGATGACAAATATGCCAAGCTGAAAGAAAGGTATGCGAAGCTGAAAAGCATTAAGAAGAAAGGCAAAGGCCTGATGGCTGACTATGATTGGGTTGCCTCTGATGAAGAAGAATCATCATCTGACTCTGAAGATGATAAAGCCAATCTATATCTCATGGCCAAACTTGAAGATGAGGAAGACAATTCTGACATTCCCTCTACTTCAACCTCTGCTACTCAGGTTAAGAAGGGTATCTGGTATCTCGATAGCGGATGCTCTAGACACATGACTTGAAAGAAAAGCCTGCTCGTTGAATACAAGGAAGAGAAGGGTCCCTCTGTGACTTTCGGTGGAAATGGAAAAGGACATACCCGAGGGTTTGGTGTACTCTCAAATGATACAACAACCTTCAGAAGAGTCGCATATGTTGAAGGGCTGAAGCATAATCTTCTAAGCATCAGTCAGCTTTGCGACAAGGATAACAAAGTAATCTTTACTAAGGAATCCTGCTTTGTTGCTGACAAAAAGAAGAAGATAGCTCTCAGCGGTTATCGTTTGGAAAATGTTTATGTAATAAACATGGACTCAACAACCACTGAGAACTCATGTTTCTTCTCAAAAGCCTCATCTGATGTCAACTGGCTATGGCATAAGAGGCTCTCTCATCTAAACTTCAAGACACTGAACACTCTTTCTTTAAAAGAGTTAGTCACTGGTCTATCTCAACACTCATACGCCAAAGAGTCTTTATGTTCAGCGTGTGAGAAAGGAAAGCAGACCAAAGCAAGCTTTACATCAAAGCAAGTCTCCTCAATGTCATCTCCTCTACAACTTCTCCATATGGATATGTTTGGCCCTGTTAACAAACAATCCATCGCTGGAAAGAAATATACGCTGGTCATAGTTGATGAATTCTCTCGCTATACATGGGTTATGTTTCTCCGTTCTATGAGTGACACCCCTGAAGAACTCATCACCTTTGTTCGAAAGATGCAAACCTTGAACAACTTGACCGTTCGCTTAATAAGGAGTGATCATGGGACTGAATTCAAAAATAGTTCTCTTGATTAATTCATTGAGAGTAAGGGTATTTCTCATAACCTTTCTTCAGTGAGAACACTGTTTGGGCAAAAAATCACGTCGTACGACCACGACCAGAACAGGTAAGATGCACGATTGTGAACTAAATCTTGTGTTAAGATAAGGTCTCGACGAAAACCCAGAAAACATCCGTCGTCGCCCGTAAAAGGTAAGTCGTACGTCCTCCATGACGCTCGACCATAATATCGCCCGTCCCGTACGACCATCTCGTAAGATCATTGTACCTTCGACCGAGCTAACGTTAACCTTGATTGTTACGTTTGTTAAGTGTTTAATGCAGGAGTCAAAGTCATTAAAAAGCAACGGATATAACCGATGCAACCATCAACGATCGATAGCTGTAACGGACGAAGATCATCATGGATAATCACTCCGACGACCGTTTCCAGCCGTTGTAGCCGTTGATTGAATCATTAATGAAGCTAATTACTGACACGGAGATTATAAAAGACAAGCTAAAGCCTCATTTCAGGGGACATCGATTAACATCCAATACACTTCAGCGAACGTCATCATACAGCAGAGAAAATCATCCAAACTCATAGCGAAGAACATTCAAACACTGGTGATTAAGTACTGAAAGCCAGAGTCTTACAGCGAACTCAAGAACACTCGAAGGAAAAGCTCAAGTATCAGTCTCGACGCACGACATCAGTCCTTGACCAGAAGTTCACCCTTTGTATTCACACACGACAAACACTTGTTTTCACATTTAAACACTTGTACTTTACATTTGGAAGTATTTCATTCATTTGTATTGTAATCATCGTACGACCGACGCCAGTACCAAGGACGTCGCCCCTGATTGGCGACCATAGTGCAGCGACGACATCCCTTGTCGTCCGCAGGTTTTTTCCTCGTTTGAGGTTTTTCCTGCGTCATCGAATCCCTTGTCTCATTTACATTTTCGTCTTTGTCGCACGTCTCGTCGAAAGATCCTTTCTTTAGTTGATTAAGTCCACATCGACCTTAAGTTGTCCCTTTGGTGCAATTTTTGGTATTAACAGTTTGGCGCCATCCGTGGGACCTCATCTAGAGAAAATCCTCGACGAACGTGCACCCTACTAATAATTTCTTGGAGTTTCTTCTATTTTCTATTACAGGAAAATGGCAGCCTCTGGAAATCCGCAGCAAGCCGTCGCTCAGATGTATTAAGAGCTCGAAGTCGCAAGGAATCAGCTCAATGCAATGGCAGAGCAGAATCGCAGAGTAGCTGAGGAGATCGCACGGTTAAGAAATCCTCTTGGGCCTCAAAATGGTCCTAGGATGTTCGTGCAGAACCCAGTTCCAAGATCGTTCGACCAGAATGGCCCTAGACCATTTGTCCCAAATCCAGGATCATCCGCGCAGAATCAGCATCCAGGCCCGTTCATGCAGAATCAACAGCCAAGGTCGTTCAACCCAAATCCTCAGTTTGGGACAGTTCCTCCTCAGCACATAAGGCCACCACCCGTGAATAATGGGTCGCAGCCTTTCCAGCAAGGGTCGCAACCATTTCAGCAGCCATTTCAGAATGGACCTCAAGGTGGATCGCAACCTTTCCAGCAAGGATCGCAGCAGTTTCAGAATGGACCGCAGCAATTCCACTATGGGTCGCAGCCATATTTCATCCCATTCAACGGGTAAACCAATGGTTCATCGCATGGTAATGGCACTAGACCAGGGGCCAATCCCTCGACCGGGGCAAATCCCGACCTTAACGATCCCGTCGCTCAGCGTTTGAAGATGTTAGAAGACCAAAATGAGCGCGTCCTGTCCTTGCTCGCCAAGTTGCCTGGGGCAGCCATGCCCGTCGACGTCGAGCCTCGCTCGGGGTATCAGGCGTCGCCCTTCATCGATGAGATCGCCACCGTCGAGGTCCCAAAGAAGTATAACATTCCTGCCTTCACTCCCAAGTATTCGGGTGTGACCGATCCAATTGAGCACGTCGCGCAATATAATGTTAGAGCATTGTTGTATTCAAGATTTACTGTAAAGTCAATGTACTGTATGAGTCTATACAGTATTGTGAATGCCTTTATACCTTGTATGTCATGGGTATAAATAGGCTTGTCTAGACCATTTGTTAGTAACACTTCAAAACACTTTAGTAAGCTTTTGTAATCTTTTAGAAACCTTTTGTAATCCTTTGAGCTCAATACATGGATGACATATTTGCTCTCTAGATTCTCTCTCACTACATTCATATCTTATTGCTAGAAATTTGGGATTTCACAATTGGTATCAGAGCTAAACAGAAGATTCAAGCAGATCGAAGACCAAATTGAAGATTTTTTACACTAAAGCTGAAGAATTCGGATTGGGTGTTCATCACTATTCATCACTGTTCATCAAGAATTCTAACCCTTCTTCATTTACTATTCATCCAGATTTCATCTTTTCTTTAATTTTTGATCTTTTGGATTGATTCTTGACATCATTGCACTCGGATTTGATTCCTGAACATCTTTAATTCTTGGATCAACACCAAAATCTGCACAGAATTTGCAGATCTGATCATTTTATATCATTTTTGTTCGAAAACTTTTTCTACTATTTTTGGATCAAAATTCGATTAAATTGATCGAATTAGGATTTGTGATTAACTAAGAAAGTGTGTGGAATCAAATTTCGAACAAATCTGTGCAAATTTCATAACAATTGATCAAGAATTGAAAAAGTTATGGCTGATTTAGTGATTTTCGTGTTCGAAGTGCAGAATTCGGATCATTCTTGGTGAATTCGGATCATTCTTGGTGAATTCGGATCATTCAAAGAAGAATTCGGAGTGTTCTTGATTTTTTTTAAGTGTTGAATTCGAACCCTTAAGCATCCGAATTCATAGAATTCGAACCCTTAAGCATCCGAATTCATAGAATTCGAACCCTTAAGCATCCGAATTCATAGAATTCGAACCCTTAAGCATCCGAATTCATTGAATTCGAACCCTTAAGCATCCGAATTCATTGAATTCGAACCAAGTTAAGTCCGAATTGAGTGAATTCGAACCCTTCAGCATCCGAATTCATTGAATTCGAACCCTTCTTCATCCGAATTCATTGAATTCGAACCCTTATTCATCCGAATTCATTGAATTCGAATCCTTCTTCATCCGAATTCGTTGAATTCGAACCCTTACTCATCCGAATTCTTGTGAATTAAAAAAAAAAATAAAAAAAAATAATCTTTTGAGAAAATTTTTTATCCCGAAATTTTTTCTATAGTGTATTTCATACACTGTAAGAGCTTTTCAAGAAAAAATTTTATATATTTTTTTTTGTGTATTTTCATACACTGTCTGCTTGATCTTCTGAACGATCAATTTCTAGCAATATTCAAAATGGTTTTACAACAAGTTATTGTTAAAAGCAGTGGTGAAGATTTGAAGCAAACTCTGAAAAAGGAGATTCCTCCAATTGCAAAAGTTTTTGTTAAACCAAATGTAAAGTTGCAACAAGTCATTATAACAGAAACATCTGTTAATTCACATGTATCTGTTAAACCAAATAATGAAGTGTTGCAACAAGTCATAATAACAAAAACACCTCCAAAGCCACTTGAAAAAGCTAAGGCAAATAATGGAATTTTGCAACAAGTTATTTTATCAGAAACATCTCCTGTTAAAGATAATGCTTCAAATTCTTCAACTCCTATTTTAAATAAAGCATTGGAAGAAGAAAATGTTGATCTGAAAAGACAAATTTTAGACATTTCTTCTTCAAATGCTAAACTTACTAAAAGAATAACTGATCTTGAAGTTTATATTGCAGATCTTGAAGCAAAAAAAGACAACTCAAGTCTGCACGATCAAATCGAGAATCTTCAAGAGAAAGTAACAACTCTTCAAAAAGAAAATGCCGATTTGAAGAGTAGAGAAGAAAAGAGAGTGAAGTGGAACTTAAAGTTACATGCTCAATTAAAAGAAGTTAAAGATATAGGGAAAATTTTGGACAGTGAAAATGCCGATCTAAAGAGAAAACTGTCTAATTTTTCTTTTGAAGAAAAGAAAGTTTTTGAAGAAAAGAAAGAGACTGAGCTGGAATGTATAAAACTTTCAAAACAAGTTTCAGACTTTGAGAAAGTTTTATTTTTAGAAAAAGACAAGCTCGAAAAAGAAAGAGCTAAATTTGAAACTGAACAAATTTTTTTTGAGATTAAAAGTTCTGAACTTTCCATGAAAATCTCTGAATTAGAAAATCTCTTGGAAAAGGAAAGAAAAGATTTCACGGAAAAGCAAAATCTCTTTGAAAAGGAAAGTAAAACTCTTAAAAAGAAAAATATGGAAATTTTCAAAGAGATTACTGATAAAAGAAAGTTTTTGGAAAAAGATTTTGAATCGGAACGTGTATATTTTGAAGATGTGATTCTTAATCTTACCAAAAGATTATCTGGTTTATCAGCTGATATTATGAAGGATCAGTTGATCAAATCTGATCTCCAAAAGAAATTTGATCTAATTTCTAAAGAGAAAAATGTTTTAATAAACAAAGTCAAAGAACTTGAAGACGTCATTTTTAAATTTGATGTCTCAAAGCAGACCGGTCATAATTCTATCTTTCAGACTCCATTTGTTGATTCAAATGATTCTGAATGCTCTTTTAAAACTGCTTCAAGTTCAAGTTTTAAAAACATTTCTTCTAAACAATTTAATAGATCAACAGATTTCTCAAAAGGTCGGATTCGTTCAACAAATCTCTTCTATAATCCTCTGTATGATAAATCAGATAACAAAACAAAAGTGCCTAAAATTAATACTTCCAAATCTGAAGAAGTTCCAGTCTTCAAGAGGGTGAAGATGGAATGGAGAGTAAAAGGCACAACAGTTCCAAAGAAAGAAGTGCCAAAATCATCTGTATCCACATCAAATGCAAAGAAGAACAATGCGCCGAAAGGTAAATCTTCTGTTCAACCTAATCCTATTCATTCTGTAAATCATCTGATTAGGTTGGCTCAAAAGAAAATTTGTTGTTCTTACTGTGGAACAAATAATTTTGTGCATAAAAATTATACTTCTTTTTGGTACGGTACTTATAGTATTCCTTGTAAGAAATCAAAACCTAACCCACTAGGACCCAAATGCCATTGGGTACCAAAATCTGCTTAATCTGTTTTGCAGGTTCTTCATGTGTTGTACTGAATTGTAGATACATACCACACACATGACTGAAAACAGAAGAGAAGCGGCGTATTTCTATGAAGAATATTTGTACCATTAAGGGGGAGACAAATCATGAATGGTTTCTGAATACATCAATTCAGGACCCGTGCTTAAATGTAAATGGCTTTTGAACATATCAGTTCAAAACCCGTGCTTCAACGACAATGGCTTCTGAACAATTCAGTTCAGGACCCGTACTTCAACGACTAAGACTTCTAAACAAATCAGTTTAGAACTCACACTTCTCAGGTGATATCCTTAACTGTTACATCTTTCTGTTTCAAGGAACGTGGCAAAAGGTAACATTGGATTATATTTGTTTCTACTGATTTGAAAACTTGAATCTTTACAAATTTAATTCAATGAGATGCAATTTTCAATTTTCATTCAATGAATTAAATGCGTGCTAAAAGATGTTTTTTTTTCAAGAATCTTTGTATTATCTGAGTTAGATTTGCTTCAACTTTCACCACTGAAATAAATCGAAAGGTAAGCAAAACATGAATGAAATTATGCTGAATGCTCAAAGATATGTGAATCTGGACTTATATAGAATATAATGATCAAAAAGCCTATTTATCAGAATGATGAATGGAAACGAAAATATGGGGGAAGCACTATGATTAAGAACCAAGTGATTGAGATATCATTCATATTTTGTGATGGAAATTCGAACTTATATAGAATATCATTTAGTTTGAAAGTTTGTGCCTGTGGCCTTTCTGGTTTGGGAGAGTAAGTCCTAAGGGGTGCTCGACACCTAGTCCCTAAGATCAACTGGTCTGGGATCGGCTGACCCAAATCCTGCAATAGAACCAGATAGAAAGCCATGTTTTACTGGTACAAATGGGTTTAAGATATATCGATGTGGCCTTTCTGGTTTGGGAAATTAAGTTCTAAGGGGTGCTTGACACCTAGCACCTAAGGCCAACTGGTCTGGGATCTGCTGACCCAAATCCTGCTATAGAACCAGATAGAAAGTCATGTTTAACGGTGTATCTTATTCTTACTAAACTTTTTGATCAAAAGATGCCAATGAGCACAAAAGAAGAGATGCCAATGTGCACAAATCAAAAGATGCCAATGAGCACAAAAGAAAAGATGCCAATGAGCACACATCTCTTGAAACTTGGGAAAATACAAAGTCGCGATAAACCCGTAGATTTGTGAAAATTCTGATTTTGGACAAATAGTGTGAGTAGAGCAAAGTATTCTTATATGTTTTAGAATTGCATATGCTTGATGCTAATCATATTTCGCATGTTAGCACACCAAATAGATTTAATAAAGGGGTTGAAACTGAACATTTTTAACTTGATATGCGATGTCTTGTTTTTGAATCCAAACACATGCATTTGATTTCAGTTGATTGAAAATTTGTTAAATTTCATTAAGCTGAATTTCTTTTATAAAGTGTTCAAATGATCAAATGTTTGTAGTTATAAAATGAAATTCAATGAATTTTATTTTCCTTGTGTAAATTTTTTAAAATTTGTATATTGTGCGTTATTGAAACATATGCATACTTTCAGGGGGAGAAAACAAATTGCTCCAGAATTCTTATTTTGAGGGGGAGCAAGGTTATTCTGTAAGGAGGAGATTGTTAGCAATACTCAAAGACACGACTGAAATTGAAAATGGTTTTCGATGATTATGATGCTCACCATCATCGAAAAAGGGGGAGAAAAGTTTAATTTCAATTTCATGTCAAAGAATTTTCAAATCAAAGATATTTCAAGTCCAAGATTCGTGAACAAAGACTGAAGATTAGGGGGAGAAGGATCATGTGAAGTCCAAATGTTGCTGAATTTGGTTATCTTAGTTCTGAGTGGTTCTCGGAATGCGCTTACACCTAAAAGTTCAACAATGTGGATGGTTTCACATATTTCTGATCCAAACTCTAATCGTTTCTGATTCATCTTGTTCCGAATTGATGGTTTTATACAAAGATCGGAATTTCATGTTCAAGACTTGAAGACAATCTATTGAAGATTTTATTGAAGAAGATTGACTTTTCAAAGAAAAAGATAATGACTTTTCATGTTTGTCTGAAGATTCTTCAAAGCTGAGTTCTTAAAGAGTGTCAAAGCATATAGTTCACCGTGAACTAGTGGAGATAAAGCTATTTGAAGATGGTTTGATAGAGTGTCTGTTTGAGAAGATTGACTTTATACCTTGTATGTCATGGGTATAAATAGGCCTGTCTAGACCATTTGTTAGTAACACTTCAAAACACTTTAGTAAGCTTTTGTAATCTTTTAGAAACCTTTTGTAATCCTTTGAGCTCAATACATGGATGACATATTTGCTCTTTAATCTGCTTGAATCTTCTGTTTAGCTCTGATACCAATTGATAAATCCCAAATCTAGCACAAATCTAGCACCAATTGATAAATCTTCTGTTTTGGGATTTCACATATAAGCAGCCCATGTGGACGATCTCGATCCCACTTATGTACCAGGAAGTATGCATGTGTAAGAGTTTTGGAGCAACTCTCACTGGTCCAACTCTCCAATGGTTAATCAATCTCAAACCCAAATCCATCGGGTCGTTTGCTGAGTTGGTTAATCAATTCTCCCAGCAATTCGCCAGCAGTCGTAAGATGGAGAAGCAGACCAGCGACCTATATTACATCGTGCAGAAAGCTAATGACTCTATTCGAAGTTATTTTAATAGATTCAATGCCGAAATGATCAGCATCCGCAATTGCGACGTCAAAACCGCGATCGAAGCCTATAAGCGGGGTCTGGACGATAGTTCGGGTCTATACACCGACTTGACCAAATATCCCCCAGAGAATTTCGAAGACATTCGAGCTCGAACCTTAGCATATATGAGGGTAGAAGATGATGCCGCCTTTCGTCGCAAGCACACTGACGACAAGAAGTCGTTAGGCATCAGAAAGCCAGAGTTCAAGACAAAGGCTGTTTCTATAGTAGAGCCAGCGCGCCAAATTTCAAATGTTCGTTTCAAGACGAAAGCAGAAGCCAAGACCGCGACTAAGTTCACTCAGTATCCCAAGATATCCTTTTATGGATTCAAAGGATCTGCAAAGGACCTAGTCGAAGCTCTGAAAAGTTCCCAAGCTACCATTCGGTGGCCAAAGAAGTCCGACCTGGACGATGCTAAGAAAGACAAATCAAGGTGGTGCGACTTCCATGCCGATCATGGTCATGCGACAGACGACTTTATCGCATTGAAGAAGGAACTAGCATATCATTTTCCGAAAGGAAATCTCAAAGATATCATCGACAATGTCGCTGTTCCAGCTAATAGCTATTGACCGTCGACTCCCGAGCATGCAAAAGTTATTAATTGAAATTCCCTACGCCATGGGGAATCCAGGAGATCAAAAGGGAAAATAAACTGAAGTCACAAGATCAAGCTCTCGACAGGTTCATTCTTCTATCCCTAAATTAAGATCTTTTCCATAGGGATAAATCTACTATGGTGCCTCGTCGCACGACAACATAGTCAATCGCAGGACAATATTTCTCCGTGTCATTCTGTCATCTAAAACCTGTCTTTTCCTCCCAAAAAGAGTACGGTAATAAATGACAGGGGGCAAATAGAGAGAGTCTGAAATGGTACGTTCTCTAACTCTTTCTCATACGATTTTTTCTCGCAAAACATTTACTGACTTAAGCATCGGAGGGTCGTTGGTTAGCCAACGACCAACCCCCAACATCGTTTTATCGCAGAATCGCACGACAGATTATCGCAGAGTCGCACGACAGTAATCATTAAGTCTACTATAGGACTTTAATATTGCAAGGTCGAACGACATAAAGAATCAGGTCTCTAACTTGATTATTTCTCCACAAGGGCATACGATACAAACTCGCTGTATGATCTGGTCGTACGATCATAGAGTCTAAACGACTTTATCCTAGGTTTCTTAACTGAATGGATGCTTTAATCGCGTGTTTTTATATTTGTTTCACGTTCTTGTCATCGTATTACAATGAGTGCTATACTCGCATGATTTCATATGTATCTTATGTTCGACTTCATAATTAAACATGGTTTGGATAAAGCATAAGCAAAAGTTGCGTTCATTATATAAGCCATCAAATACATAATCGACCACTGACGGTCGAACAGCATGAACAAACAAATACATTTTTTCTAAGGTTGTGGAGGAGCACGATCACGACCTTGTCCGATACCTCATCTTGAAAACCCTCATCAACTGCCGACTCTTCGACCTCCCTCTGGTCATCCAAGTCGAGATCTCCCTCGGTCTCGACTTTCTCATAAAAGAGACGCAGCTCATCTGACGCTGAAGCCAAAGGATCCTTACCGTGCAGGTGACGTCGCATAATTTCCGCGCGCACAGTAAGTCGAGCATAACAAAGGAAAGGCTTATTTTCGTCCTTCAACTCAACAGACTCCTTCTGCAAACTTATCACCTTAGCCTTGATTCCCTCGACTTCCTTCCTCTTCGCGGTTACGGATTCCTTCATCCCTTCCAGCTCCTCTCTCTGGCCGCGCATCAAAGTCAGGGACTCCTTCAAACGCGAGTTTATCTCGTCTCTTGTATGACTGAGGGCATCCAATTCATCCCGAGCATGGTCAAGGCGCGCTGACATCACTTCTTCATGTTCCAAAGCAGCTTTCTCTTTAGCTAACGTTGCATCTTCATCTTTGGTAATAGAAAACGTTGAAACCTCTATATTCGTCATTTCGGCATGCAATGCCAGGGAAGCTTGGAACGCCTGAAGAATCATAATATGAGCAGCATTAGTAAACAACGACAATGACAACGATAACGACAACAACAACGACAAACAACAAGTCTTGAAAGAAAGGCTTACCAAGAACAAGAGTCCAGTTGTATGGAACTCTTTCTTCTCAAAAGAAAACCCGTCAAAACGCTCCCTGAAAGACGGAAGCAAATATTTTTCCAAATGGGGGAATAACTTCGTCTCGTCCAAGACATTGTCGTCCAGAAAACCCAGCGGCAACGTAAAGTTGACCGTCGTTTCCCCCAAAGGTCCCTTCTGAGCGCCTTTGCCCCTGTCGGCCGATGAAGGGCCGGATAGGACGACGAAGACATCGTCGCCAGTTGCGCAAAATCCACAGATTTCGCGCCGGTCGCAACCGACACCTTCGCCTTCCTGGACAAGGCAACCCTCGATGGGTTACCCGTCTTCAGAGACGGTTCCCTCAGAACGGACACCTTTGTCCTCTTTATGAGGCCCGACCCGGCTGTTGGAACCTCTTTTCTCTTCAGGACTCCCGACCTAGTTGTCAAAACGTCCTCGCGAGCTGCTTCGACTTGGGCCATCTTCCTAGAAACAGAAGATGTCGCCTGTG
Source organism: Saussurea involucrata (assembly GCA_033807775.1). Taxonomy (NCBI): domain Eukaryota; kingdom Viridiplantae; phylum Streptophyta; class Magnoliopsida; order Asterales; family Asteraceae; genus Saussurea; species Saussurea involucrata. Next base: position 112,383,251 of record CM066327.1, read on the forward strand.
CTTGAGATTCACCTGAACGGTAAAAGAAAGAAGTTAGACGATTCAGAACAGAAAAAGACCAGGTCAAGCGAAAAGAAGATAAAAGGATACTTACTAATTAACTCTACCTCTGGTTCTTCGCTCTTTTCTTCCTCCTCAGTTTTCTCAGAGTCCTCCTCTTCTTCTTTCTCATCTCGACCCATCCTCATTCTGTCGCTCAAGAAAATGATGTCATCGTCCTCGTATATCAAATGACGCGTGACATACGACCGGTCTTCGGTACTAAATTCCAATAACTTTTCGACCTTAGCCCGAGAAGCATCATCCGGCTTTACCTTCTCGAAATCAATATCTACACACAAAAAAGAAGATCAGTCGAAGAAACAATCAAACACCAGAATAACATGAAAACGTACAGTCAAAAGCTCACCCGTCATATTCCAGCCCTCCCTAATGCAGTCACTATCAGTGTCCAGCGTCGACGCCCGTACGAATACATACCTCTTCTTCCAACAACGATCGTTGACCGCAGTATTTAAAACCAGTGTACGATCACCCTTGAACCTTGAAAACAAGTTATAGCGACGGTACTGGTCATTCTTGACCTTATACGCCGTCAGAAGGTCCCTCACATTCATCGGTGGATTCCAGTTGGAGGTAAGTCGTTCGATGATCAAGATAACTCGCCAGAACTGGGGCATCAGTTGCCCCAGTGAAAGATCAAATTCACACATAAATTCTTTGACTAAAGGCGAATATGGCCAGTGAAAGCCTATTTTGAACGGGTATTCATATATAACAATGTACCCCTCGGTACACATCTCCGGTCGAATATTACCGGCCTTACTCACAGTAACCTCCGCAGGGATTTTTGCTAAAACCCTAAAGTCGTCTAGGGCGTCTTGATCCCGGATAGTGCTCCTAGGCTCCGTCGACATCGCTAAGCCCGTCAACAAGATTTGACGCTCAGAAAAACCCCAAATATCCCAGTTTTTTCTAGGCTTTCTAGCAATAGACTTGCGACGCTTACGCAAACTGGAGGGTCATATCTTATATGATCTCAGAAAAACTTAAATTAGGTCAAAGAACCCTGACAAGTTTTAATCGAACGGAAATCGCCAAGAAAAGATCCATCGTAATCATTATTTATGTAGTCGATTATGTCAAGTCGAATTCCTGGATAACCGTTGCGTGTCCCCGTCCTTTCGTATGACCGCAGGGATCGTCGACACCTGTCCTCAAGAGCTGGTAAGCATCATCGTGTGTCAGTATGACATCACGACCTCGTTCCCTTTTCAACTTCTCGTTCAGTTAGAAACGAACCAGTCTAGCTCCAAGGTGATTGAGGTAATTTCTAACTCTTGTCTTATTTCATATGCGTCTGATGGACAAAATTTAAAACTTAAATTTGACATTCAATTTTCAAATTTTGGGGGCAAACTGTTTGGGCAAAAAATCACGTCGTACGACCACGACCAGAACAGGTAAGACGCACGATTGTGAACTAAATCTTGTGTTAAGATAAGGTCTCGACGAAAACCCAGAAAACATCCGTCGTCGCCCGTAAAAGGTAAGTCGTACGTCCTCCATGACGCTCGACCATAATATCGCCCGTCCCGTACGACCATCGCGTAAGATCATTGTACCTTCGACCGAGCTAACGTTAACCTTGACTGTTACATTTGTTAAGTGTTTAATGCAGGAGTCAAAGTCATTAAAAAGCAACGGATATAACCGACGCAACCATCAACGATCGATAGATATAACGGACGAAGATCATCATGGATAATCACTCCGGCGACCATTTCCAGCCGTTGTAGCAGTTGATTGAATCATTAATGAAGCTAATTAATGATACGAAGATTATAAAAGACAAGCTAAAGCCTCATTTCAGGGGACATCGATTAACATCCAATACACTTCAGCGAACGTCATCATACAGCAGAGAAAATCATCCAAACTCATAGCGAAGAACATTCAAACTCTGGTGATTAAGTACTGAAAGCCATAATCTTACAGCGAACTCAAGAACACTCGAAGGAAAAGCTCAAGTATCAGTCTCGACGCACGACATCAGTCCTCGACCAGAAGTTCACACTTTGTATTCAAACACGGCAAACACTTGTTTTCACATTTAAACACTTGTACTTTACATTTTGAAGTATTTCCTTCATTTGTATTGTAAACATCGTACGACCGACGCCAGTACCAAGGACGTCGCCCCTGATTGGCGACCATAGTGCAGCGACGACATCCCTTGTCGTCCGCAGGTTTTTTCCTCGTTTGAGGTTTTTCCTGCGTCATCAAATCCCTTGTCTCATTTACATTTTCGTCTTTGTCGCACGTCTCGTCGAAAGATCCTTTCTTTAGTTGATTAACTCCACGTCGACCTTAAGTTGTCCCTTTGGTGCGGTTTTTGGCATTAACAAACACCGCAACAAAACGGAGCCGCTGAAATAAGAAATAGAACAATTATTGAAGTTGCACGTTCAATGCTCAGCGATTCTCACCTGCCTACTCAGTTTTGGGCAGAAGCTGTCAATACTGCTTGTTTTACACAAAACCGGTCGCTGATAGTCAAAAGATTCAATAAGACAGCCTATGAACTTTTTCATGGGAGAAATCCTTCAATTAGCTTTCTTCACATCTTTAGATGTCAGTGTTTCATACTGAATAACAGAGATGCCCTTGGAAAGTTTGATCCTAAGGCTGATGATGGAATCTTTCTTAGATATTCTTCAATCTCCAAAGCCTTCAGAGTCTTCAATCGAAGAAGACAAACTGTTGAAGAAAATATTCACGCCACTTTTGACGAATCCCGTTCAGAAAACTCTAAACCGTCTGCTGATACTGAAGAACTGAATCAATGGATATTTTCTCATCTTGGTGATTCAGAAGATATTCCCACTCCTCATACTCATACAGTTGAAGATGATAGTCCTACTATCATCCCAAATATGCGGAATAGTGAAGCTGAAACATCATGGGTCTCAGCAGTTCCTTTTGTCACACCCCGCTAAAGCGGAAACACGGGATATGCAGCAAAAGTTACAATATCACATCAACCATCAAAATACATTCAAAAGGTTAAAACCTTGTCTTTTACAATCGTTTTTACGAAAGGGGAAATGAACATAAATAAAAGATAGAAAAGAAAGCTTCATCACGTGTACCCTTCCTAGATCCCAACCTTAAAGACGTTCTCCTGAAAAGCATGTCAATAAAAAGATCAAGTAATGCACTAGTTGGTGAGATCACAGGTTTAATGAGTACAACATTGTTTATCATAGCAAAATAGTTTAAATCCGCACAAGTGGATAAGTCAAAGTAGTTGAATCCATACAAGTAGATAAATCAACCGGTTATGAAAAACTTGCTCATGGTAATAGTATGTATTATGTTTAAGTTGTGAGCCCGTTACCCGACCTATATGACGGTAGCCCCAGCGCATGTTCTATCACCAACAATGCGTATGGAAAACAATAATTATGCACTCAAGAAAGCGCGACTTGTGAGTGGGGTGACAACCAAATAACGTTATTCATAATTACCAACGACTCACACTCGTGAGTTAAACGGGTAACGTAAGTTAAACGGAGACTTACGTATGATAGAAAGAAAGCTCAAACTTACAACACGCGTAAACCATACATACTATAGAGCATAAATGAGTATAGCAAAGTTTACGTTTTCAATGAAACAAGTAAACCGGTGCGTAAAAGTAATTGTAGTAACGACATGCTTTTCACCCCAAAATATGTAAAACATTGAAAAAGGGGCTGTGATAACTCACTTGATAAGCAGTAGTGTCCGGGAATCTCCCACAAGTACCTCGAGATGATCCTACTTCGAACCTATGAACGCAAGGTCACTAGTAAGTTTTTGCCTTGAGGGTTCGGTACTAATTATACAAATCGTCATAAAATGTCTTGTTGTGTTTTAATATTATAAACGTAACAAATATATATACTTTGTTCTCGTTGGATTAAAGTTTCCGCAATTTTGTCACAATAAGTAACGAAAAGGGTTTAAAGAACGTATATATATATATATATATATAGTGCATAAATATAAATGTATAATATATATGTATATTCCACAATTTCATCATAAAATGATGAAATGGGATCAACAATATATAAATTGCATAAATATATATAAATATTATATATATATATATATATGTATATTCCACTATTTCATCATAAAATGATGAAAATGGATGAAGAATAAATATATTGAATAAGTAAGTAAGATGCATAAATGTATATAAATATAAGATATACATATATATTCCACTATTTCATCATAAAATGATGAAATGGGATTAGAAGTTAGTCCTTAATAATAATAAGAAATTTGTCCTTTGCTGTCCAGATTTTGGTGTCACTTTGTGTCCATCTTGGGGTAACTTCCAGGTATAGTTAGATCAAGATATTTTATGTCCAAAGGGTTTAATGAGTTATAAAACGTTTGGCATAAGTTTCATAATTTTTAGAAGTGTTTAAGTACATGAAATAATACTTGACGTAAAACTCGACAGAAGACGTTGCTGCTTGCGCACTGTTTCTGTGAAAACTGTTTGGTAGACTAAATCTTTGAGTGTTTTAGTGAAACCACTTGGGTTTGAATCCTAACACATAAAAATAATTTCCAGAAAACAAAATCACTCAATTTAGAGTTTTATTGAGTGAGATATGACCATTTGAAGAGAGGTGTGGAATTTGACAGCAAGCTGTCAAAATTACACCTTGTGCATGTGCTCCTATATTGACTTCTTAACCAAAATTTTTATTCCTTTTGTTAGTGCTTAAATGTAATTGTACCAAGTAGAGGGACTATATTTGTAATAGGTCTATTCTATACCCTAGGTATATATAGTTTGCTATTTTCCCTTTTGGGAAATTAGGTCATTTCATCACACATAGTAGCCACACACACTAGTATTTGCATTGCATTCACCTTGTGAGCTACTTTGATCTTATTGAATATAGAGATGGCTTCCTTTAATGTTTACATTGATTGATTACTTGTTCTGGGATCACAATTGGTATCAGAGCTTGTAAATCTTTGATTTGATTAGGATTGAGTGAGTTATTTCCATTTTTGAGTGTTCTTCATTTTCTTCAATTTTTTGATTGATTTTAGCCATTAGAGTTCTTCTAATGGATTGGAATTGATCAAGGATTGTTTCTAGGATAGTCCTGTGTGTTTTATTCCGCAAAAACACAAGGATCGAAGCTCAGATTGGATATTTTTCTTCATTTTCGCACTTTAACATTCTACACACTGTTTTGGATCGAAAATCCATCTTCTGTTGGTTTTTGGTCAAAACTTGAAGTTCTAAAGTTGTTCAGAATAGCCTCACGAACCAACCCACCAATTTTTAGCCTAATACGATCTGTTTTGAAGATTCGACCTTGAATCTTCATACATATCGCAATCCTCTAACATTCATCAATATCGCAATCATCTATTGCGACTTGGATTCCATATCGCAATCGTCTATTGCGACTTGTCCCAAATCGCAATCCATTACACGTTGAACAGTACCAAATCGCAACCTTCAGTTGCGACTCGAGTGAACTTTTACTTATTGCGATTTCAGTTATTGTGACTTCAATTGTTGCGATTTCAGTTATTACGACTTCAGTTATTGCGATTTCAGTTATTGCGACTTCAGTTATTGTGATTTCAGTTATTGCGACTTCAGTTATTGCGACTTCAATTGTTGCGACTTCAGCTGTTGCGACTTCAGTTGTTGCTACTTCAGTTTATTGCGACTTGGTTTGGGTTGAGACATTGAGTGTGCTGAGACATAAACTTGAAACTTTAAGTAACTCCTAATCAGATTAATCAGATTTTAACGATCAACAACAAGTAATACAAAATGACTGCCAGAGATATGTTGACTATTGGTTCAAAAGATAAACCACCTGTTCTTTTCCCAAAAAACTTTAAAATTTGGAAAGACAGATTTCTTGACTATGTTGAACGACAAGAAAATGGAGCTCTAATCCATGAATCCTTGATGAATGGGGTTCTAGGAGAAGTTACAATATGCAGCAAAAGCGGAAACACGGGATATGCAGCAAAAGTTACAATATCACATCAACCATCAAAATACATTCAAAAGGTTAAAACCTTGTCTTTTACAATCGTTTTTACGAAAGGGGAAATGAACATAAATAAAAGATAGAAAAGAAAGCTTCATCACGTGTAGCCTTCCTAGATCCCAACCTTAAAGACGTTCTCCTGAAAAGCATTTCAATAAAAAGGTCAAGTAATGCACTAGTTGGTGAGATCACAGGTTTAATGAGTACAACATTGTTTATCATAGCAAAATAGTTTAAATCCGCACAAGTGGATAAGTCAAAGTAGTTGAATCCATACAAGTAGATAAATCAACCGGTTATGAAAAACTTGCTCATGGTAATAGTATGTATTATGTTTAAGTTGTGAGCCCGTTACCCGACCTATATGATGGTAGCCCCAGCGCATGTTCTATCACCAACAATGCGTATGGAAAACAATAATTATGCACTCAAGCAAGCGCGACATGTGAGTGGGGTGTCAACCAAATAACGTTATTCATAATTACCAACGACTCACACTCGTGAGTTAAACGGGTAACGTAAGTTAAACGGAGACTTACGTATGATAGAAAGAAAGCTCAAACTTACAACACGCGTAAACCATACATACTATAGAGCATAAATGAGTATAGCAAAGTTTACGTTTTCAATGAAACAAGTAAACCGGTGCGTAAAAGTAATTGTAGTAACGACATGCTTTTCACCCCAAAATATGTAAAACATTGAAAAAGGGGCTGTGATAACTCACTTGATAAGCAGTAGTGTCCGGGAATCTCCCACAAGTACCTCGAGATGATCCTACTTCGAACCTATGAACGCAAGGTCACTAGTAAGTTTTTGCCTCGAGGGTTCGGTACTAATTATCCAAATCGTCATAAAATGCCTTGTTGTATTTTAATATTATAAACGTAACAAATATATATACTTTGTTCTCGTTGGATTAAAGTTTCCGCAATTTTGTCACAATAAGTAACGAAAAGGGTTTAAAGAACGTGTATATATATAGTGCATAAATATAAATGTATAATATATATGTATATTCCACAATTTCATCATAAAATGATGAAATGGGATCAACAATATATAAATTGCATAAATATATATATATATATATATATGTATATTCCACTGTTTCATCATAAAATGATGAAAATGGATGAAGAATAAATATATTGAATAAGTAAGTAAGATGCATAAATGTATATAAATATAAGATATACATATATATTCCACTATTTCATCATAAAATGATGAAATGGGATTAGAAGTTAGTCCTTAATAATAATAAGAAATTTGTCCTTTGCTGTCCAGATTTTGGTGTCACTTTGTGTCCATTTTGGGGTAACTTCCAGGTATAGTTAGATCAAGATATTTTATGTCCAAAGGGTTTAATGAGTTATAAAACGTTTGGCATAAGTTTCATAATTTTTAGAAGTGTTTAAGTACCTGAAATAATACTTGACGTAAAACTCGACAGAAGACGTTGCTGCTTGCGCACTGTTTCTGTGAAAACTGTTTGGTAGACGAAATCTTTGCGTTTTTGAGTGAAACCACTTGGGTTTGAATCCTAACACATAAAAATAATTTCCAGAAAAAGAATCACTCAATTTAGAGTTTTATTGAGTGAGATATGACCATTTGAAGTGAGGTGTGGAATTTGACAGCAAGCTGTCAAAATTACACCTTGTGCATGTGCTCCTATATTGACTTCTTAACCAAAATTCTTATTCCTTTTGTTAGTGCTTAAATGTAATTGTACCAAGTAGAGGGACTATATTTGTAATAGGTCTATTCTATACCCTAGGTATATATAGTTTGCTATTTTCCCTTTTGGGAAATTAGGTCATTTCATCACACATAGTAGCCACACACACTAGTATTTGCATTGCATTCACCTTATGAGCTACTTTGATCTTATTGAATATAGAGATGGCTTCCTTTAATGTTTACATTGATTGATTACTTGTTCTGGGATCACAATTGGTATCAGAGCTTGTAAATCTTTGATTTGATTAGGATTGAGTGAGTTATTTCCATTTTTGAGTGTTCTTCATTTTCTTCAATTTTTTGATTGATTTTAGCCATTAGAGTTCTTCTAATGGATTGGAATTGATCAAGGATTGTTTCTAGGATAGTCATGTGTGTTTTATTCCGCAAAAACACAAGGATCGAAGCTCAGATTGGATATTTTTCTTCATTTTCGCACTTTAACATTCTACACACTGTTTTGGATCGAAAATCCATCTTCTGTTGGTTTTTGGTCAAAACTTGAAGTTCGAAAGTTGTTCAGAATAGCCTCACGAACCAACCCACCAATTTTTAGCCTAATACGATCTGTTTTGAAGATTCGACCTTGAATCTTCATACATATCGCAATCCTCTAACATTCATCAATATCGCAATCATCTATTGCGAATTGGATTCCATATCGCAATCGTCTATTGCGCCTTGTCCCAAATCGCAATCCATTACACATTGAACAGTACCAAATCGCAACCTTCAGTTGCGACTCGAGTGAACTTTTACTTATTGCGATTTCAGTTATTGTGACTTCAATTGTTGCGATTTCAGTTATTACGACTTCAGTTATTGCGATTTCAGTTATTGCGACTTCAGTTATTGTGATTTCAGTTATTGCGACTTCAGTTATTGCGACTTCAGTTATTGCGACTTCAATTGTTGCGACTTCAGCTGTTGCGACTTCAGTTGTTGCTACTTCAGTTTATTGCGACTTGGTTTGGGTTGAGACATTGAGTGTGCTGAGACATAAACTTGAAACTTTAAGTAACTCCTAATCAGATTAATCAGATTTTAACGATCAACAACAAGTAATACAAAATGACTGCCAGAGATATGTTGACTATTGGTTCAAAAGATAAACCACCTGTTCTTTTCCCAAAAGACTTTAAAATTTGGAAAGACAGATTTCTTGACTATGTTGAACGACAAGAAAATGGAGCTCTAATCCATGAATCCTTGATGAATGGGGTTCTAGGAGAAGTTACAATATGCAGCAAAAGCGGAAACACGGGATATGCAGCAAAAGTTACAATATCACATCAACCATCAAAATACATTCAAAAGGTTAAAACCTTGTCTTTTACAATCGTTTTTACGAAAGGGGAAATGAACATAAATAAAAGATAGAAAAGAAAGCCTCATCACGTGTAGCCTTCCTAGATCCCAACCTTAAAGTCGTCCGCAGGTTTTTTCCTCGTTTGAGGTTTTTCCTGCGTCATCAAATCCCTTGTCTCATTTACATTTTCGTCTTTGTCGCACGTCTCGTCGAAAGATCCTTTCTTTTGTTGATTAACTCCACGTCGACCTTAAGTTGTCCCTTTGGTGTGGTTTTTGGCATTATCAAACACCGCAACAAAACGGAGTCGCTGAAATAAGAAATAGAACAATTATTGAAGTTGCACGTTCAATGCTCAGCGATTCTCACCTGCCTACTCAGTTTTGGGCAGAAGCTGTCAATACTGCTTGTTTTACACAAAACCGGTCGCTGATAGTCAAAAGATTCAATAAGACAGCCTGTGAACTTTTTCATGGGAGAAAGCTTTGAATTAGCTTTCTTCACATCTTTAGATGTCAGTGTTTCATACTGAATAACAGAGATGCCCTTGGAAAGTTTGATCCTAAGGCTGATGATGGAATCTTTCTTAGATATTCTTCAATCTCCAAAACCTTCAGAGTCTTCAATCGAAGAAGACAAACTGTTGAAGAAAATATTCACGCCACTTTTGACGAATCCCGTTCAGAAAACTCTAAACCGTCTGCTGATACTGAAGAACTGAATCAATGGATATTTTCTCATCTTGGTGATTCAGAAGATATTCCCACTCCTCATACTCATACAGTTGAAGATGATAGTCCTACTATCATCCCAAATATGCGGAATAGTGAAGCTGAAACATCATGGGTCTCAGCAGTTCCTTTTGTCACACCCCGCTAAAGCGGAAACACGGGATATGCAGCAAAAGTTACAATATCACATCAACCATCAAAATACATTCAAAAGGTTAAAACCTTGTCTTTTACAATCGTTTTTACGAAAGGGGAAATGAACATAAATAAAAGATAGAAAAGAAAGCTTCATCACGTGTAGCCTTCCTAGATCCCAACCTTAAAGACGTTCTCCTGAAAAGCATGTCAATAAAAAGGTCAAGTAATGCACTAGTTGGTGAGATCACAGGTTTAATGAGTACAACATTGTTTATCATAGCAAAATAGTTTAAATCCGCACAAGTGGATAAGTCAAAGTAGTTGAATCCATACAAGTAGATAAATCAACCGGTTATGAAAAACTTGCTCATGGTAATAGTATGTATTATGTTTAAGTTGTGAGCCCGTTACCCGACCTATATGACGGTAGCCCCAGCGCATGTTCTATCACCAACAATGCGTATGGAAAACAATAATTATGCACTCAAGCAAGCGCGACTTGTGAGTGGGGTGTCAACCAAATAACGTTATTCATAATTACCAACGACTCACACTCGTGAGTTAAACGGGTAACGTAAGTTAAACGGAGACTTACGTATGATAGAAAGAAAGCTCAAACTTACAACACGCGTAAACCATACATACTATAGAGCATAAATGAGTATAGCAAAGTTTACGTTTTCAATGAAACAAGTAAACCGGTGCGTAAAAGTAATTGTAGTAACGACATGCTTTTCACCCCAAAATATGTAAAACATTGAAAAAGGGGCTGTGATAACTCACTTGATAAGCAGTAGTGTCTGGGAATCTCCCACAAGTACCTCGAGATGATCCTACTTCGAACCTATGAACGCAAGGTCACTAGTAAGTTTTTGCCTCGAGGGTTCGGTACTAATTATCCAAATCGTCATAAAATGCCTTGTTGTGTTTTAATATTATAAACGTAACAAATATATATACTTTGTTCTCGTTGGATTAAAGTTTCCGCAATTTTGTCACAATAAGTAACGAAAAGGGTTTAAAGAACGTGTATATATATATATATATATAGTGCATAAATATAAATGTATAATATATATGTATATTCCACAATTTCATCATAAAATGATGAAATGGGATCAACAATATATAAATTGCATAAATATATATAAATATTATATATATATATATATATATATATATATGTATATTCCACTATTTCATCATAAAATGATGAAAATGGATGAAAAATAAATATATTAAATAAGTAAGTAAGATGCATAAATGTATATAAATATAAGATATACATATATATTCCACTATTTCATCATAAAATGATGAAATGAGATTAGAAGTTAGTCCTTAATAATAATAAGAAATTTGTCCTTTGCTGTCCAGATTTTGGTGTAACTTTGTGTCCATCTTGGGGTAACTTCCAGGTATAGTTAGATCAAGATATTTTATGTCCAAAGGGTTTAATGAGTTATAAAACGTTTGGCATAAGTTTCATAATTTTTAGAAGTGTTTAAGTACATGAAATAATACTTGACGTCAAACTCGACAGAAGACGTTGCTGCTTGCGCACTGTTTCTGTGAAAACTGTTTGGTAGACGAAATCTTTGAGTTTTTGAGTGAAACCACTTGGGTTTGAATCCTAACACATAAAAATAATTTCCAGAAAAAGAATCACTCAATTTAGAGTTTAATTGAGTGAGATATGACCATTTGAAGAGAGGTGTGGAATTTGACAGCAAGCTGTCAAAATTACACCTTGTGCATGTGCTCCTATATTGACTTCTTAACCAAAATTCTTATTCCTTTTGTTAGTGCTTAAATGTAATTGTACCAAGTAGAGGGACTATATTTGTAATAGGTCTATTCTATACCCTAGGTATATATAGTTTGCTATTTTCCCTTTTGGGAAATTAGGTCATTTCATCACACATAGTAGCCACACACACTAGTATTTGCATTGCATTCACCTTGTGAGCTACTTTGATCTTATTGAATATAGAGATGGCTTCCTTTAATGTTTACATTGATTGATTACTTGTTCTGGGATCACAATTGGTATCAGAGCTTGTAAATCTTTGATTTGATTAGGATTGAGTGAGTTATTTCCATTTTTGAGTGTTCTTCATTTTCTTCAATTTTTTGATTGATTTTAGCCATTAGAGTTCTTCTAATGGATTGGAATTGATCAAGGATTGTTTCTAGGATAGTCCTGTGTGTTTTATTCCGCAAAAACACAAGGATCGAAGCTCAGATTGGATATTTTTCTTCATTTTCGCACTTTAACATTCTACACACTGTTTTGGATCGAAAATCCATCTTCTGTTGGTTTTTGGTCAAAACTTGAAGTTCTAAAGTTGTTCAGAATAGCCTCACGAACCAACCCACCAATTTTTAGCCTAATACGATCTGTTTTGAAGATTCGGCCTTGAATCTTCATACATATCGCAATCCTCTAACATTCATCAATATCGCAATCATCTATTGCGACTTGGATTCCATATCGCAATCGTCTATTGCGACTTGTCCCAAATCGCAATCCATTACACGTTGAACAATACCAAATCGCAACCTTCAGTTGCGACTCGAGTGAACTTTTACTTATTGCGATTTCAGTTATTGTGACTTCAATTGTTGCGATTTCAGTTATTACGACTTCAGTTATTGCGATTTCAGTTATTGCGACTTCAGTTATTGTGAATTCAGTTATTGCGACTTCAGTTATTGCGACTTCAGTTATTGCGACTTCAATTGTTGCGACTTCAGCTGTTGCGACTTCAGTTGTTGCTACTTCAGTTTATTGCGACTTGGTTTGGGTTGAGACATTGAGTGTGCTGAGACATAAACTTGAAACTTTAAGTAACTCCTAATCAGATTAATCAGATTTTAACGATCAACAACAAGTAATACAAAATGACTGCCAGAGATATGTTGACTATTGGTTCAAAAGATAAACCACATGTTCTTTTCCCATAAGACTTTAAAATTTGGAAAGACAGATTTCTTGACTATGTTGAACGACAAGAAAATGGAGCTCTAATCCATGAATCCTTGATGAATGGGGTTCTAGGAGAAGTTACAATATGCAGCAAAAGCGGAAACACGGGATATGCAGCAAAAGTTACAATATCACATCAACCATCAAAATACATTCAAAAGGTTAAAACCTTGTCTTTTACAATCGTTTTTACGAAAGGGGAAATGAACATAAATAAAAGATAGAAAAGAAAGCTTCATCACGTGTAGCCTTCCTAGATCCCAACCTTAAAGACGTTCTCCTGAAAAGCATGTCAATAAAAAGGTCAAGTAATGCACTAGTTGGTGAGATCACAGGTTTAATGAGTACAACATTGTTTATCATAGCAAAATAGTTTAAATCCGCACAAGTGGATAAGTCAAAGGTGTTGAATCCATACAAGTAGATAAATCAACCGGTTATGAAAAACTTGCTCATGGTAATAGTATGTATTATGTTTAAGTTGTGAGCCCGTTACCCGACCTATATGACGGTAGCCCCAGCGCATGTTCTATCACCAACAATGCGTATGGAAAACAATAATTATGCACTCAAGCAAGCGCGACATGTGAGTGGGGTGTCAACCAAATAACGTTATTCATAATTACCAACGACTCACACTCGTGAGTTAAACGGGTAACGTAAGTTAAACGGAGACTTACGTATGATAGAGAGAAAGCTCAAACTTACAACACGCGTAAACCATACATACTATAGAGCATAAATGAGTATAGCAAAGTTTACGTTTTCAATAAAACAAGTAAATCGGTGCGGGGTGTGACAAAAGGCCTTGATATTGAAAAGGAAGTGATGCTAACTATTTTGATAAATAGCATGAAAGACAAGTCTGAAAAGGTTGTTTCTGTTTCGTATTCAAAAAACATAGAAGAAAAGAAATATCTTGAACTTAGATGCTTGAATCTCTCAAAACAAGTCTCCGATTTTCAGAAAATGTTATTTCTTGAAAAAGAAAATTTTGAGAAAGAAAGAGAGAGATTTAAATTCGAAAGAATATCTTTTGAAACTGAAAATGTTTTTCTTTCAAAGAAAATATCTGATTTAGAAAGCATTCTGATCAAAGAGAGAAATGATCTTGAGTCTAATAAAGAATACTTTCAAAATGAAATCTCAAGACTTATGGGAAAATTGACGAATTTATCCACTAAAGCTATGACAGAGTTTGCTAGCAAAGTTTCCTCTGATTTAGATGCTTCCTCATGCAAAGCCTTCATGGGCAATACTCTAAATAGAAGCATGATGGTGGATGACTTTGATGATTTTGGTCCTATTGATATAGAGGAACAACCTGTTAATGAAAATTCTTGTGATTTCTTTCATAACTCTTCTTCCAATGACATTAAGGTTGATCATGTAATTGACATTCCATGTGAAAGGAAGGGTAAGCAAGTACAACAAAAGGATGTTAAATTTGACTTTAGTGCTAAACTTCCAGATCATTCTGATTTTCTGGTCAAGGAAGAGGAACCCAAGGAGAATTTCTTCGAGGGGGAATCTTCTAAAACCGTTGAGAAAAGGAAAAAGAAGAAAATAAGTGCACATCTAAAACTTCTAAAGTTCAAAATTCCTACGCTTACAATTCTTATCTTGATTCCATTTCAGATCGTAATTTAAGAAACAACTCGCGGGTAGAGTGGAGAATAAAGGAGTTCACACATGATGTGGCCCAGAGAAAATCATCTACTGTCGATTTTAATTGCAAGAAAAACACTTTTGTTTCTGATGTTAGTAATTGTGTTGCCTCAAACAAACAAAAACTTGTTATTCCTTACAAGATTTCTTCAATGCAACAACTGATTAATTTAGCACATGATCAAATTTGTTGCTCTTCTTGTGGTGTAGATGATTTTATCTGCAAGTCTGATTATTCTTCGTGGTTTGGTTATAACTTATATGGTTCAAATCGTTTTTATTCAAATGGATATTATAACCACTACAATTCAAAGAAAAAGGTTAAATCTCCTAACCCGAAAGGACCCAATTGGCAATGGGTACCTAAAACTGTTTAAATCCCATTTTGCAGCTCCGTCATGTGTGGTATTTGGATTCTGGTTGCTCAAAACACATGATAGGAAGGAAGGAGCTGTTGATCAATTTTGTGAAACACGATGGAGGGAAAGTTAAGTTTGGAAATGATCATTACGCTCCAATCATGGGTTATGGAGATATTGTGGCCGACAACGTCAGGATAACTAAAGTAAATTATGTTGAAGGCTTAGGGTATAACTTATTTAGTATAGGTCAGTTTTCTGATAAAGACCTAGAAGTCCATTTCAAGAAGACTCAGTGTGCAATTCTAACCGATGGAGGAAATGAACTTCTAGTTGGTTCACGAAAGTCAAATCTTTACACCATTGATCTATCGAAGGTTAATCCGAAGAACGACGTGTGTCTGTTGACTAAGGCAACTATGGAAAAGAGTTGGTTATGGCATAGACGACTATCTCATCTCAACTTTCGTTACATTCAAAAGCTAACGTTGGGTGATTTAGTTATAGGTCTACCAGTTTTGCAGTTTGAGAAAGACAACTTCTGTATTGCTTGTGAGAAAAGGAAGATAAAGCGAGCTCCTCATCCACCGAAACCCGAACCCAGCACACACAAACCTTTAGAAATCCTTCATATGGATCTCTGTGGTCCGATGAAGACTCAGAGTGTCAGTGCCAAACGATACGTGTTAGTAATTGTCGATGATTATTCGAGATATACTTGGGTCAAGTTTCTTCGATCAAAAGACGAAACACCTGACTTGATCATCTCGTTAATCAAACAACTTTAAGTAAACCGTCATCAAACAGTTCAGACTGTTAGGTCAGACAACGGGCCAGAATTCAAGAACAAGACTCTTGATGATTTCTTTAAATCATTAGGAATATCTCATCAGTTTTCTGCGGCTAGAACTCCTCAGCAGAACGGAGTCGTTGAAAGACGAAACCACACACTTGTTGAAGCTGCCTGAACGATGCTGTCTTATGCTGATCTAACTCTGTTCTTGTGGGTTGACGATGTTGCTACGGCATGCTATACACAAAACCGTTCTATAATCCATCGTCGGTTTTGTAAAACTCCATATGAACTGATTAATAATAGAAAACCTGTGATACACTACTTTCGTGTGTTTGGATGCAGGTGTGTTGTACTGAACGACAAGGACAACTTGAACAAATTCAGTCCAAAGGGTATTGAGGGCGTTTTCATCAGATACTCGCTCACGTCAAAAGCATACATAGTCTATTTCAAATCGTCTAGAACCGTGAAGGAAAGCGTAAATGTCAGATTTGATGAAACTGAAGATTTGGTTTCTGTGCAAAATAGTACAGAATCCGCAATATCTGGAGTACTAGCATCTGGACAAATTCGTCCTATGGTGACTAGATCTTCAAACAAGGATCAAGCATCCACTTCTAACTCTAAACCTAATGATCTTGATTTTTTGTTTGAATATTTTTATGATGATTTTTTCGGTAGTGATAAACCTACTTCATCTATATCTAACAGGAGCAATGTTGCCACACCACGAGTTAATGCTACATTGTCAGGGCCTACACCGGAACTGACTACTCCTTCATCTGGTACAACAACTCATGCTTCGTCTTCATGTAACACGCATATGGCATCTCCACAAGCAACACAACATGTATCCACGAATGGTGCTTCTTCGTCAGGTACAACTTCTAACGCCAATGGTGAGGATTCTGCAACTCAACGTGAGTCATCTTCTGAAGCAGAACTAGAGGCAGTTCCTGTTGAAACTCCTGTCAATGAACCTGCCCGACAATCGGAACCTACCTTGACAATAGAGTTGAATTTTGATAAAGATCCTACCTTAGTGGATCCCAACTATGGTGCTATAATTGTCCATCCTCATGCTTCAAGATGGACTAAGAGTCACCCCATTGAACAAGTCATTGGTGACGTCTCCGAACCTGTGAAGACAAGATCTGCAACGGCTAATGAAGTCCTTTACGCGCTTTTTCTAAGTCAAGTTGAACCCACAACAGTTCGACAAGCCTTAGAAGATCCAGACTGGATCATTGCCATGCAAGATGAGTTGAATTCTTTTGAAGCATTGAATGTGTGGCGATTAGTTCCTAGACCCAAAGGTAAAACAGTCATTGGTACAAAGTGGGTCCTAAAGAATAAGAAAGATAAAGATGGGATTGTTGTGAGAAATAAAGCATGCCTTGTAGCCAAAGAGTATAGGCTATAAGAGGGTATCGACTACGATGAGACGTATGCACCGGTGGCTCATTTAGAGGCAATTTCGATGTTTCTTGCATTTACTGCTTTCAGAAACTTCACTGTCTATCAAATGGACGTGAAGACTGCTTTCCTGAACGGTATATTGAAAGAAGAAGTATATGTTTCTCAACCAGAGGGTTTTGTGGACAAAGATAAACCAGATCGTGTCTACATACTTGACAAATCTCTCTACGGTCTAAAGCAAGCCCCTCGCGTCTGGTATGAAATCTTATCTACCTACCTACTTGGTGCTGGCTTTCGAAAAGGTAAAATCGACACAACTCTCTTCACTCTGCATGAAAATGGTGAGATCCTTCTAGTACAAATTTACGTTGATGATATTATATTTGGTTTAACTGGCCCTGGATTGTGTAATTGGTTCTCGGGTATAATGATGACCAGATTCCAGATGAGTATGATGGGAGAGATTAATTTCTTTCTTGGATTACAAGTCAAGCAATTCTCAACAGGTGTCTTCATCAACCAGTCGAAGTATGTGTTTGACATCTTGAAGAAATTTAAGATGGAAAACTGTACCTCTATTGGTACACCTATGGCTCCTGGATCTAAAATAGGTCCGGATCCTCTTGGTGAAGATGTAGATGTTAAGAATTACCGAGGTATGATAGGCTCATTAATGTACCTGACGGCAAGTCGTCCAGATATAATGTTTGCAACATGTCTCTGTGCAAGATTTCAGGCACAACCAAAGGTATCACATCGGAGTGCTGTTAAAAGAATCTTTCGATATTTGAAGGGGACACCGTACCTTGGTCTGTGGTATCCGAAGGGAACAGGATTCGAACTCACTGCATATTCTGATGCGGATCATGGAGGTAGTATGCTAGACCGGAAGAGCACATCCGGACATGTACAGTTTTTGGGTGATAAGCTAGTTAGTTGGTCATCGAGGAAACAGAACTGTGTTTCCACATCAACTACAGAGGCAGAATATGTTGCTGCGGCCAGTTGCTGTTCACAAGTTATGTGGATGAAGACTCAACTGATGGATTATGGCTTCAAGTATGAGAAGATCCCCATTTACTGTGATAGCAAGAGTGCAATTGCAATATCTGCTAATTCGGTCCAACATACAAAGACCAAACACATAGACATCAGGTATCATTTTATTAAAGATCATGTTGAAAAAGGTATGATTGAATTATACTTTGTCACAACTGAGTTTCAACTTGTCGATCTCTTTACGAAAGCCTTGGATGAAAAACGATTTAATTTCTTAGTATCCAAGCTCGGCATGTTGAACATGAAAGTTTAATATTCTATATTGATCATTTAATGGATGGAAATATGTGTAGTTCAATCTAGTTATCTCTATCTAGATTGATACATACAAATTTTCATCGCATTTTATTCTCAATTTAAAATATTTTATTCTCATGTCTTTGTTGTTTTTCATTGTTTATTCTCTTTGTTACTTTATATTTCTTGTTATGATATCTATGCATGCATGAGGTGTGTTCATAGTCTCAGGGGGAGTACAAACTAATTAGTATGCACAAGAATAGGGGGAGTGTGCATTTCTGACTAAGATTGTTAGTGTTGATTTCCTGTGCTCCTTACTTGAAGATCACAAGGTATGTTCTCTAATCTGTTTTTCAAACACAAACCCTTAGATGATGAAAATCAATTTTCTAAAACTTACTTGCATCATTTAAGGGGGAGTGAAAATGTTTTGATACCTTGCGTGCTTAATCAATTGGAAGTTGGACATCTTCCAATGTGATTAAAATATTTCAAATTTTTTCAACTGAAAAATGTCCAAGATTTATTAAATCGCACTTGCGATTTCACATGTGAACAGTGAGACATCGCAGCCTTCTTTTGCGATATCTCAATGGGCTTAAGTTTTTTCAAATCGCAACAGTACACTGCGATTTAAGGGCATGAACAGTGCCATGTCGCAACCGTGTATTGCGACATGACATTGTGAACAGTAACATGTCGCAACCTTCTGTTGCGAAATGATCAAATGCCAAATCGCAACTGTGTATTGCGACTTGACCATGTGAACAGTAACATGTTGCAACCTTCTGTTGCGACATGATCAATTGTCATCTCGTAGATTGTTCACTGCGACTTGATGACACGTGGCAGGTCAAACCTTGGACCAATCATTTGCTGCCACGTGTCCCCGAATTCAAATCGTATAAAATCTAGGGTTTTGACTTTTCAACCATATATCAACACAAAACCCTTAAACGCTTTCAAAATCTCTCTCAACTGACTTTTCAATTCAAGGTCGATTTCGTGTTTCTAGTCCGTGGATTCGTTTCAGATCATCACAAATGTATCATCTTTTGATTTTTTGTTGCTTTCTGTCCATGAAATCTGTGGTAGAAATCGATAATAGTGTGTTTAGGGTCTACATTTATTTGAATCTGCTTTAATCGATGTGTATGTGTGTTTGTTAGGTAGAATAAATGATTAGGGTTTATTCTCGGTGTGTTTGCGAGTCTAATGATATAGGTTTTAACATGTGTTGTGCGGAAAATAGAAAATCTGGGCTTGAACACATTAGGATTTTTTCAGTGTTCAAGCATGTCGCAACCAACTGGCATTCAAATCTTTATCCATGTCGCAATGGTAATACCTTCAAGCATATCGCAACCGTGTGTTGCGACAAGGACCATGTCGCAACCTTGTGTTGCGACAACCCCATGTCATTCTCTCACACTGCGATATCGCAATTGCCTGCGATATGTCTTTTATGTTGATTGCGACTTGCCCAAGACTTAGGAATTTTTGGATTTTTTTTAAGGCAAAATCCAATTTTGGCACTATTCTAAACTGTTAAGTGGTACAGATGGCTGATCATGATGGCAATGCTTCGGATGACAACACCATCATCCGTTCACATCGTTCATCACATCCGTCAGTCAATGCACATGATCTGGACGAAGAGATCTTTCCGAGCTCTAATGTGGTGAAATTTATGCACAACAACCATCACCTAGATTTCGCGGTTCCTTTTGACTACCGAGTCATTATCGAGATCATTCGCGGTCACCCATTACTGACTGCATTGACCAGAGTTGAGCTCGTGCCCGCAATCTACCTTAAACAATTCTGGAGTACACTCACATACCATCCAACCGCCCGAGTACCACACTTTACTGCCAAACTTGACCACTTCGATGTCCGATTCACACTAAGGGGACTCAGACGATCACTAAATCTCCCGAGTGAGAATCTTCAGGATCTGGTTCCTGAGCTCTATGATGACATCCGAAGTTTGGGTTATAAACCTCCAGAGAATGCCCCACTTACTGGCTCATCCACCTTCAGACGGAACTACCTACCCAGAATATACTACTCCATATTCTGAATCTTCAACCGTTGTATGACCTCAAAGCATACTGGACTAGACAAGACAAACCTATCCACACTGTGCATGTTTCATGCATTCGTTTCTAACCACAATAATGACTATGGCGTCTTGATATGGAATGAGATCGTTGAGCTTGTCGCGGATCAGTTAAAACCAAAGATGAAACGAAACTTCATACCATTTCAGCGTTTCTTCCAGATCTTGATTCATCAAGCTATGGTAGACAACGATCAGATTCCAAGAAGACATAATCACCCCAGAGGCCCAAGCCAGTACATGCACTATCTAAGAATGCCCAAGCAGATCAACTTTGCACACATCGTCGTTCTACGTGAAGATCTGCTTGCTTATGCTGACCAACAGTCTAGGGTAGTTAGGCAATATAGGATAGATAATGCATTGACGGTCAATCCAGAATCGGAGGGACCTCCCCACGATGCAAACCCATTAGGAGGTGAGGGTCCGAATGTCGAGGGGGTTCAGGAACAGGGGGATGTTCCTGAACGACGAGAGGTGAGGAGAACGAAAAGAAAGAGAGTTGGGAGAAGATTACGGACTGTTGGTCATGCATCCTCTTCCAGACGAGCTCAACTACCCCCTCGACCTCCTCCCCAGATCTTTGATGATGATGTCTCATGGGATGAAGCTTATGCAGCTGCCTCATCTCCTGATGATGATGCAGTCAATCAAGACGATGAGGTAGAACCCTTCTTTCCTTCCTTTGACGATGATGATGACGATGATGGCACAGGTCATGACCCTTTGGCGAATTTGATTCCTAGACATATGGGAAAGAGACCACGTGTTGTGAGTTCGGATGCTGATTCCACTTGGAACACCGAACTTCTCGACACTGCTACTGATGCTGTGGGTCCTTCATCTGTGAACGAAGAAGCAGAAAAACAAGTAGAAGTGGAAAAGTTAGTTAGTGGTGAGAACGAGGGGAGAAAAGAATTGAGTGAAGTTGTGAAAGAGTCAGACAAAGTTTTAACTACTGACTCTCCCCACACCGATCCGAGCCGGGTAGCCACATCTTCTACCAACGAGCGTACATCACCGTTGTGTATTGAATAAGTCGTGGTCCGCCCAGCCATGCATAGCACAGCCCCACTCAGCCACTCATCGGCATCTCAATTTTCTGATGTTTCATTTTCCACAGGTGATCACGCTCAACTAATATCGGCGATACAATCGGTATCTGCTGGTATTGAACCAGGTAGGCTCCCGCCCCGACCACCGCCTTTTATTCCACGCATATTGAGTCTAGGACCATTTGGTAGAACATCCTTTCCTAGGACTCAATTGTTGGAACAACACCAAGTTGCGGGCTTTCGTGCCCCAACCGGAACACCCAGAGTGCGGCCGCCATTCGTTGGTGCCCCACGAGGACAGGGTGGAAGTCCTGTCATGGTCAACACTTTGCCAGCCATGAGCACAGGCAGTACGCTTATCTGATATTCAAGGTATCCCCGCCTACACTGTACTGAACAAGCCTGAGCTCGGGGTTGTTTACGTTGATACTGACTCAAAGAAAAGATTTATGAGAGTTATTGAGATCAACAAGTACTGTAAAGGTACTTTGAAGATTATTCTGTTTCACTTGGAAAGTAAGCTTCGTCTGGATGCGCGTGGAGAGGTAAAGCTCACTGTTTCACTTGAAGACTATTATGTTTCACTTGAAGACTACCGCCTTGAATTGCGAAGATTCGAGATCATCTTTGGTATTCGAAAGAAGAATGTGACCCCGGTAGTCGTCTAAATCTTTTGCTCTACATTGGTACAAAGGGGGAGAATGTTAGTGCTTAAATGTAATTGTACCAAGTAGAGGGACAATATTTGTAATAGGGCTATTCTATACCCCAGGTATATATAGTTTGCTATTTTCCCTTTTCGGAAATTAGGTCATTTCATCACACATAGTAGCCACACACACTAGTATTTGCATTGCATTCACCTTGTGAGCTACTTTGATCTTATTGAATATAGAGATGGCTTCCTTTATTGTTTGCATTGATTGATTACTTGTTCTGGGATCACACCTTTGCATGCAAAATCCGATTTGACCCTTTTCCATACACTTATTTTCAGTTCCAAAACACATTTTTGAACCATTTAAATTACATGCAAGTTACCTATCAACTCATCTTTTATAAACTTTTGTAAAAGACTCATTTTGAAGAATGTTGATGTTCTTGCCAAGAACATCAACATGCAACTTAAAATTGTGTATTTTGAGCTCATGCATGTTTGTTTAAGTATGTTTTTAGTGGATTACAAAGATACACTCATGAAACTCTTGAACAAAAGAAGATGGATTTCTCAAGAAAACTACATGCATGTGTTTAAAATGTTCATCTTTGGTCTTAACATAGGTTTGATTTTGGATTCACCACCTTTTTAATAACAAGAAGATGTTATGGTGGTAAATCTACAAACATTAAGACATTGTAAAGAAGATTTTTAAAAAGTTAAAGAAAGTGTAGAAGGGATGGAGAACATTCATCAAATGCAAGAAAGTGAAAATAACTTAAAAGAGTGTGTGTGGATTTCACCCAACACACTTGTATTTACCTTGGATTATTTTTATCCTTTGAAGAAAAGTGATTGAGGGGCTGGAATTTGGGATGAAGATGGATGAAGATTTGAAGATGAAGATGAAGATTTGAAGATTTGAAGATGGAGAGAGAAAGAATTGCAAGTATTCTTTTAGAGAGAGAGTGAGATGAGATAATGAAATGGATTGTGAAGACTTGTTGCATTCTTATGGAGTAGCGAGAGGGGGGGGGGGGGGCGGCCTCTCAAGGTGGGGGTGGGGGGGGGGGGGGTGGTGAGTGATAGAAATAATTTGTCAAATCTTGTCTTTTTGATTAAAAATTAAAATACAAGTATTTTCTTAATAAATGAAATACAAAGTAATTATATATAAAATAAAGTATATATATATACTATTATTGAAATACATAAATTATCAATTATATAAATACTTGTAGTATAAATGTAGGTCAAGTTGGCATTTTATGATATTTATGGATAATTTCCTAATTCAAGGGTTTCTTAGGCAAAATTTCTCGAATTTTCCTATCGTACCGCGTTTACTGCTAAACTTGCACTGTGTGAACTATGTCATGAGAAAAATGATATATTCAGTGTAGTCTCCCCCGGTTAGAAGAATTTCGTCCCGAAATTCAAGTGTTGCTAGCGTTAACAGGCTTGCTAGTAAAGAGATGAGGATACTTTTAGAACATGTAATCCTCCCGTTCCCAAGTGTACTCAGGCCCACGCCTTGTGTTCCAATGAACCTTTACTATCGGGATTTTTCTTCGCTTAAGACGCTTAACTTCCCTATCGAGTATTTCCATTGGTCCCTCTACGATATGCAGCTTATCGTTGATTTGGATTTCTTCCAAGGGCACGGTTACTACTTCGTTGGCTAAATATTTCTTTAAGTTTGACACGTGAAATGTGTTGTGAATCGTACTTAACTCTATTGGCAAATCCAGCTTGTAAGCCACTGGTCCGATTCTCTTTGTGATCTTGAATGGTCCAACATATCGTGGACTCAACTTTCCTCTTTTACCAAATCGGACTGTTCCCTTCCAAGGGGATACCTTCAAAAAGACTATGTCGTCAACTTGAAATTCTAAAGGCTTCCTACGATTGTCAGCATAGCTCTTTTGACGATCTTGAGCTGCTTTAAGCCTATCTCTGATGATTGCAATCTTGTCGGTGGTTTCTTGGACAATGTCCGAACTAGATAGTTGTCTATCTCCAATTTCCAACCAACAAAGTGGCGACCGACACTTGCGTCCATACAGGGCTTCATATGGTGCACACTGAATACTGGTGTGATAGTTATTAATGTAAGAAAACTCAACTAACGGCAAGTGGTTATCCCAGCTTCCTCCAAAGTCTATCACACACTCCCGAAGCATGTCCTCCAATGTCTGAATGGTTCGCTCACTCTGACCATCCGTTTGAGGATGATAGGCCATGCTCAAGTTTAATTGCGTACCTAACGCTCTTTGAAGTGACTGCTAGAATCGAGATGTGAAGCGACTATCTCTATCTGATATGATGGAAACTGGGACTCCATGACGAGTGACAACTTCCTTGATGTAGATTTGAGCAAGCTTCTCCATCTTAAAGTCTTCCTGAATGGGCAAGAAATGTGCAGACTTTGTAAATCGATCCACTATAACCCAAATCGAGTCGTGTCCTTTGGCATTTCTTGGAAGTTTGGTTATGAAATTCATAGTGATTTGTTCCCATTTCCAGTGGGGAATCTCTGGTTGCTGCAACAGTCCTGATGGCTTTTGATAAACAGCCTTGACTTTGGAACAAGTTATGCATTTTCCTATATATGTGGCAATATCCTTCTTCATTCCTGGCCACCAATAGTACTCCCTTAAATCCTTGTACATCTTATCTGCTCCTGGGTGAATTGAGTACTTAGATTTATGAGCCTCTTCCAAAATCATTTCCCGTAGGTTGTCAGCCTTTGGGATCCATACCCTGCCTTTAAAGTAACGTACTCCATCAATTTTAGTTTCAAAACTCGATTGTAAACCATGAAGGGTCTCGTCCTTCAGGTTTTCAGACTTCATTGCTTCATTTTGAGCTTCGAAAATCCGAGTTTTCAAACTTGTTTGAACCAGTGCTCCTAACGCTCGGACTCGTGAAGGTTTTACCCTTTCTTTCCTACTCAGGGCATCGGCTACCACATTGGCCTTTCCTGGGTGGTAACGTATCTCACAATCATAGTCGCTGAGTAGTTCTACCCATCTTCTTTGCCTCATATTAAGCATCTTTTGATCAAAAATATGCTGAAGACTCTTGTGATCAGTGAAAATTGTGCACTTGGTACCGTATAGATAATGTCTCCATATCTTCAGAGCGAATACTACAGCTCCGAGCTCCAAATCATGCATGGTATAGTTCATCTCATGAACTTTTAATTGTCTCGAGGCGTATGCTATCACCTTATCATTTTGCACAAAATTTTCCATTCCTTCCGGTAAGGCTAAATTCGGTGCATTGCACAACTTCTTCTTCAGAAGTTGAAACGCTTCTTCTTGTGAAACTCCCCAAACAAATTCCTTATCCTTTTGGGTTAACGTGGTGAGGGGTTTAGCAATCCTAGAGAAATTCTCGATGAAACGCCGGTAATATCCTGCCAAGCCTAGCAATTGGCGAATTTCCGTTGGAGTCCTTGGGGCTTCCCATTTCCTAACGGCTTCTACCTTAGCTGGGTCTACATGAATCCCTTTCTCCCCGATCACGTGACCTAAGAAATGTACTTCCTGAATCTAAAATTCGCACTTAGAGAATTTGGCATATAACTTCTGCTCCTTGAGAAGTTCTAAAATCACTCTTAGATGTTGTCCGTGATCTTTCTTACTCTGAGAATAGATCAGTATATCATCAATGAATACAATCACGAACTTATCAAGGTATGGTCTACATACTCTATTCATTAGATCCATAAACACAGCTGGCGCATTCGTCAACCCGAATGGCATGACTAAAAACTCGTAGTGTCCATAGCGAGTTCTAAAAGCTATTTTAGGAATGTCTTCCTCTCGGACTCTTAACTGATGATATCCCGATCGGAGGTCAATCTTCGAGAAGTAAGTTGCACCCTGCAACTGGTCGAACAAATCGTCTATTCGAGGGAGAGGATATCGGTTCTTGATTGTTATCTTATTTAGCTCCCTATAATTGATGCACATTCGAAACGATCCATCCTTCTTCTTGACGAAGAGAATCGGGGCTCCCCAGGGTGATGAACTTGGTCGAATGAAACCTTTATCCAGAAGTTCCTGAAGTTGATTCGACAACTCCCGCATTTCGGCAAGTGCTAAACGATATGGGGACTTGGCTACAGGCGCCGCTCCAGGTATAAGGTCACTCTGAAATTCGACTTGTCTAAGCGGTGGAAGTCCAGGGAAATCGTCTGGAAACACTTCTGGGTGATCCTTTACCACAGGAATATCTTGGACTCGCCTCTCCTCAGACTTCTTCTCGATTACTTGCGCCAAGAATACAACACACTTCTTTCTTAAATACTTATGGACCTTCATACATGACACTATCCTTAGGCTCCTTCCAGCTCTATCTCCTTGGACAACAAGGGTTTCTCCGCCTTGTAATGGTAACTTGACAGTCTTTTCAAAATAACTAACCTCTGCTCGGTTCTTAGATAACCAATCCATGCCTATCACTACATCGAAACTCCCCAATTCAATTGGAATAAGATCAACACTAAATAGCTTATCAGCTAAGTTCAAAGTATAGCCTAAGATTACATCCTTTGCTTCTAACTCATATCCATTAGCAACCTCAACAATATAAGCATTCGGCATTTTCTTAGATTCTAGATTGATCAAAGG
Organism: Saussurea involucrata; assembly: GCA_033807775.1. NCBI lineage: Eukaryota > Viridiplantae > Streptophyta > Magnoliopsida > Asterales > Asteraceae > Saussurea > Saussurea involucrata. The sequence goes on from CM066327.1 coordinate 112,410,275, forward strand.
CCTAAATTCTAACGAAACAAAGCTCTTATTGGCACCAGTGTCGAATAATACGGATGCAAAATAATGGTTTAGGAGGAATGTACATGTCACTACATTGGGGTCTCGACGTGCTTCTTCTGCTCCTAAAACAAATGCCCGTCCTCGAGCTTGTCCTCCTTGGTTTCCCTGATTGGCTTGCCTTGCTTGATACCCAGCGTTGTTATTGATTGGTCCCCTTTTCAACCTTGGGCACACGTTCCGGAAGTGATCCGGACTTCCGCACTCATAGCATACCCTTCCTTCCTCCTTCACACTCTTTCCCTTCTTACAGTACCGGGTGAAATGACCCTTTTGTTTACAAAGTTCACAAGTGGGACAGGTTCCCTCATGATGCAAATTGCACTGATTACATTTCGGGAGGGGTCCATGGTAACGCCCTACTTCCTTAGCGCTCATTCCAAAGTTTCCCACTACCTTCTTGTTCCTACTTGAACTACCTCCAATCGCCTTTCCTGACTGACTCTCTGGCCTTCTCTTACTACCGACACCTTTCTAAGTTAGAGTTCCTGCTCTGACCGCATCGTGGGTCAAACTAGTTGCTAATGCCACTGCGGCTTGGATCGTGGTCGGACTTGCTGACTTAACCATCCCTCGGATCTCCGGAGCCAATCCATACAAATATCGGTCAATCCGTTTGCTCTCCGGGGTAACCATGTGGGGCACTAACTTTGCAAGTTCGTGAAAACGAGCGGTGTATCGATCTATCCCCGAACCAACCATGGTAAGATCCCAAAGTTCGGCCTCTAATTTCTGAACTTCGCTCTTGGGACAGTATTCCTCAATGAGTAATTCCTTGAACTCAGTCCAGGACAGCTTGTATGCATCCTCCCTTCCACGGGTTTGGACTTGAATGTTTCACCAGGTTAGAACTCGCTTTAGCAACTGACATGCCGCATACTCTACCATGCGATCCTCTGAGCACTTACTGATATGGTGCACCGACTCCATGCTATCAAACCATGAAAGTAATCCCGTAGCACCCTCGGTTCCGTGAAATTCCTTGGGCTTGCAAGTCATGAATGTCTTGTAGCTGCATCCTCTACTGTCATGAACATCGTTGGGAGTTCCTCCTCCCACATTGACATTCCTATGACGCTCATTGATGCCCACGGTGACTTGGGTTACGATGTCGGGTATCTCCTCTTGGATACGTTGAGCTAGGATTTGGGCAATATCGGGGTTTTGTTCTTCAGGATTTCCTCCCGTGCGACGTGTGGATCTTCTTGGTGGCATTTTTTTCTAAAACCTTCCACCATCCGCATCAATACCCTCCACAACACCAACATCGTCAGCAACATCACCACGACTATGCAAGCTATCTCAGCCCTTAAGGCTATCCTCCGAGCTATTCTCGCTCCGTCCAGGGCTTCGGTCGACATGTTGGTCAAAAGGTGACTTAACTCTATTAGCTCCGTTAGGACTTGACTCTGGTGACTGACCCTCATTTGACATCCGTGCAAATCCGCTGTCACAACCCTGAGATGCTGTTCCTCGGCCCAGGTCATGCCAGGCGCACGACTTATCGGGACTCCCTCGATCACCCGTGAGGGTTCCGGTGCCTCTCGCTGGTCGGACCTAAAACACACCCGTTTAGGTATAGGGACGCTCTTCCTAGCGGTTAGTTTCGTGTGTGGCCCTCTAGGACTAGGTTGTACCACTATCGGGGTGGGTTGTGGTGGAACGACCGTCGGTGGTATCCTTGGCCCATCGTACGGGTCTTGTTCTCTTCCAAAGGTACGTTCGCTTGACGGCGTGTAGGAGGGTCGTTAGCTTGATGACGACGATGACGATGTCATAGTGGTGTTGAAGTAAGAGTGTGATGATGATGATGATATAGTGATATTGAAGTAAGAGTGCATAACATTACTTGTCGTGTAAAGGCTAAACGTACTATACTATTGCATACTATAGGCAATAACTACGCTCATACTAGGCATACAACGTGAAGCATCATGTGCGAAAAACACACATATTCCTAGTATATCCATTTCCGGTCTCGCATTACTCTTTCTTTAATTAAACATAGGTGATCAAGCTTTGTTTAATTAAAGACCGATGATGCAATACCCGAATTAGTTATACTAGCAACATGTTTAGTAATTTAAGTGTTCTTTCCCGTTTTTGGTTATAGTTGCAGTTTTCCAAAGGAAAACCGGTATTCTCTATAACCTTTAGCTCTGATACCAAATCTGTCACACCCCGCTAAAGCGGAAACACGGGATATGCAGCTCAAGTTTCATAGCAAAAGTTACAAGATCACATCAACCATCAAAACACATTCAAAAGGTTAAAACCTTGTCTTTTACAATCGTTTTTACGAAAGAGGAAATGAACATAAATAAAAGATAGAAAAGAAAGCTTCATCACGTGTAGCCTTCCTAGATCCAAACCTTAAAGACGTTCTCCTGAAAAGCATGTCAATAAAAAGGTCAACTAATGCACTAGTTGGTGAGATCACAGGTTTAATTAGTACAACATTGTTTATCATAGCAAAATAGTTTAAATCCGCACAAGTGGATAAGTCAAAGTAGTTGAATCCATACAAGTGGATAAATCAACCGGTTATGAAAAACTTGCTCATGGTAATAGTATGTATTATGTTTAAGTTGTGAGCCCGTTACCCGACCTATATGACGGCAGCCCCAGCGCATGTTCTATCACCAACAATGCGTACGGAAAACAATAATTATGCACTCAAGCAAGCGCGACTTGTGAGTGGGGTGTCAGCCAAATAACGTTATTCATAATTACCAACGGCTCACACTCGTGAGTTAAACGGGTAACGTAAGTTAAACGGGGACTTACGTATGATAGAGAGAAAGCTCAAACTTACAACACGCGTAAACCATACATACTATAGAGCATAAATGAGTATAGCAAAGTTTACGTTTTCAATAAAACAAGTAAACCGATGCGTAAAAGTAATTGTAGTAACGACATGCTTTTCACCCCAAAATATGTTAAAATTTGAAAAAGGGGATGTGATAACTCACTTGATAAGCAGTAGTGTCCGGGAATCTCCCACAAGTACCTCGAGATGATCCTACTTCGAACCTATGAACGCAAGGTCACTAGTAAGTTTTTGCCTCTAGGGTTCGGTACTAATTATCCAAATCGTCATAAAATGCCTTGTTGTGTTTTAATATTATAAACGTAACAAATATATATACTTTGTTCTCGTTGGATTAAAGTTTCCGCAATTTCGTCACAATAAGTAACGAAAAGGGTTTAAAGAGCGTATATATATATATATAGTACCTATATATATATATATACAAACCGAAATTTTATCGTAAAAACGATAAAATTAAGGGTTTTAAATGTAAAGACAAGTATTTAAAGTGCATAAATATAAATGTATAATATATATGTATATTCCACAATTTCATCATAAAATGATGAAATGGGATCAACAATATATAAATTGCATAAATATATATAAATATATTATATATATGTATATTCCACAATTTCATCATAAAATGATGAAAAGGGATGAAGAATAAATAAATTGCATAAGTAAGTAAGATGCATAAATGTATATAAATATAAGATATACATATATATTCCACTAATTTCATCATAAAATGATGAAATGGGATTAGAAGTTAGTCCTTAATAATAATAAGAAATTTGTCCTTTGCTGTCCAGATTTTGGTGTCACTTTGTGTCCATCTTTGGGTAACTTCCAAGTATATTTAGGTCAAGATATTTTATGTCCAAAGGGTATAATGAGTTAGAAATCGTTTGGCATAAGTTTCATAATTTTTAGAAGTGTTTAAGTACATGAAATAATACTTGACGTAAAACTCGACAGAAGACGTTGCTGCTTGCGCACTGTTTCTGTGAAAACTGTTTGGTAGAAGCAATCTTTGAGTTTTTTAGTGAAACCACTTGGGTTTGAATACAAACACATAAAAATAATTTCCAGAAAACGAATCACTCAATTTAGAGTTTTATTGAGTGAGATATGACCATTTGAAGAGAGGTGTGGAATCTGACAGCACTCTGTCAAAACTACACCTTGTGCATGTGCTCCTATATTGACTTCTTAAACAAAATTCATATTCCTTTGCATGCAAAATCCGATTTGACCCTTTTCCATACACTTATTTTCAGTTCCAAAACACATTTTTGAACCATTTAAATTACATGCAAGTTACCTATCAACTCATCTTTTATAAACTTTTTTAAAAGACTCATTTTGAAGAATGTTGATGTTCTTGCCAAGAACATCAACATGCAACTTAAAATTGTGTATTTTGAGCTCATGCATGTTTGTTTAAGTATGTTTTTAGTGGATTACAAAGATACACTCATGAAACTCTTGAACAAAAGAAGATGGATTTCTCAAGAAAACTACATGCATGTGTTTAAAATGCTCATCTTTGGTCTTAACATAGGTTTGATTTTGGATTCACCACCTTTTTAATAACAAGAAGATGTTATGGTGGTAAATCTACAAACATTAAGACATTGTAAAGAAGATTTTTAAAAAGTTAAAGAAAGTGTAGAAGGGATGAAGAACATTCATCAAATGCAAGAAAGTGAAAATAACTTAAAAGAGTGTGTGTGGATTTCACCCAACACACTTATATTTACCTTGGATTATTTTTATCCTTTGAAGAAAAGTGATTGAGGGGCTGGAATTTGGGATGAAGATGGATGAAGATGTGAAGGTGAAGATGAAGATGAAGATTTGAAGATTTGAAGATGGAGAGAGAAAGAATTACAAGTATTCTTTTAGAGAGAGAGAATGAGATGAGATAATGAAATGGATTGTGAAGACTTGTTGCATTCTTATGGAGTAGAGAGAGGGGGGGGCTCTCAAGGTGGGGGGGGGGGGGTGGGTGGTGAGTGATAGAAATAATTTGTCAAATCTTGTCTTTTTGATTAAAAATTAAAATACAAGTATTTTCTTAATAAATGAAATACAGAGTAATTATATATAAAATAAAGTATATATATATATACTATTATTGAAATACATAAATTATCAATTATATAAATACTTGTAGTATAAATGTAGGTCAAGTTGGCATTTTATGAGATTTATGGATAATTTCCTAATTCAAGGGTTTCTTAGGCAAAATTTCTCGAATTTTCCTATCGTACCGCGTTTACTGCTAAACTTGCACTGTGTGAACTATGTCATGACAAAAATGATATATTCAGTGTAGTTCTAACCTGAGGTATAAATTTGACGGTTGTCACACCTTTAAACACTATACCTGCTTCTGAACCAAATGTCTCAGACATTCCATCTACTTCTCAGCAATCAGTGAATGAGATGACATCTGCACCTACTCCTCTCTTGGCTGATTATCCAGAAGTTGCTGAAGCTTCATCTTCAGCTCCTCCAGTTCAATTTGAGTCAGCGACTTATGCTCCTGCTCAACGATGGACTGTAAATCACCTAATTGATCAAATTCTTGGTGATCCAAACGCTGGTGTTCAGACTCGACGAAGTGCAGGTAATATTTGTTTATTTGTTAACTTTATTTCTTTGATTGAACCAAAGAAAGTAGATGATGCCCTCAAAGATCCAAACTGGGTCAGCGCCATGCAAGAAGAGCTGACTGAATTCGAAAGAAACAAAGTTTGGAAACTTGTTCGAAGACCAACTGACAAGACAGTGATAGGCACTAAATGGGTCTATCGAAACAAGTTGGACGAACATGGAACTGTAACCCTCAACAATGCTCGACTTGTTGCTCAGGGATACAGACAAGAGAAAGGCATAGATTACGACGAAACATTTGCTCCAGTAGCAAGACTAGAATCTATTCGTCTATTCTTAGCATACGCTGTACACAAAGACTTCAAAGTATATCAGATGGATTTTAAGTCAGCGTTTCTAAATTGAAAGCTGAATGAAGAAGTCTATGTGGAACAACCTCCAGGATTCTTAGATCCTAAGAGTCCAGGTTATGTTTATAAACTGGATAAGGCACTTTATGGCTTAAAGCAAGCTCCTCGTGCATGGTATGACACTCTCTCTACTTATCTCCATATTGAAAAATTTGAGCGTGGTAAAATCGATAAGACTCTATTCTTCATGAAAGTAAAAGGTCATATTATTCTTGTTCAGATATATGTTGATGACATTATATTTGGTTCTACTAACCCTGACCTTTGTACTCGTTTCGCTGATAGAATGAAAAAAGAGTATAAAATGAGCATGATGGGTGAGCTAACATATTTCCTTGGTCTTCAGATAAAGCAAAATGAAAAAGGAACTTTCATTAATCAGGAAAAGTATGTTAAAGATATGCTGAAGAAATTCGATTTAACTCAGAGTTCAGCTATGAAAACCCCTATGGCACCACCGCTGACACAAAACAAGGATCCCTCTGGAATACCTGTTAATGTCACGCTGTACCGTGGGATGATCGGCTATCTCTTGTATCTTACAGCTAGCCGACCCGATATTATGTACGCAACCTGTTTGTGTGCACGATATCAAGCCGAACCTAAGGAATCTCATATGATCGCTGTAAAGTGGATTTTTCGATACCTTAAGGGTACTGCGAACCTAGGTCTTTGGTATCCCAAAGACTCAGGGTTTGATCTAATCGCCTATTCAGATAGTGATTTTGCAGGTTGCAAATTGGATAGGAAAAGCACCACTGGAGGATGTCAGCTCCTGGGTGGAAAGCTGGTGAGTTGGACAAGTAAAAAGCAAAACTCAGGGTCTACCTCAACTGCTGAAGCTGAGTATGTAGCCGCTGGAAGCTGTTGTTCTCAGGTCTTATGGATGAGAAATCAACTACTAGACTATGACCTTCAGCTCTCGAAAATTCCAATCTATTGCGACAGCACAAGTGCCATCGCTATAGCCAACAATCCAGTGCTACACTCAAAGACAAAACACATCGAAATCAGGTATCATTTTCTCTCTCTCTAATCTCACTATATAAACACATTTTGGGTTTATATTTTTCCTTTACGCGAACAACTTCTTCCTCAAGAAAACTGTTGTTGCATTTTTGCTCTCAAGTTTTCAAGAACTGTTCATCTTCTTCTTCTTCAACGAACCAGGTTAATATTTCTTTTATTTACCTGTTTCTTAAAACTTGTTAACGATCTTCTCATTGTTTTTACAAGATCAAACAAAAGAATTTTTTCAAAAATGAAATCATTTCTTTCATGGTTTTATGAACACAACCTTTCATGGTTGTTCTTCAAGTTTAATCGCAAATATCTTAAACTTGTTCTTCATACGTTTTTCCAGAATCCTAATCCTCAAAGGAAACTGGAAAACAAGACTTTTTACTGGGTTTGCATTTCTTTTTCAAAAACAAGAAAACCCTAATCTTCATTAAGACATATTTGTCTGAATGAAATGGACAAAATTCGAACCATCTTATGGAAAATCTTTCCACATTAAGATTATTCTTATTTGTTATATATTTGGTTGAACTGATAATACAACAATGGCATCTACTGATATTCCTACCGCTGAGAACACTGTTGCTGTTGAGGAACTGGAAATCATCAAGGCTCCTCAGGTCAAGTTCACACTTGAGGAACTCGATTGGACAAAAACAAACAATCTCTATGCGCTTTTCGAGTTTCCTCCTCGAAAGCAAGTCACACATCTGAATGATGTTGTGAATTTCCTCAAAACCTGTTGCCTCTCTACAGCCCTGACCATAACACCCCCTGCTCATCAGCTACTACTATCTCAGTTCTGGTATACTGCCAGACACACTCAGCTCACATCGACCAAAGACCCCACGAAGAAAATCGATTGCATCCTCTGTGACACTGATTTTGGCACCATAAAAATCACCCCTGCCATTATCCGAAAAGCACTGAGCCTTCCCATCGCCAAAAAAGAAAAACCCTTTGTTTCTCTCCATAACCACAAGAAACATGCTGATAGGGAAGCCATCACTGCATTCTTTGATGCAATGGGTTATGTATGGGAAACAAGAAGGGACAAGAAGCCTGAAAAGAAGCTAGCCCTCATCAAGAAGTCAAAAATGCCCAGCGAGATGAACTTCATCTTCGCACACTTGATAAGCTGCATGACTGCAAAGACCGGCTCCTCTGATCAAGCCGCTCAACCTCAGCAAGCAATGGGCTATGCATTGCTGAAAGGTCTTCATGTTGACTGGGCCTCGATAATCTATGATGATCTAGTGCTCAGAGTAGACTCTGCTGCTGACCGACCATCATGGGTTCCATATCCAAGATTCCTCAGCGTCGTCTTCCAAACCGGCCTTAAGGACAACTAGCCAAAGGTAGGAGACCTGAAACTCTCTCAGGTTGGCCCTAAGGTACTCGACTTCAAGCCAATGGCAAACGAGGTACATCTCTCTACTCTCTTAACTCTTCTCAATCCTCCTTCTTCTACTTCTGCAGCTCATTCAGTGGAAAAACCCACCGCTGATACCCCAGCTGCAACCTCCACTCCTTCTAGAAAAAGGAAACACTCATCTTCCCAACTTGGTTCCAAAAGGACTAAGAAAACCAAGGAGCAACCCACCCAGCAATATCATGCTGAAGACTGCTCAGCTCATCTTGAAGAGCTGATGGAAAGTTCAGTGGTACGCTCTGCCACAGCTGAACAAGCAACCCTTTCCATCCCAGCTTCAGCGTCTCTAAACGCTGAAGTTATAAACTTGGAATCGACCCAACCTCCTTCAGTCTCTCATAGGACTGAAGAAGTGATTCTCAGTGGATCTGTAAGTCCAGGATACACTCTTACAATCAAATATGAACAATTAAGATCGTATTCACAGCAACTGGTCATATGATTTATTAACAATCTGTGAATTACAAGATATTACAATGGATTTCTCTCTCAATAGATCTAACAAATTTATGCGTAAAGAGTTATCCACAAGGTTCTCCAAAGATTCTATCAAAGATTAGTTAGCAAACTGTTGCTAACACTATATATACTGTAGAGAAAAGCTAAAGCTACAGTACATATGAGAAACAGACTAATAGAACAATTACACGTGTCCTAATTAGTAACTGATTATATCAGAAAATATCCTAAGATATAAGTTCTGAACATGTTGTTCAGAACTTCTGAACATACTTCTGAATAGGCGCTTCAGAACATTTGTCTTCATAGTCAGAAGTTCTGAGTCTCCTACTCAGAACTCTGAACCTTCTAGTCAGAATCCAACACTTAGAATCTTTTTGAGATTTCTTACTCAGAACTTCTGAGTCTTCTACTCAGAACTTCTGAGTCTTCTGAGTCTTCTTTAGTCTTCTTACTCAGAACTCAACACTTGTGTTTTTGACAAAACTCTAGACCTAACAATCTCCCCCTTTTTGTCAAACACACTTGTACTTTTCATCGTCAAATTCTTAGAGCAGGAACAATCTTCAGAAGGAGCTCTTCTGAATGCTTTGACAACTTTTGCTCAGAATTCTGAATAATCTGAGTTAACAACTTCTGGTCAGTCTTTAATCAGCAGCAGCAACGATTTCCAAATTGATTTCTGTTATATATTTGCTTTTTCTTTTCTCCCCCTTGAAATGACAATTCTCATCTTCATTTCAGCTTTCATAAGATTTCTTTATAAGAAACAACATATCAGTTTCCTTTTCCTCTTCTTCTTCTTAAAATAACATTTCTCTATTTTGTTATTTCTGTACAAAAACCATATCAATCTTCAAAATCTTTAGCTTTTCTCCCCCTAAAGTTTTGGAAAGCAAAATCATCTTCAAAATCTTTAGCTTTTCTCCCCCTTGATTTTCAAAACTTTAGCGATGCTTTTTCTTCGAATGAAGTCTATGCTTTTTCTCCTCCTTAATGAATAACCTTGCTCCCCCTCAAAATAAGAATTCTGGATCAGTTTGTTTTCTCCCCCTGAAAGTATGCATATATTTCATTAAAATTATTCATTTCAAATATAGTGCTTTAATGAAAACATTTATACAAGGAGAATAAGATTTACTGAATTACACTTGATAACTACTAACATTTGATCATTTGAAAATTTTACAAAAGAAATCCAACTTAATGAAATTTATCACATTTTTCAATCAAATGAAATCAAATGCATGTGTTTGGATTCAAATACAAGTTATCATTGCATATCGAGTTAAAAATGTTCAGTTTCAATCCCTTTATTAAATCTATTTGGTGTGCTTAGCATGTGAAATATGATTAGCTTCAAGAATATGCAATTCTAAAAACATATACGAATACTTTGCTCTACTTACACTATTTGTCCAAAATCAGGATTTTCACAAATTTACAGGTTTATTGCGACTTTGAATTTTCCCAAAGTTTCAAGAGATGTGTGCTCATTGGCATCTTTTAATTTTGTGCTCATTGACATCTTTTAATTTTGTGCACATTGGCATCTTTTAATCAAAAAGTTTAGTAAGAATAAGATACATCGTTAAACATGACTTTCTATCTGGTTCTATAGCAGGATTTGGGTCAGCATATCCCAGACCAATTGGTCTTAGGTGCTAGGTGACAAGCACCCCTTGGAACTTAATTTCCCAAACCAGAAAGGCCACATCGATATATCTTAAACCCATTTGTACCAGTAGAACATGGCTTTCTATCTGATTCTATTGCAGGATTTGGGTCAGCCGATCCCAGACCAGTTGGTCTTAGGGACTAGGTGACTAGCACCCCTTAGGACTTACTCTCCCAAACCAGAAAGGCCACAGGTACAAACTTTCAAACTAAATGATTTTATATATATTTATTGCATCTCAATCACTTGGTTCTAAAACGTAGTTCTTCCCCCATATTTTCGTTTCCATCCATCATTCTGACATTTAGGCTTTTTGAGCATTATATTCTATATAAGTATAGATTTCATAACATTGAGCATTCGGCATAATTTCATTCATGTTTTGCTTACCTTTCGATTTAATTCAGAAGTGAAAGTTGAAACAAATATAGCTCAGATAATATAACATACTTGTAAAATCACTCTTTGACACACATTTTATTCATTGAATGAAAATTAAAAAAAATCATATCATTGAATTAAATTTGATAAGATTCAAGCATTCAAAGCAATAGAAATAAACATAATGCAATGTTACCTTTCACCACTTGTTCCTTGAAACATAAAAATATGACAGTTAAGGATATCACCTGAAAATATGAGTTCTAAACTGATTTGTTTAGAAGTCTTAGTCTCTGAAGTACGGGTCCTGAACTGAATTATTCAGAAGCCATATTCATTTAAGTATGGGTTTTGAACTGATATGTTCAAAAACCTAAAATGTTGAAGCACGGGTTTTGAACTTTATCTTGAAACAATCAGATCAAATTTTGAGTCAATACTTCCTCTGAAATCAAGATAATCCTGCAAAATCAAGAGATTTTGGTAATCATCTACGATGATTCCTCATTAGATATCAAAAATCCAAATTCTGAGTAGTTGAGTCAGAATTCTGAGTAGAAAAGTCAGAATTCTGAGTAACGTGTTCAAAATTTTAAGTATCAGAGTCAGAATTCTGAATAGTTGAGTCAGAATTCTGAGTAGTAGAGTCAGAAGTCTGAGTAACTTGTTCAAAATTCTATGTATCAGAGTTAGAATTCTGATTAGTTGAGTCAGAATTCTGAGTAGTAGAGTCAGAAGTCTGAGTAACTTGTTCAAAATTCTAAGTATCAGAGTCAGAATTCTGATTAGTTGAGTCAGAATTCTGAGTAATAGAGTCAGAACTTCTGAGTAAGAGAGTCAGAATTCTGATAAAACTATCCAGAGAAAATTCCTTAGAAAAATGTTTGGATTTTGTAATTTTTGAACATTCTGAACTTCAAATCACCATAACTTGCTCAAAAATCAGAATTTTTCAACCAAAATTTGCAGGGTTGCTCAAAATGTGATTCTGAACACATTCTCTGGAAATGTTTTCTACTAAAAACACTCACATCTATGAGTTCGATAACCCCACAGTAAACAGAACTTTTTAAAAAAAATCTTCAAAATCAACAAATTGATCTGTATGAATCAGAAATCCATAATCAAGATGAGACCAATTGAAAGTCCATAATCACATTCAGACCGAGTTTTGGACTGAATTATCCAAAAGTCAAAATTTTCAATTTAAGCACATCATCTGTTTTCAGTCATGTGTCAGTATGATCATTCAGCTTTACACATGAATAACCTGCAAAATAGATTAAGTTGTCTTTGGTACCCATATGAACTTGGGTCCTGATTTGTTAGGTGCAGTGGCATATGCAGATATTCTATAAGAACCATACCAATGCTGAATAAAATTCTTGTTCACAAAATCATTAGTCCTACAATATGAACAACAAAGTTTCTTTTGTGCAACTCTGACTAATTGATTTACAGAATAAATCACATCAGGTTTAACAAAAGATTTTCTTTGAAATGTATTGTTCTTCTTGACATTTGAATTAGGAACTTTTGATTTTGGCACTTCTTTCTTGGAAGTTGTTCCTTTAACTCTCCATTCCATTTTTATCTTTTTAAAAGAACAATTATAAGATTTATCAATAGCAGAATCATAAAACAGATTAGAAGAACGAATCTGATCTTTTGAACTATGATTTGATTTGTCAACACCTTTCGTTTCAAACTCCCTAAACTTTTTAACATACAAATCAAACCTTGACTGCAAATCAGATTTGGACTTCCTCTCTATCAGGATTTTAGTTGATAAATCAGATAATTTCTTAATAAGCCTCCTTATCTCCAAATGAAAAACTTTCTTTTCCTTCTCAAACTCATCTTTTAAGCATTTTTCTTTAAAGCCATTTACCTTCTTCTTTTCAGTCTCTTTCCTTCCATCTTCTAACTCTTTCTCCAACTCATTTATTTTTACAGAAAACTCATTTAACATTCCTGTTTTCTTTTTCTCAAAACCATTCTTTTCTTTTTGAAAAACATTTTTCTTGCATTCAAACTCTTTTCTTTCTTTTGCAAGAATTTTCTCCAAATCAGAAATTTTCAAAGATAATTCAACAGACTTTGTTTCAAAACCTTTCCTCTCAGTTTGAAAGTATCTTCTCTCTTTCTCAAATTTCACTCTTTCAAGTATAAGAACTTGTTCAAAATCATAGATCTGTTTCAAGAGTTGACAATTTTTCATTTCACATGATTTGATTCTATTTTCAGACTCTGTCAACATCTTTCTTCTAAAATTGCCTTTCTCTTTCAAATCAACATTCTCTTTTTCTAACAACTTTATGTTTTCTTGAACCTTTTCAAAATCCTTTAGAAAATCAGATTTCTCTTTTTGCAAAATCTTTATAACTTTTGCATTTTCGTCTTGTTTTGCTTGAAGATTAGCAATCTTGCTTTCAAAATGAACAATCTCAGTTTTTGGTTCAGAAATTGTTTCTTTTGCTTTTACAGGACTTAATTTTTGTAAATTGTCTGAACTGGTTATAGAAATTGCAGGTCTCACAAAAACTTCAATAATCTCAGGCATGATGAAATGACAAATTCAAATATCAACTATGAATTATGATCAAAAATGAGAATCAACACAGATCTAGAATATGCAAGAATTAATCAAATCTGTCACATGCATTTCATCAAACAGTTAGAGTACATGAATTAATGAAATCTTCTTTTCAAAAAAATTTGAATACTAATCAACATGCAGCAGATATAATCACTTTGATCAAGAAACCAACCAAGAATTTCGAAAACATACCTGTAACCTTTGTTAAATTTCCAGAATTAATCAACATAGAGAGAAAATCTTTGGATGACTTGATTGTAAGATATCGATTCAACAGAAAGACAAATTCAAATTTCTTGAATCAATGATAGAAACGAATTCAAGAATTGTTAGGAATTCAAGAATTGTTAGCAGCAGCGGAATCAATTGTCGAATTGATCAAGAAACTTCAAGAACGCGATCAAACACACTCTTGGACGAATTTGTTTGTTGATTGGCTCTGATACCAATTGTAAGTCCATGATACACTCTTACAATCAAATATGAACAATTAAGATCGTATTAACAGCAACTGGTCATATGATTTATTAACAATCTGTGAATTACAAGATATTACAATGGATTTCTCTCTCAATAGATCTAACAAATTTATGCGTAAAGAGTTATCCACAAGGTTCTCCAAAGATTCTATCAAAGATTAGTTAGTAAACTGTTGCTAACACTATATATACTGTAGAGAAAAGCTAAAGCTACAGTACATAAGAGAAACAGACTAATAGAACAATTACACGTGTCCTAATTAGTAACTGATTATAACAGAAAATATCCTAAGATATAAGTTCTTAACATGTTGTTCAGAACTTCTGAACATACTTCTGAATAGGCGCTTCATAACATTTGTCTTCATAGTCATAAGTTCTGAGTCTCCTACTCAGAACTCTGAACCTTCTAGTCAGAATCCAACACTTAGAATCTTTTTGAGATTTCTTACTCAGAACTTCTGAGTCTTCTACTCAGAACTTCTAAGTCTTCTGAGTCTTCTTTAGTCTTCTTACTCAGAACTCAACACTTGTGTTTTTGACAAAACTCTAGACCTAACAGGATCCAACACTGAATCAGCTCCACATCAAACCTTCTCAACCTTCGCTTCTCTCTCTACTCCATTGGACTCTAATCCAGTTTTAACCACGATCATTGGAGCACCCGTCATTTTTCCAGAAGCTAAAGCTGATACTTTTCAAGGAATGATGGATGCAGGACCTGCAGGAATGTCCATGTGTATACGCACTCTAGCTGACGACATGGAACTTTTTTCAGGACACAAAAGTTTTGACGACTTCACCAACCCTCCTGCAGGTATACACCAACCCATATACACTGTAATTAAACCCCAAACTTTTGAGCTTTTCTTTGTTCATAAGTACTTATCTGTTACAGGTCCTAATTTGGGAGACATCAACGCCTCTCTGAAGAACCTGGATACAAAGCTGACAGGTCTCACCACTACTCTCTCAGACAACTCTTCAGCTGTAACAAACGCTGGAGAGAATCTCAACAAGCTGACAAAAGTAGTTGAACAGAAAGCCTCCAAAGCTGATTTGGAGAAGGTTGATGGTACTCTTGGTGACTTTGCCAAAGTTCTTGTTGATATCTACACCGACTACAACTCTCTCTCCTCAAGAGTTAACACCATGTCCAGCGAGGTCATAACGCTGAAGACATCGGTTGGTACTCTTCAGAGAGAGGTGTCCGCCGTAAAGACTGACGTGAGTTTAGTAAAGACTGACGTAAGTTCAGTGAAGACAATGGTACAGCAGATCTTGAATCACATGACCGCCCCTGCCCCTGCACCTTCACATTTTACTACGGCGGATCGTGCTCAACTTTTAAAGATCAGTCCTGCTATTACTGGCCTAGAAGACAGAGTAGCAGCGAGTGAAAACTATATTGGGATCCCTGGCCAAGAAGACAGGGAACCAACACCATCTGCTGAGTCATCGCATTCCTCCCCCACTCATCATGAGGAAGGGGGGAGAATAACACTGAAGACCTTCCCCAAGATGAATCTATCGAAGGGGAGAAGACTGAAGACCTTCCCCTTACTGAAAAAGGGGGAGAAGACAAATGAAGAAACAACTGCTGGACCTCAGGGAGATGAAAACCCTGAGGGAACCGAGAAGCTTACCTCTGTATCTGAGGGGGAGCAACTCGAAGAAGCTGCTGAAGAATCTGAATCTGAAGCTGAAGACGATGAAGCTGTCGACATCTCTGATGATGAACCATCTTCTTCACCAAAGAATGATGATGATGACGATGATGACTCCTATATCGTCAAGCATGTTCAGAAGACTACATCTTTTAAAGGGATTTCGATAAACGAACCTTCAGGGGAGCGGACAAAGCCTTTAGCGTCTGAAGCTGACAAGGGCAAAGGAAAAGGTGTCGCTGAAGACGATAAAAATCTGATGATCTTGCTTCAAAAGCCAGTTTGTCAGTCCTCTCCCCTGCTTGAGGATTCTGAAGTACAACCAACTGCTACTAAAGCTGAAGAAATTATCCCAGTCTTGGATTTAATCACCGAGACTGATGAACCTGAAGAACAAATGCTCTCTCACAAAAACAGACCTTCCTTGGCTCCTCAAAAGCTGAGTGAAGAGGATCAAAGAAGAAGAGAAGAAATGATAAAGAAGCTTGAGGCTCAGCGAATCATCCTGAAGCGTGATCAACTTCCTTCTATTCCTCCAAAGTTCAGACTTTCACAAAAGGAATACCAGGATCACCTCAGAGCTGAAAGGTTAATCGCTGAAAGAAGGGAAGCTGAAGAAAAAGAAAAAGACAGAGAACTCGCTGATTCAACGAAAGCTGATCATGAAGTCCTCCATACAAAGTACTTTTGTCATAACCACCCTTGCACGACCCCGTACGATATGTCAGAAAAGAACCTCCTTATTGTCTGAAATTGTACAACCACTCTGATACTACACTGTTCAAACATGCGGCTACTAAGGTTGTCTACAAAGGTCAATGACATACAACCAGTGAGTTGCTGCCACATGTAAAGTATAAACTGCCATGCATTAAATGCATGCAGTATATAAGAAGGACTCCAGCTTCATTTTTGAAGCACTCGTAAACTCTGGTCGAGTCATCCTTCTTATCTTGAGATAGGTTATTATTAGTAATTTCCTTCTCTTTCTTAGTGCAATAAACGTAGTGTTCCAACTTGTTTAGATTTAGGTTTATCCTTAATCTTGTTCCGCAACAAGCGGTAAATTTTTAATGATTTATCAATAAACAATTTAGAAAAGTAAAATATGTGTGTTTGTATTCAACCTCCCTCTAAATCTGAGGGGGAGCAACTCGAAGAGCAAAACATTGAAGCTGTTGTTGATGTAACCTCACCCTACGCTGAAGAGGTTGAATTTGTGGAAGACGAAGCTGAAGACGATGAAGCTGTCGACATCTCTGATGATGAACCATATTCTTCTCCAAATAATGATGATGATGATCATGATGATGACTCTTTTATCGTCAAGCCTGTTCAGAAGACTACAGCTCTCAAAGGGATTTCGATAAACGAACCATCAGAGGAGAAGACAAAACCTGCAGCGTCTGAAGCTGACAAAGGCAGAAACAAAGGCCTTGCTGCAGAAGATAATCTGATGATCTTGCTTCAAAAGCCAGTTTGTCAGGTACACTACCTCTATCCCTTCTCAATCCCTTCTCAATCTCAATCCTTCTATCCATAAAACCTCTATACACTTAAACCCCATTCCTTTTTTATCTCTTTCTTCCCCAACTCTTCTTACTTAAACGATCGCTGTGTTTCAGCTAGTCCTCTCCCCTGTTTGAGGATCCTGCTGAAGCTCCTTCGACTACACCAGGAATAATCCTAGCCACAAGAGCTAAAGAAATAATCCCAGTCTTGGATTTAACCACTGAGACTGATGAACCTGAAGAACAACTGCTCCCTCACCAAAACAGACCTTCCTTGGCTCCTCAAACGCTGAGTGAAGAGGATCAAGAAAAGAGAGATGCAATGATCAAACAGCTCGAAGATCAGCGAATCATCCTGAAGCGTGATCAACTTCCTTCTATTCCTCCAAAGTTCAGACTTTCACAAAAGGAATACCAGGATCACCTCAGAGCTGAAAGGTTAATCGCTGAAAGAAGGGAAGCTAAAGAAAAAGACAGAGAACTCGCCATCCAGCTTGTCCAACAATCGGTGAAAGACCCCGTGCTGAAAAGAACTCCCATTGATGTCCAACGTCAGCTATGGGATGATGCCCAAAGGATCGTTGAAGAAAAGACGAAAGTATCTGATACGACTTTGAAATGGTGTAAAGAAATGCTGAATTATCGATCTCAGACCATCCAAAATCATCAAAGTAAACATCAGAGGAAGACTGTTCGTAGACGTTCCTGTTGTTGAAGTTGATGTATTCAGAAAAGACAAAACCAAGAAAACCTTCTATGCTGCTACTTTATAGAAGTTTGGTTTCTCTGAATGGTTGGAAGTGAAATTAGGCATTCAGGGATCGCGCTCAAAGTTCAAGAGTCATGTCGAGAAAATTTTAAATACTCAGATCGACTTGGTTTCTTCTGCTGTGGATATTCCTCCTTCCACTCTTCTTCCTCCTCAACAAAGAAGAGTCTCTGCAAAGGAAAAGAAAGTCTCAGACTCAGGTCCTCCTATACGGAATGAAACAGGTATTGGTTTCTCTCGTGCTGAAGTTCTTGGCCCTGATGCTGATCTCTCAGCGATTGACACCTCACTACCTCCTGGAGAAACTTTCATTCCTGGCAAAGTTATAAGTGACCCCTATGGTATATTCTTTATAGACTACCAAGGAAATCATCACTTTCAATGCATCTCTGAGCTTCCAATCACTCCTATCGAACAACTCAGAGATCTCATCTACCGGTGTGAAGTCAGACGCGACATTAAAGCTAGACACCTGAAGCCCTTGTTTTTTGAAGAAGCTCTGAACAAAAAGAATCAAGAAGTAAATGTCCCTGACTGGATGATTCCCACATCAAATACCCTCGATGAACTTCTCATCAAGGAAGAACCTTTTGACGGATATGATCGCCTTGTAATTCTGTCTATCCTTATCTGTCTACATCTTCTGTACTTGTAATTTTATTTGTTGTACTTGTAATTTTTCTACTTCCCTCTGTAATCTTTACGAAGTTTAAAGAAAAATTTCAGCGAATGTACTTTACTCCATCAGTACTGAAAAGATCCCAGAAAACAGTAAAAGGGACAAATATTTTATGAGTTCTTTTTATCCTTATGTTTTCATTAAATAGCAATTTTCTCTGTTGCTATGTCATAATCAAATAGGGGGAGATTGTTGATCCAAACCCTCAGTGATTTGATAATGACCCTCTCTTAAACACTTAGTGAAAATTGCGAGTAAACCAAATGTATCAGAGTTTCACTATCGCTGATAAGTACTAAGACTTTACAGTACCGCTGATAGTAACTCTCACTCTTTAGATTAGATATTCAGCGAACACTGTTCATCATCTTATAGCTCTGAGCCTGTTCAGTCTATGAGATGATCGCTGATAAGTTAGTTGTTTACTTATGATCCCTGAAGACAAGTTTCACGTCAACCAAAGTTCTACGCTGAAGTCGAAGATCAAGCTCAAGAACCAGCGACAAGTCTACTCATGAACTGATGCGGATATCAGCGAAGCAAGACTTGTCCATTTAACGTGAAGTATCAAGTAGAAGACTTCAGCAATCGCTGAACTTTATCATTCGCTGATAAAGATCTGACTCAACAAAAGCTGATCATGAAGTCTCACTGCATGTTACTATTGTCTTACCTCCCTTGCACATCTCCGTACGATTTGTCAGAACGGACATCCCTTTTGTCTGTAATCGTACAACAACTCTGATTCTACACTGTGCACCATGCGGCTACTAAGGTTGTCTACAAAGGTCAATGACATGCAACCACTCAGCTGCTGCCACGTGTAAAGCCATACTGCCATGCATTAAATACATGTAGTATATAAGAAGATCCTTACTTCAGTTTTGAAGTGTGCTCGGACCATCTTCTTATTTCTCTCTTATTGTTGAGTTATTATTCGTAATTTCTTTAACTCTTTCCAGTGCAAGAAACTTAGTGTTTCTCAAGACTTGTTAAGATTCGGTTTATCCTTAATCTTGTTCCCCAACAAGTTGTAAATTTTCTTGATTTATCAATAAACAATTTAGAAAAGTAAAAACGTGTGTTTGTATTCAACCCCCCCCCCCTTCTACAAACTTGTATAGCCCTTCGGGACCAACACCTTTTTCAAACCAACAACCACTGGTACATATGTTAACTTACACAGAGTCCCTGGGACAATGCTCGTTCTTATCCACCCCGAACATCTTGCTATTCACAACTACAGACATGCTGCTCAACCTCAAGATCCTGAGGTGAGATCCCCAGCATACTTAGGTTTTGAGCCCATTTTAGATATGCATGTTGGATAGGCACAAGAAGAGGAAGTTAGACCAGAGGCACGAGTACTCTTAGAGAGGTGTGCCTCAGAGAATGAAGAAGAGAATGTTGTTCATGACAGAGCATCCCTAGAGGAGGCTATCACAGAGGGAGTAAGAGACACTACACAGGGTGGGGAAGAGAGTTCGACCTTCTCTGGTAGAAATAAGACAGAGAGCAGTGAGACAGAGCATAAGATCCCTGAGTTTTCTAACCCAATAGAAACCGAGAGTCCGGTAAGAATAGAAGAAGATGTTTGCAAGAACACATATGTGTATTTTAGGACACCTTCCAACTCCCAGTGCAAGCACTCCATCTATCCATGGTGATCTACACCATATGGATATTGAAACAGAGGTGCACACCTCGAACCCTAACCAGCTAAACCGCTCAGAGGAAACTCTTCATGCCTCTGAGATGCACATATTCGGGGAAGCTATTTTTGGTAATGATGTCTATTCGCCCTAAGACATCGCTAGGACGAACCACACGATGATGCATCTATGGCTCGTCTCACTAAGGAGGAACAACTTAGGTCCTTGGGTAACTTCCATTTTACCCGTAGAGATTGCCTAACTCAGAGGCAATATGAAAGCCTAGTATCACAGGGATTAGATTGCCTAGATCGCAATGTTAATTCCCACGTTTACTTCAATCTCTCAGATTCTGAGGATGAGAGATCTGAAGAAACCATAACACCCCGAGATGTATCTCCCCAGAGGGAACATCAAGGACAGGGTAGAAGTCCTTCCAGAGACAACATCAAATCATCTCTGAAAGAAGGCGCCTTTGAACTCGAGTCTCAATTAGGAACATATGTTGTTTCCAATGATCCCATCTCTGATCTCCCCATAAAAACATAGTTCAAAGGTTTTTGTGATGAGATTAGAACCTCTTTGAATGAGTATAAACTTATCAACACAGGTGTGGAGGAGCAGAGGAGAACTGAAAACATCTCTCTGCAAGATGAGCTCAAAACTGTCAAAACTCAACTTGCAGAGACCTCCAAGAAAGTTGAAGAATGGGAGAGAAAGAGCACAGAAGAGAACCAGAAATTGAAAGAAGAGATTTCTGCTCTGAAGCCACAACTGGCTGAACATCACAAGGAAAACATCTCTAGAGCCACTCCTTCTGTCACTCTGTCAGAGGAACACATCAGAACTCTGACAGGGGTGATCAACAACTCAGTCTCTGTCGCAATCAAAGTTTACCAACTCCATCTGCTACACCCACTGATGTCACACCAAAAGTTGTTATGCCAATACCCATTTCTGCCAATGCTCCTAGACCCAACGATCGCCCTATGACTATAGGTTACATGGGTGAATTCAAAAGAGAATTCCTAAGCAGAATGATGACCATTTCTGCTAAATTTGTGGGTAAAGCCCAGGCCTCAGAGAAACATGTTCAAACAACTCTGGATGCCCACAAATTCAATTTCGACGACCAGGTAGAGGAAATAAGAGTTGCTGCTGCAGAACTAGAAGATGTCTTAAGACAGGATGCCAAGACATTCTGTGAAGTAATTGTTGAAGCTGCATCAAAGAAGAGGTCTATGGGAGAATCCTCTGGTGCCAAAGCCTTCAAAAGACAATGGTTTGTTGGTCCAGACTCCCCTAAAGCCACTTCTGAGCTCTCAGACTTTGAGCATGACATAGGTGATGCGGAGGAGTCTTATCAACAAAAGGGGGAGAGCATAGACTACACCTTCAAAGACAGACAAATCAAGACCCCAGCAGAAACCTCAGCAAAGCCTCTAACAGAAACCATACTACTCGATACTCCTTCACCATCCCCAAGAAATGAACCACAGAGGACAGACCCATCCTCTGCTGAAGAAACATTAAACCAACCACCCAACACAACCACATCCTTAATCATTCGCGATCCTCACCAGAATAAAATTGTAGAATCTATGTCAATCTTAACAGAAGCACCTACAACATAGATTCCAACAGAGGGAAATACCTCAGAGGGTCGCTCTGACAAAAGTAAAGAGAAGATCACGGAACAAACTGATGATGATCAACCACAACCTTCACCATCCAACAAGGACACTGCTCTACCATCACTGGAAGAGGTATATTGTAACACCCCGAAACCTTCTGGTAAGCATTCTCCCCATGGTTTCCGCATAGCACAAATCGGTTACTTAATTTCTTAATGATTGTGTATTCCCAAGTTTGAATCAAACACATTAGAGTAGATCTCATCCTTATTTCATAATAGAGTGAGCATGCATGCCTTTCACGTGACAACTTAGAACTCTAATCAAATTGGTGGGTTGCATGCATGTGGGATGTGAAAACCAACAATTTTTGGCCGGCGGTACCATTTGGGCGAGAGTGCCCGGCGGGAGTGTCGTGGCACTCGCGCGGTGTCAATCTTGCGAGGAGGCCCTGCAGCTTAATTCGAGAACCTGCGGTACATTTCGGGTGAGAGTGCCCGGCGAGTATGTCGGGGGCACTCTCGCGGTGGTCATTCTCGCCAGCGACGTGGGAGTATTTAATAGCTGCGCCGGTTTCTCTTTTTGGGGAACATATTTAATTTATGGCAGCCGACCCTTCTTCCCTGTGGTGCAATTCCAACCCCACCCCTCATTTCTCATTTACTCCCCTCCACATTTGTTAGTTGTAATCATTGGGTTACTAATTAGGGTTTCTAAATTATTGTCTACAAACATTTAAGAAGGTCTTCAAGTTTCAAGTTCAAGAACCAAGTCAACTCCAAGGATCTAGGGTTTCTTATTTTCTAGGGTTTTACTTTCAAACCTTAAATAAGTGTTCTAACTAACAATCTCCTCCTTAGGTTTTGTATTACACTTATCCTAAAGGCTAACTTGAAGTATTTTGTTAAATCTAGGGTTTCTCAAAGGTTTGAGGGTTTTCACTTCACAAACCCTAGTTGGTGAGTTCTTCTCATGTATTACACTTATCCTAAAGGCTAACTTAAATAAGTCTTCTAACCAACAATCTCCTCCTTGTCCATCTCCTTGTGCACGAGGATTTGGACCTTTATGGAATGTATGAATGTATTTGGTTAAGTCATTGGTGGCTACTAGCGAGTATGCAATAAGGGACAATCGTCCTTGAGGTGTAACTTGTCTAGGATGGATATGCAATATGGTCCCCGTAGGCCCTTGAGGTGTAACTCGACGGGGTATGCAATAAAGGCAATTTATCTATGGTTTGAGGTTGTGATGTCTAAATGGCATGGGAACTAAGACCGGGACTTGAGTTGTAATCCATCAACATCAAGGTGACCCCACTCACGTGTTCTCGTCACCTAGATGGTAACGGGTCTCCCCCATTTTGGAGAATTGTCTCTCTTATGTTATGACAGGTGTGGATTACAATAACTTGTGGAGAATTGGTAATGTGGAAAATTAAATGGAACTGATATCTTTACTTATAGCGTTATTATAATTCTTTGACAATACGACTATAATTCCAATCCTATTAAACTCTTGGTTTTAACACTTGGGTGTATGTTGTGGATTACAGGTTCCACCTAGCGGCGTCTAGTTCGTTGTGTTGTCGACCATGCTTAGGAGATTGGGAAGGTCGGGCTTTTGGAGAAACGAGATGGGAGACACTTTTGGAGACATAGTGACACCCGGATTAATCTAGTTAATTATATTCTAGATTAATAGGTTGTTGTATGTTATGTCTTAATACTCCTTTAATTGTACATTGTCCAAACTACCCATTGCATTAAGGGTTGTAGTTGGCTTATATTTTGATGTTCAAATTTACCCATTTTCCGGAAATTGTTTTCCTATATTTAATGTTTAAATTTTAGGGTGTTACAAGTTGGTATCAGAGCTATAGTTTAAGTGAACTAGGTGTGCTAGTGTGATGCTTAGACTTAAGCTGAGACCATTAGGTGATGAAATGTGAGGAATTTGGGTAGACACTCTATGATGGGACGTTCGGAGTCAACGGAAATTACGTTATTATGACTTATGAAAGTGGTAACGAGAATTCTTATGGGTAATGTGTTCATAATTTCAATTAGCTACTGCTATTATGAATATATTGTTACGTTAGCATGCTTGATTGCTATAATTATGATAAACAACGATTGTTCTAGTACGTTTCTTTACGTATATCTCGTAGCCTATGTTCTTATCTTTATTCTCGGATGTGGAAGATATAAATGGTAAATACGCGGGGTAGAACTCAGGAAGATAATGCCGTGAACTAATCCACGGCCAATCAACCGAACATCGATACATCAGTTTTGCCTCCTCCGCTTCTGCCTCTGTTGGGCGGGAGAGTGGAGCAGATCCCAAGGAGGAATATTGCCTCTACCAATCCGGTCATAACGGAAGTGACCCCTCAAACTCAGATGATGGACATGATGCGGGCCATGAACGATACTATGGCTAAGCAACAAGAGTTGTTCATGAAACATTTGGAAGACAGAGATGCACAGCCTCCCCGTCATGAGACAATTGAAGAAAATGTGGGTGGAGGATCCGGGGGAACCGGTGATGAAAACCGGACTGATGGGTTGATTACTTTGGAGACAAGGCCGACGGGAAGGGTATGCTCCTATAAAACCTTCCTATGTTGTAAACTGCCAGAATTTGTCGGTTCTGACAATCCAGTTGCTTGCATGAATTGGATTCGGGAGATTGAGCAGGCCTTCCGGGCTTGTGACTGTGAAGAAAATCAGAAAGTGAAGTTTGGTTCTCAAATGCTCCGAAGTTCGGCTTTGATTTGGTGGAATGTCTACACTTCCACCATAAAGACTTCTGTTTTGACCAAGATGACTTGGGCTACTTTTAAGAAAAAGATCTTAGAAAAATATTGCAACGAACAAGAGATGGATTTGATCGAGGAAGAGTTCCGGTCAATCAAGAAGGGAAGTTTGTCGGTTAAAGAATATACCCGACTCTTCATGGAGAAACCGAATCTTGTGGGGCACGTGGCCCAGACTGAGAAGGAAAAGATGAAAGCATATTTGAAAGGATTGCCTGCTGATATGATGGCAATGGTTCGAGAGACTATAGAAGAGGCCAAAGTTATGGAAAGAGTCTACGCGAGAGACAAAGAAGAGAAAGCAAAGGTGGGAGAGAAGAGGAAGTGGGAGAGACCACAAAATTCGTTCAAGAAACCGAGATTTCAACCAAGTGGTAGAGGAGGGGACAACCGCCGGGAGGCAAGGTGGTGTCCTAAGTGCAAGAGCAAGTACTTCGGGTCCTGCAATCCGGGTCAAATTACTTGTTACAAGTGCAGAAAAATGGGGCACACTAGTCTGGAGTGCCATATTAGAGGAACGGTGTGTTTTGAGTGCAAGGAGATGGGGCACGTGAAGCGGGATTGTCCCAAGATGAAAGGAGACTCTAGAGGGACCGGTTTGGGAAGTCAACCGAGACGGGAGGCCATTCCCAAACCGCAAGGAAGGGCTTTCCAAATGACGAAGAAAGAAGCGAAGGAAACCACCGACGTGGTGTCGGGTACGTTCTTACTCAACTCTTTACCCGCTAGAGTATTGTTTGATTCGGGTGCAAATTGTTTGTTTGTTTCGAATGTGTTTTACAAGTCTTTGAACGTGTCTAGTAGTACACTACATGATGCTTTAGTCATTGAGGTAGCAAATGGGGAAAAGGTTGTCTTGCGTGAAATCTTGGAAAAGTGTCGTCTGGATATTTGTGGCGAAATGTTTGAGGTGGACCTACTCCCTATGTCTATTGGGAGGTTTGACGGTGATTGGAATGGATTGGTTGGCCAAGCACAAAGCGGAGATTTTGTGCTCAAAGAAATTATAAGGATACCTCTCCTAAGTGGATACTTTGTCCTTGTGTACGGGGAAAACCGTAAGGGCGAGGTGGCCATTGTTAATGCCAAAAATCGTCCAGAAAGATAACTTAAGGTTGATTGTGGAGCTTAACAAATAAAGATGGGAATCTTTCGACAAAGCAATGTGAAAAAGACAGAAATGTAAATGAGACAAAGAATTTTGGTGACGCGGGAAAAACCTCAACGAAGAAAAAACCCACAGACGACAATGATGATGTCGTCGCTGCACTATGGTCGCCAAACAGGGGCGATATCCTTGTGTTTCAGGTGTCGAGTGTACAATGATTACAATACAAATGAATGAAAGACTTTAAATGTAAAGTAACAAGTGTATCGAATGTAAAAACTGGTGCGTCGTGTGTAGAAACTAAATGTCGTGTGGAAAACAAGTGAGTCGTGCGTCGTGAGCGATCTGTCGAGAGAGAATTTTGAGCTTCGGGTGTTCTTCAGAGCTAGGATGTGTTCAAATGCTTTGAGGTATCAGAGAGATGTCAGATGATTCGAGATGTGTGAGATGATTCCAGATATGTGAAATGATGCTCTAGCCTTCGTTTTTATAGTCTTCGAGCACCTTGAATGACTCCATAAAGACTCTTGGTAACGGTCGTAACGGCCACTGAATTCAATGCTCGTAATTGCCTCTGTCGGTTATGACCCTTGGCTATTAATGACATTGATTCCTGCATTTAAACAGCGAAAATATAACAGAAATATCGTATGTTAGTCGGTCGAGGTCGCAAGGTTTCATACGACGGTTGTGTGAGCTAGACGATGTCATGGTCGAGTGTCGTGAGGTGAATAACTTTCGATTTCAACTCTGATCAGGGGATAAAGTATTATGATTTTACCTCATTGTAGAAAAGTATAATAAATGTTCACCCTATTTTGGTCGTTGTCGAGACTGGTGAAATTTTACCCAAACAGTTTGCCCCCAAAATTTAAAATGAAGAAGCAATTTTTGAGTTTTGAAATTTGTCAATCGGACGTCTAGGGTCGGGACAAGTGTCGAAAGTTGCTTCAGTTACCTTGGAACGGGATCAGTCCAATACTAACTAAAGGGGAAGTCAAAAAGGGTATAAGAACGTGACGTCACGCTGACGCACGATCATGCTTAACAGCTGTTATTGCCAGGTGTCGACGATCCGGGTGGTCATATGAAAAGACATGGGCACGTGTCGATCATCGAGGGATTCGACCTGACACGATCGTTTACATAAATAGAGACCTGTTGGTCCCGAAGGGCTATACAAATTTGTAGAAGGGGGGGTTGAATACAAACACACGTTTTTACTTTTCTAAATTGTTTATTGATAAATCAAGACAATTTACAACTTGTTGCGGAACGAGATTAAGGATAAACCTAATCTTAACAAGTCTTGAGAAACACTAAGTTTCTTGCACTATAAAGAGTTAAAGAAATTACGAATAATAACGTAACAATAAGAGAGAAATAAGAAGATGGTCCGAGCACACTTCAAAACTGAAGTAAGGTTCTTCTTATATACTGCATGCATTTAATGCATTGCAGTATGGATTTACACGTGGCAACAGCTGAGTGGTTGCATGTCATTGACCTTTGTAGACAACCTTAGTAGCCGCATGGTGCACAGTGTAGAATCAGAGTTGTTGTACGATTACAGACAAAAGGGATGTCCGTTCTGACAGTTCGTACGGAGACGTGCAAGGGAGGTAAGACAATAGTAACATGCAGGGAGACTTCATGATCAGCTTTCGTTGAGTCAGATCTTTATCAGCGAATGATAAAGTTCAGCGATTGCTAAAGTCTTCTACTTAATACTTCACGTTGAATGGACAGTTCTTGCTTCGCTGATATCCGCATCAGTTCATGAGTAGACTTGTCGCTCGTTCTTGAGCTTGATCTTCGACTTCAGCGTAGAACTTTGGTTGACGTGAAACTTGTCTTCAGGGATTATAAGTAAACAACTAGCTTATCAGCGGTCATCTCATACATTGAACAGGCTTAGAGCTATAAGATGATGAACAGTGTTCGCTGAGTATCTAATCTAAAGAGTGAGAGTTCCTATCAGCGGTACTGTAAAGTCTTAGTACTTATCAGCGATAGTGAAACTCTGATACATTTTGTTTACTTACAATTTTCACTAAGTGTTTAAGAGAGAATCATTATCAAATCACTGAGGGTTTGGATCAACAATCTCCCCCTATTTGATTATGACATAGCAACAGAGAAAATTGCTATTTAATGAAAACATAAGGATAAAAAGAACTCATAAAATATTTGTCCCTTTTACTGTTTTCTAGGATCTTTTCAGTACTGATGGAGTAAAGTACATTCGCTGAAATTTTTATTTAAACTTCGTAAAGATTACAGAGGGAAGTGGAAAAATTACAAGTACAGCAAATAAAATTACAAGTACAAAAGATGTAGACAGATAAGGATAGAAAGAATTACAAGGCGATCCTATCCGTCAAAAGGTTCTTCCTTGATGAGAAGTTCATCGAGGGTCTTTGATGTGGGAATCATCCAGTCAGGGACAGTGACACCTTGATCCTTTTTGTTCTTTGCTTCTTCAAAAAACAAGGGCTTCAGGTGTCTAGCTTTAATGTCGCGTCTGACTTCACACCGGTAGATGAGATCTCTGAGTTGTTCGATAGGAGTGATTGGAAGCTCAGAGATGCATTGAAAGTGATGATTTCCTTGGTAGTCTATAAAGAATATACCATAGGGGTCACTTATAACTTTGCCAGGAATGAAAGTTTCTCCAGGTGGTAGGGAGTTGTCAATCGCTGAGAGATCAGCATCAGGGCCAAGAACTTCAGCACGAGAGAAACCAATACCTGTTTCATTCCGTATAGGAGGACCTGAGTCTGATACTTTCTTTTCCTTTGCAGAGACTCTTCTTTGTTGAGGAGGAAGAAGAGTGGAAGGAGGAATATCCACAGCAGAAGAAACCAAGTCGATCTGAGTATTTAAAATTTTCTCGACATGGCTCTTGAACTTTGAGCGCGATTGCTGAATGGCTAATTTCACTTCCAACCATTCAGAGAAACCAAACTTCTCTAAAGTAGCAGCATAGAAGGTTTGCTTGGTTTTGTCTTCTCTGAATAGTCTTCCTCTGATGTTTACTTTGATGATTTTGGATGGTCGAGATCGATAATTCAGCATTTCTTTACATCATTTCAAAGTCGTATCAGATACTTTAGTCTTTTCTTCAACGATCCTTTGGGCATCATCCCATAGCTGACGTTGGACATCAATGGGAGTTCTTTTCAATGTGGGGTCTTTCACCGATTGTTGGACAAGCTGGATGGCGAGAGCCTTATCTTTTTCTTCAGCTTTCTTCTTTTCGGCGAGTAATCTTTCAGCTCTTAGATAATCCTCGTATTCTTTCCTTGATATCCTGAACTTTGTGGGAGCAGGGATTTTGTCACGAGGAAGAATGATTCGCTGATCTTCAAGCTGTTTGATCATTGCATCTCTCTTTTCTTGATCCTCTTCACTCAGCTTTTGAGGAGCCAAGGAAGGTCTGTTTTGGTGAGAGAGCAGCTGTTCTTCAGGTTCATCAGTCTTAGTGGTTAAATCCAAGACTGGGATTATTTCTTCAGCTCTTGTGGCTGGGGTTATTTCTGGTGTAGTCGTGGGAGCTTCAGCGGGATCCTCAAACAGGGGAGAGGACTAGCTGAAACACAGCGATTATTTAAGTAAGAACATGGAAGAAAGAGATAGAGAAAAGAATGTGGTTAAGTGTATAGAAGTTTTATGGATAGAAGGATTGAGATTGAGAAGGGATAGAGGAGGGATGCAGTATAAGGGAATAGAAGGTAGTGTACCTGACCAACTGGTTTTTGAAGCAAGATCATCAGATTGTCTTCTTCAGCGAGGCCTTTGTTTTTGCCTTTGTCAGCTTCAGACGCTGCAGGCCTTGTCTTCTCCCCTGATGGTTCGTTTATCGAAATCCCTTTGAGAGCTGTAGTCTTCTGAACAGGCTTGACGATAAAGGAGTCATCGTCATCATCATCATTCTTTGGAGAAGAAGATGGTTCATCATCAGAGATGTTGACAGCTTCATCGTCTTCAGCTTCGTCTTCATCAGATTCAACCTCTTCAGCGTAGGGTGAGGTTACATCAGCAGCAGCTTCAATGTTTTGCTCTTCGAGTTGCTCCCCCTCAGATTCAGAGGGAGGTTTCTCGGTTTCCTCAGGTTTTTCAACTCCCTGAGGTTTTGAAAAAATAGCAGCAGCTTCAGTCTCAATACCCTCCCACTCAGCATGGGGAAGGTCTTCTTTATTTTTCTTCTCCCCCTCATCATTATGGGGAAGGTCTTCTTTT
The DNA here is from genome assembly GCA_033807775.1 of Saussurea involucrata. Lineage (NCBI taxonomy): Eukaryota > Viridiplantae > Streptophyta > Magnoliopsida > Asterales > Asteraceae > Saussurea > Saussurea involucrata. Next base: position 112,440,313 of record CM066327.1, read on the forward strand.
GGCTTCTCCCCCTCTTCCAGATCATGGTTGGGGGAGGTAACGGACTTTTCAGAGGCCGCAGCAGCCATAGGATTATTGTCTTCTTGGCCAGTAATTCTTATGCAGTTTTCAATCGCTGCTACTCTGTCTTCTAGGCCAGTAATAGCAGGACTGATCTTTTGAGATCATCTCGATCAGCCTGAGTGAAGTGAGAAGTTGGGGTGTTCAGGCGATCGAGCACTTTCTGAACAATGTCTTTGACCGGACTTCAGTCTTAATCGTGGAAACTTCACTCTTAAGAGAACCAACCTCTGTCTTCAATGATGTGACTTCATTTGACAGAGAGGTGAAGTTTGTTGAGAGAGTGGTTGTGGCGGTTGAGTTTTCAGAGAGGGTGGTAGCAAATTTAGCAATGCTACCATCCACCTTCTCCAGATCAGCTTTGGAGGCTTTCTTTTCGACCTCAGTGGTCAATGTCTTCAAGTTCTCTCCAGCGTTTGTAACCGCTGAAGAGTTGGCAGTTAGAGTGTTGTTGAAAGACTCCATCTTTGTTTCCAGGGCCATCAGGGAGGTGTTGATATCCCCTAAATTAGGACCTGAAAAAGTTATCAACTTATGAACAGAGGAAAGCTCAGAAGTTAGGGGTTGAGAGAGAGAAGTGTGTGGGATTTTGTGTATACCTGCAAGCGGGATTGCGAAGTTGTCGAAACCTCGATGTCCTGAAAAAGTTTCGTAGTCGTCTTCAATATTTCCTAGACGACTGGAAGTACCTGCAGGTCTTGTGGTATGTCCTATCATCCTCTGAAAATGTTCAGCAGTAGTGTCGCTGAGGATGACGGTTGTTGAGGAGAATAGGGGAATAGATTGAGTGACCAAAGAAGATGTGAGAGGAATGGAGGATGAGACGGTGGGATGGGTACGGGGTTCAGCGTTGGATCCGCTGAAAATCACTTCAGTCTCAAAGGGGACTGAAGGAGGTGGGTTCTTTTCCAAGTTTATAATTTCAGCGTTTAGAGACGCTGAAGCTGGGATGGAAGGGGTGGCTTGTTCAGCTATGGCAGAGCGTACCACGAAACTATCCACCAGCTCTTCAAGATGAGCTGAGGAGTCTTTAGCATGGGAATGCTTTGGGGGTTGCTCCTTGGTTTTCTTGGTCCTTTCGAAGCCAAGTTGGGAAGATGAGTGTTTCCTTTTTCTAGAAGGAGTGGAGGTTGCAGCTGGGTTATCAGCGGTGGGGATTTCCACTGAATGAGCCGCAGAAGTAGAAGAAGGAGGATTGAGAATAGATAAGAGAGTAGTGAGACGTACCTCGTTTGGCAGGGGCTTGAAGTCGAGCACCTTAGGGCCAACCTGAGAGAGTTTCAGGTCTCCTAGTTTTGGGTATTTATCCTTAAGTCCGGTTTAGAAGATGGCTCTGAGGAATCTTGGGTATGGAACCTGTTGGTTCCCGGTTAGTTTAAACAAGATTATCAGATCTATTAGTTCAAGTTTAAGTATGATGCGAAAGCGTATTTGAAGAACTAACATATATGTTTGATAGATTTAGAACACAATATAAATAAACAGTGAACAGGAAATAATATCTCAAAGTTTACTGAATATATATATATATCAAGAACAGATTCAAGGACAGTGAGTAAGCAAAGCTTTAAAACAGATATGACTCTCAAAGTATATAAGCTATGTGTTCTTGATGTTTTTTCTCTCTCAATTCTCGATCTGGAATAACTCAACATGAGTCTTCCTTATATACTACTCTAAGGGGACCATAAAGCATAAGCTACTATTCAGAACGGACGGTATGAATAGTTGGAAGGATGGCATGAACAGTTGGATGTGCTGTATTGCATTTAATGCAGCAGACGTCTATTATGTACTAAGCCCTATTGAATCCAATCAGAGTTTGACACGTTGAATTTGGACAGGGCATGCTACCATGCAAGATGATGAATAGGTTCAGAAACAGTAGCAAGATATTATAAATATCTTTGAAGTCTTTGTTAAAGACTGCAGAGGCTCTGTGAAGTGTCACAGAGGTTCTGCGGTTTGGTCCTTTATAGAGCAGTCTTCACCGGATTCCGAGTCTTTGGTCTTCTTTGCGCGTATGACAGAGCTTCTGTAGGACGCCACTTTTAGCTTCTGTAGCTTCTTGACCTTGATCTCTCGGTATGTTCGGCAGAGCCTCTGTAAGAGGCTTTCTTCACTTGGCCTATTTTTCACTAATTCTAAATATTTCTATGATTAGGAAGATTGAAGCTAACAATCTCCCCCTAAGTAGTGAAAAATAAAAAATTGAACTTGAGTTTAGTTAGGCTAAGTTAGATAAGATAGAGGTTAAACAATACCTCGAAAGTTCTTTCATTCAGAAATATGCCAGAGGCATTTTACATTTGAGTACAATGAAAGATAGACTTTGACTTGGTTTGCAGAGATTTGAGGTTTGAGAATCAGATTTTGGCATCTTTGAAATCGTTGTAGCTTCTGTTGTCTCTTCCGATTCTTCTGATCTCTTTGTAGAAACTGATGCAGAGTTCTCTTAGGCAGATTGTGGCATCAATCTCTCTGATGAAAGTATCTGCAGCATCTCTATTCATTTTTTATGTATCTCTGTATTTTACAAGGCTTGCTCTGAACTTGTTCATAGTACTATTTGCGTACTTCTGACAGTCCATGCACACAAACAGTTTGACTTCGCCTTGTGGGTTTTGAAATACTAACCCGAATCTTGGTTCTGTAATGATTGAGTTGGGCACGGCGTCGGGTGGGCAGCGATCCTCTGGTGGTCGTAAATTCAGATGTTTGAGACCAAGATCCTTTCCCAGTTGAAAATCTATCATACTGTAGATCAGAAGATTTTCCCTCATTGCTTTTCTCAACACTTGATAGGCTCTGGTGTTTGGCTCTGTGTTGTAGTTGTCCTTTGTCCATTGTAGAAGTTCAGGTAGATCATAGGGATTCAGATTCCTTATGTCAGCATCAGCGAAGGTGGTTTCTGAATTGTTTACCCTTTTGACTCTGTAAAGATTATACCTGACTCTTGGATAGGTTCTTGTGAAGGAGAATCTGCAGAAGATTACCTTTTTGATTTTATGAATTGAGAAGACTTCTGCTTTGGTTCTTGGCTTTGTTCTGCTGAAGATGTTCTCAAATTCTTCTCTGATGTTCGGATTTGTGATTTGGTCTGTTGGATGGAGGTTCTGAAAGGGTTGTTTGTAGAGATATTTGTACACCACTTCTTCCATTTCTTCGTATGTTGGACCATGTGGTGGTACTCGTCTTCTGAGACTCTCCATCTGTTGAACAACTTCTGCAGCTCTTCCTGATAGAGGAATATCTGATAGAGGCTTCAATCCATATGCCCAGTCCTCTTCTTCAGGCTTTGGAGTTTGAAAGGCATCAAAAGAGCTTTTCATCAGTTTTTTGTAGGATTGGGTACTGATTTCTTTTTCTTGGGCTCTTCTGTCATTTTTTCCTTTCCCTTGTCTTTGGCTTTTGGAGGTGCATAACCTGTTGCTTCTGTAGGTTTGGTTGTTGGTGCTTCTGTTGGAATGATGGGGGTTGCCTATGTAGGTTTTGACACTTGTGTTTGAGAGGACTTTTGTGGCGTTGGTTCTGTTGGCTTTCTTTGCTCTGTAACCTCTGTTGGAGGTTCTTTGGTGACTTCTTCTGTAAGCTCGGTTTTTGTTGGTGAAGGTTGGATATCGAATTTTCTTGCCATTTTGAAAGCTAATGTGAACTTGTATCTTTCTTCTTCTCTCTGCGCCATTCGTTCAGTCATTGTATTGTGCATCTTTCTAAGAATAGAAGAAGCAGAGGTCGTTGCTCTTTTTGGTTTGGTGGCAATCGACTTTCTTCTTGGCATGGTTTGGGGTTTTTCTGTTGATTCTGTTGAAGGTCTTTCTTCCAAGTTGATTACCACAGGGGTGGTTGTTGCCTCTGTGGTTTGCTGATCAGCTTCTGGAATATTGGTTTCTTCAGAAGTTGATTCCACAGAGATGGGTGTTGTCTCTATGGTCTTTTGATCTTGGGTTTGTTCTGGAGGGGCTTGGCTGATTCGTTCTGCTGCGATTGGTGGAGCTTGTAGTCCTCTGGTCATAGCTTTCTCCCTTATATTCTCCCCCTCAGGATGATCTGATGGACCAGGATGGTCATCATCAGAGTCATCCTGACTATTATCAGAAGTACCCTCTGCTCTGCAGGAAGCTTTGGGTTTCTTTGGTAGTTCTGCTCCTGCGGCCATCAACTTTGCACATATATCATCACAGAGGCCGATTAGAGTTGCAAGCTCTGCTTCTGTGTTGAAGCGCATTCTGCCGACACTTTTTCTGAATTCTTTGACGTAATTGGCATTTGCATTAGTGAAGGAGACAATGACTTCTGTGACCTGGTTTATGACATTCTGCCCGAGCTCTGTCAGCTGTGCTCTGGTCATGTAATCTTTTGGCTGCATCATTGTAGTGTTGCGCATTGCCTCTTCTTGAACGTTTTGCAGAGCCTTCTGTAGTTCTGCAGGTGTGATGCTCTGTGATTTGTTGGATTGCTTGTTCATTTGTTCAAGGAAATGTTTGACTGATTCATTGAATGCAGATGTTGCAGCTATTCCAAAATCTTTAGCAGCAGAAGTGGCTGTAGTTGTGGCAGTTGTTTGAGCAGAAGATTTCATCTCTGTGATGGCCGTTTTCACCTCTGTGGACAGATTGTCCATTTTGGTGTTCAGATTTAGCAAGGCCGTTGATGTTTTCTCTGCAAAAGATGTGAAAGAGCTTTGCAACTCTTTCATGGTTTGGTTCACATAGGTGACAAGGGTTTGGAACTCATCCCTTGATACTTGTGTCCCTGGTGTAACCTCTGGAGGAACACATTTGTCTCAAGAGTGAGTCCCTGCTCCTAGGACACCTTCGTTCACCCTTGTTTGTACGATGGGGGTGGAAGGATTTCCATCTGATCTTCGAGCAGAAGCATCTAGTGCTTCAGACTCTACAGAAGTTATGTGAATGACATTGTCTAGATCCACTTCAGAGCTGGGTACTAGATTATCCTTCTATTGACTCGGAGACTTGTCTAGAGTCTCTTCGTCTTTGTGCTCACTACTTCTCTCTGAAAGAAGTGTTGGCCCTATATTGTGCGTGGCAGAGGAAACGAATTCCTCTGTTGGGTGTTCTAGTGTGATATGGGGCGATTGATCACGAACTATAGGTGAGTCTCTTTGAGGAGACTCCCTAGGAATGGATTCCCCGGTTTCTGGGGGCGCAGAAGTCGAAAGAGTGACTTCTGGCTGGATGGGTTGGGTTTGGATCGAGTTGTGCTGCTCTTTTTCAATAACTCCTTCTGCAGCTAGACCTGCGGAGTTAGATGTGTGGGTTGCACTGGGAGTTGGTTTTGGTTGTGTGCCTTTATTAATCCAGGCATCTTTTCTTGTTTCTTCCTCTGTTAAGCATCCAAGCACTACATCATTTTCTACCATTTCAGCTTCTGTAGCTATCCAATGGCTTGGTGCTTCTTCCCTAGCTTCTGTTGAAGTTCCTTGCTCTATGCCTAAGAAGTCGTACATTGGATGAGAGCCGTATAATCTCATGACATGTGGATGATAGAGACCTTTTTGTATCCAGACAGCTTCTTCTTCATCTGAATCTACCTCTGAGACCTACATTCTTGTCTCCCTTGTTTCAAATCCCTCTTCTTGTACAACTTCGGCCTCTTTTCCTTTTTCTATTATTTTCTCTAAAGCCTCTGTTACTTCATCTCTATTCCACTCAGCTTCTGTTTGTTCTATTTCTTCTGAAGCTGGGCTTGGACTCCTTCTGTGGACGTCCAATCCTTGTTGAATGAAGGGGTTCTGTAGAATAACAGGTGTCTCAGTAGATTGATCTCTGGGTGTTTGATCATCTTCTTGCAGATGTGTGTCAATGCCAGAAATAGAGAAGTATTGTTCTTGTGGGGAGTGGTGGTCGAGTGGTTGTGCCGTCCACCCTGCTGTATTTAGAGTGTGGGCAATGTCAGGGTTCTGTAGGAAATCGTTTAAGTTTCCTTGGTGAGCAAATCGATCTGGGGATTGATAGGGTGATTGATATCCCTCTTCTGTCATTTCTACTTCTGCATCTTCTTCTTCTGCAGTTCTTTCTTCTGCGATTTCTTCTTCTTCTATGGTAACCAATTTTTCAAGAGATTTCCCATGCTTATTTTTGGTTTTCCTCCTCTTAGGTTTTGGTGCCCCTTCCTCTGTGGTTTTTGATTTTCTTTTCTTCTTCTGTTTTGGAGAAGAGGGAGGAGCAGTGGAGCCAATTTTTGTGGCATGAGGAGGTGAAGGTTAATCTTCTGCAGCGCTTGTGGAGGTGCCTTCTTCAGTTTTCCTCTTCTTTGATTTTGGAGTAGAGGTAGAAGATTTCGAAGAGGACTTCTTTCCCATGAGGTCTGCACGTTTGGCTAAGAAGCTAAGTTGAATAGCCATGTGTTTTGCTAGTTTGTGATCTTTTTCTTCTTGAGTGGAAAGAGGTTCTGCAATCATTGTTCCTAGGGGGACACCTAAACGCAGGGGTGTCATAGGACTCGGTTTTGGAGTTCTATGATCGCGTATGTACTCTTTCTTAAGGGTTTTATTCGTGGCATACCTCAGAAGGTTCTTTGACAAAGGTCTGCAGTGTGTGTAGCCATCTACATGATCAGTGGGGATATTTTTGTTCATTGGGAACTGTTTGGGAATTGGCCCTTCCATTGGCCAGTTCTGTATCAGCAACAGAGGTTCGAACAAAACTCCCAGTATTCTTTGGAATTGCAGAGGTGGTAGAAAGTTAGGATCGTTCTCTTTGACCCTTCTGGCGTTGTTCTTTCTGTCGATGGTGTTGATGATCTCTTGCATCATTATGGTGGCGTAATCCAGTGGGAGATCATAGTAAACCCCATACATGATGGTTAATATCTGATGTGAGCTCTGGTCAATACTGCCTATCTTCCCTGTCAGGCATCTGTTAAGAATTGAGAACAAGGTGTTCCACAGAGGTGGTAATCTGCCTCTGCGGAAGTCATTTCTCTTCCTCAGTTGGGTGTTGTACCCAAGCATTTCTACGAAACGACAGATCTCGTAGTCTGTTGGTTGCTCTGCATATTTCTTCAATCCAAGAAGACCCCTTGTTGGTAGGTTGAATTCAAGTGAGAACATTGTTCTATTGAACTTGATTTCCAGATGTTCAGATTTGTCAGGTCTTGAAATGTACCCTTTGATAAGAGAATCATCTTTATCAAATCGGCAACTTTGCCAAAACTCGTTCAAATATCTAACTGGAATTTTGTTTGGGGTTCTTGAGAGTAGAGGGAAGAGGATATGATTTTCCATTATGTTTAGAAGAATGGCATGGGCTTCGCCGAAAGCAGTGGATGAGGGGACCAAATAGCAATTGTTGGATTTGATTGGTAGTACCTTTTCGAAATGATCCTTTGCTATGAAGTTTTGAAGATGTGTGGTCGGAGCAAATTCTGCTGAATCGCCAGAATCTTCTAGTTCAATACTTTTGGCAAGGTGGGGGTTTTCTGAATGTTCAGAATGAGCAGGTGAATGTTCTGGTGAGTTCGCCGGAGAGTGTGCAGGGGAGATAGCTTGAGAAGATGAAGCCATTGGTAATGAGAATAAGATACTTGCAGGTTTTTGCAGGGTTTCGCCGGAGAAGAATGAGGGTTTGTAAAAAGTTTATGAGAGGGTAAGCTTGGTTTTTATAGAAGGGTAAAACGGTAGAATTCGAAAGAGTAAAATATATGGCAATGGATTAAAATTTGGAATCCGTACACAAGTTAGAACAGCGGGTTCAACTTTCCACAGAAAACGTTCCATGTACGCCCAATAAAAATGGGACACATAGGCCATGTCAGAGGATGACAGGACGTCGTGCGCGGCCCATTAATGCTAGGCGCGTGGGGTTGTTCTTAGCCACATGAGATTCACTCTCAGTAAAAGTAACCGTTATTACTACAGAAATGCCCAAGTAACAGATTGACAGAACTTCTGTGGTTTACAGAAGCTCTGTGATTTTGAAAATCTTGATGTTTATCCCTTTCTCATATATCTTATTGTTATCATGACTTCTGTGGGTTCTTCTTTAACCAAAACGTTTGCAAAGGCACTGGAGAGGATCAATAGGATTTTTAGTTAAGAATTTTTACTCGCAGAGGTTTTGTGGCTCTGTGGGAACTTGCAGAAGCTCTGTGAGGGCCAGCAGAAGCTCTATGAGGGAAAAAATCTCATAACAAAAATTCTATTAAATTTTCTGATCATCCAATTTTTGATCTGTTTTAAGAGATGTTTTTCGGACATATTTGAAAGTTGGTGTCCGAGAAAACTGTTATGGAAAAAGTTTTGTTCGTGAAGGTCATGGTGTATGTATTCGGTTTCCGAGATAACATTCCAAAAGATCGATAGAGGGTTAATTTGTGATCTCAGAGCATATTTCTGGCAGAGCCTCTGTTGAGCTCAGCAGAGGCTCTATGACCTTAAATTTCTCATAACTCAAATTTTATGAAATGTTATCCACATTATATTTAGGACATATTTGACAATTTGTGTCCCAGAAAACTGTTTTCAACAACCTTTTGTACGAGAGACATACCTTTTTGGTTCTTCTTTTCTCGGCAGTGACGTCTGACTTCTGTCGATATAGATTCATCGACATTCTTCTTTGGCTTCCCCTTGAAAGTTTTACCTCAGTAGATCATTTCAGGGTCCCTTTTTGCTCCCCCTTGATCTAATCACCTATGTAGATCAGGAATTTTCCTTTTGCTCCCCCTTGTCCTATGCTTGGATCAAAGAATGATAAGATTTGTATTGAGCATAGGTCTTGTTTTTCCAGAGGTTCTGTGGAGGTCGTCAGAGGTTCTGAGCAGACTTACAGAAGCTCTGTGATATCAAGAACTATTTAAGATTGAGAATTTACATACAGAAATAAATCAATCAAAGCAATAAGTTAAGAAAAATAGAAATATATACTTATTTACAGAAGATAAAGCTATACTTACAAAGGGTTTTCACATCATATTAATCATTCCTAACTTACCCACCAAAAATTAAATCTTTTCTCGTCTAAGGCTTTGGTGAATAAGTCTGCAAGTTGATATTCTGTTGGCACGAAATGCATCTCGATTGTACCGTGTTCAACATGATGTTTCAAGAAGTGGTACCTTATATCGATATGCTTGGTTTTGGAATGTTGCACAGAATTGGCAGAGATGGCAATGGCACTTTTGGAATCACAGAAGATGGGTATTTTGAATAGAATGTGGCCGTAGTCTTTTAGCTGAGTCTTCATCCATAGAACCTGAGAACAACAGCTAGCAGCAGCAACGTATTCAGCTTCTGCCGTAGATGTTGATACACAGTTCTACTTTTTGGAGGTCCAACTGACTAGTTTACCGCCTAGGAATTGACAACTCCCAGAGGTACTCTTTATGTCGAGCATGCATCCTCCATGGTCTGAATCTGTATAAGCTTTAAGACAAAAGCCAGAGTTATGTGGATACCAGAGACCAAGATTTTTGGTCCCCTTTAGGTATCTAAAGATTCTTTTAACAACATCATAATGTGATTTCTTAGGATTAGCTTGATAACGTGAACAAAGACATGTGGAATGCATAATGTCAGGTCTGCTTGCAGTTAAGTATAACAGAGATCCAATCATGCCTCTGTAGAGAGTGCATTCTACAGAGATGCCATCTGGATCTAAGGATAACTTATTTCCAGTGGCCATTGGAGTTTTCATTGCAGAGGTATCAGAGAGGCTATACTTGAAAAGAATGTCAGAGACATATTTGGCCTGATTTATAAAAATTCCCTCTGATGTTTGTTTGACTTGGAGTCCGAGGAAGAATGTTAATTCTCCCATCATACTCATTTCAAACTCACTCTCCATGAGTTTTTCAAAACTTTTGCACTCTTCTGTATTAGTAGACCCAAAAATTATGTCGTCCACATAGATTTGTAGAAGCATTATTTCACTGTTTTTACGTTTATAGAATAGGGTAGTATCTGTTGTACCTCTGTTGTAGCCATTTACTAGAAGAAAGGTAGAAATTCGTTCGTACCATGCTCTTGGAGCCTGTTTCAGTCCGTACAGAGCCTTTTCAAGGTAGTATACATGTCTTGGGAATTTTGAGCTTTCAAACCCTGGTGGCTGATTTACGTAAACATCTTCTTGGATTTCACCGTTGAGAAAAGCTGATTTTACGTCCATCTGATAGACTTTAAAACCTCTGTGAGCTGCGAAGGCTAAGAATATTCTTATTGCTTCGAGCCGTGCAACAGGAGCAAAAGTCTCATCGTAATCTATGCCTTCTTATTGTCTATAACCCTTGGCCACCAATCGTGCTTTGTTTCTGATGACCACTCCATCTTCATCCTTCTTATTTCTGTAGACCCACTTAGTCCCAATGGCCTGTTTCGCTCGTGGCAGAGGTACTAAAGTCCATACTCTGTTACGCTCAAACTGCAGAAGTTCTTCTTGCATGGCGTCTACCCAGTTTGGGTCATCTAGGGCTTCAGAAATCTTCTTTGGTTCTATCACACTAATAAAATTTGTAAAGAAACAAAAATTAGCAGTGGCAGACCTGGTTTTTACTGAGTCAGAAGGTTCTCCAATTATTTGGCTTGGAGGATGGCTTTTTGTCCACTGAGTGGTGCGTGGAAGATTGTCATCAATGTCATCGAACCTTTCTTCAGAAGCTTCTTGTGTAGCCTTTGTCGTTCTTCTTGCCTTGGTAGTTGATTCTACCATTTGTGGAATGATTGGTATGAGTGGTGGTGGAGTTTGTTCCTCTGAGGACGTATAGTCTTGGTCCTCAATTTCCTCTGTAATTGGTTCTTCTGTGGATTGTGGAGTTTGTTTTTCAGCAGATTCTGTGGTCGTTTTTCTTGATGTTTCATCTTCTGCATTTTCTTCTTCGGCATTTGCATCTGTAGTATTTACAGAAGAAGATGAAGCATTATTTGGACCAGTTAGAGTCATACCTGTAGGATTTTGTCCGACAGAGGATGGTTCTTCAGAAACTCTGATGGTTCCAACAGAAGGATCAATGTCATCGTGGAACATCTCTAAAAATAGAAGATTTAAGTCTTCTTTCGTTTGTGAGATGTCAGATGTTTCCCTTTTAAGTTCGAGTTCTGAACTGATTTGCTCAAAAGTCATTTGGAATGAATCATCAAAAGAAACGTTGATACTTTCTACGATTTTGCGAGATCTTGTAAGGAATGCTCTGTAGGCTTTGGAGGTGGTAGAGTATCCAATGAATTTGCCTTCGTCAGCTTTTACCTCAAACTTTCCTCTTGAATCTCTGTCGTTTAAAACAAAGCATTTACATCCGAACACATGAAAAAATTTGATGTTTGGCCGCCTTTTGTTGATCAATTCGTAAGGAGTCTTGAGGTGTCTTTTCACAATGGTTGAACGATTTTGTGTATAACATGCGGTAGAAATCGCTTCTGCCCAAAAGTTCATCGGTAATCCGCATGCTGATAGCATAGCTCTTGCTGCCTCCACGAGCGTTCGATTCTTCCTTTCGACTACGCCGTTCTGCTGTGGAGTGTGTGCTGCAGAGAAGTTCTGTGATATTCCTTCTGTAGAAAGATAGGCTTCAATGACAGAGTTTTTAAATTCTGTGCCATTGTCACTTCTTAACTTCTGTATTCTGCATTCATAAAGAACTTGGATTCTTTTCATTAGATTAATCAAGATGATTGGAACATCCGATTTCTTTCGAATAAATTCAACCCATGTGAAACGCGAATACTCATCAATTAAGACAAGTATGTATTTCTTGCCACCTAGGCTCTGTATGGCAATGGGACCGCAGAGGTCAACATGAAGCATATATAGAGGTCTAGTGCAAGACACATCTGTTTTGCCTCTGTGGGAAGCTCTTCTGAGTTTTCCCATTTCACAGGCAGAACACAAGTAATCCTTATTAAATTTAACATTAGGCAAACCTTTAACTAGATCAAGTTTTACCAGTTTATCTATTGTGTGAAAGTTCAAGTGACAGAACCTGTTATGCCATAACCAGGCTTCTTTACATTCGCAAGCTACAAGGCAAACTTTGTCCTTGGTTGTTGAACAAAAATTCATCAGATACAGATCACCTTTTCTTTCGGCTCGCAGAAGTTCCATTCCTGTGTCTTCACTTTGCAGAGAGCAGAAAGTTCTTTTGAATAACACATCGAATCCTGTATCACAGAGTTGACTTATACTGAGTAGGTTGTGTTTAAGGCCATTCACATATGCAACTTTGTATACAGAGACGTTTTCGTTCTGTATGACTCCATAGCCTTTGATGTGTCCCTTCTTGTCGTCTCCAAAAGTTACAGATCCACCATCGTGTGTTTCTTTGTACGTGGATAGTAAACTTCTGTCGCCAGTCATGTGCCTTGAGCATCCGGAGTCAAGATACCAAATTAGAACAAACCGCTTCTGTAAGACAATCACAGAGACTTAGGTACCCATATCCATATGGGTCCAATATTGTTAGAATTTTTCAAGTTTGCCTTAGCATTCTTGAAATACATTTTATCTTTTGTAGAAAAATCAGATTGTTTCTCTCTAGGTTCTGACTTTTGAGTTTGAATTTTAGTGGAGAGTAAGCAATCTGGACTTGAGAAGTGATTATTCAATTTGAACATAAGATCAAAGCAATGACAATATTTAATATGAGACGTGATTTGTTTGAACTTTTCATTTAATTTATTGAACTGAACCACAGAGGCATTACATTCTTTCTTAACATTAGATTTCCTATTACAAGAAGATCTATGAATACTAGAATGTTGTTTTCAAAAGTCTTGTTTAGGTCGTGCCTTCTGTGGGTCTCTTCTGTGGTGAACATCTTTCTTCACTGTCACAGAGGAAAAATATTTGTTAGCTTCAGGCCTTTTTCCCTTTTGTTGCCAAGTGGGATTCTCTTTAATTTGCTTTAAAGGTTTTGAAAATTTTGAGCTTTTAGGATTTTTAGAGGCCTTTTTCAGATTATCAAGCTCTGTAGAGGTTTTGACTTGTATACGCATTTTGAGAAAATCTAGACAGATAGGTATCTCTGTGATTTTCTCTTTTGGAGAAATTGTTCTGTTAAGAACCTCAGAGGAGAATTTAACATCCTCTGTGTCACAGTGAATTATCCCTGATTTAGAATCAGTCTCTGAGTCGTCAGAGGATGAATCGTCCTCATATACAGAGGTTGAGTCATCTCTTTCGACAGAGGCTGGATTTTCTGAGCATGTATCGTACGAGCTTTCTTCCTCTGTAGAATAACTTTCATAGATAGCAGAGGTTTCTGATGAGATCTCCTCAGCGAGAATTTGATCTATAGAAGATGTACAGAGATTTTCTAAAACATTTGATTTCAAAACTTCCAAAATTTCTTTTTCAATTGATTCTTTAAGTTTTTCTTCTGAAAAGATGGGTTTAAACTCAGGAGCTTTTGCAGATAATTTCTTTTCGACATTTATCATACAGACAAAAGCGACCTGTGTTTAAGTCTCTGGTTTACCAAACTTAAAGATACCAATCGGATCTTGTGTTTTCAGATATTTCTTTGGTTTGATTCCTCTATTGATAGAGGTTGAAGATGATGAATCTGTGTTTTCAAACCACACATTGATCATCTTCGTATGTTTCCTCAAGTGAGGTTCTGCAGAGATTTTAACCCTTTTACTTACAGAGAGTAAGTTTGGAAAAATTGGTTTATTTGTTTTTCCTATCACAAACAGAGAAGACAGAGGTTTAAGTCTCTTGCCTTCAACACCTAGAGTAATATCATCGTACCCTATACCTCGTCTTCCTATTTGTGAGTTTACTTTCTCATACACCTTTTGTGCATCTTTATAGTTTTAAGTAAAACTTCTCTTTTGAGTAGATCTTGCCAAAGTACCTCTCTCTCTTTTTGAAAGTATTCTTTGAGAGCTCTTATGTCAGTTGTTTCACTCCTAGAAACTGAAAGCTCTTTTGAAGGATCTATATTATTGCTCCAATATTTTTCTACTCTTTCCTTTTCTTCAAAAATTTTGGCTTTTTCTTGAGTGAGAAGCCTTACTTCTCTCTCATTAAAGGTGAGTCTTTTCTGAATGCTTTCATTTATCTCTTTTAGTTCAATCAGTTCAATGTTAAGTTTAATTGAATCATTATCTACAGATTTAGTACAAGAGGTAGAGTTTGAAATGGATACCTCATTGTCAGTGCCGGAGTCGACTTCTGCCATGCCACAGAACAGGGCATTGGTGGTGAATTCATCATCAGAGGTAGAGTATGACTCGAAGTCCTCCTTGTTTGCTTCGGAATGCCCTTTGTTCGCCATTAGGGATTTTTGCGCATAATATTCAGCCTTCTTTTTGTGAAAAGTTAAGTCCTTCTGTGGGTGATTTTGTCTACTTCTGCATTCTTTTGCAAAATGGCCTGGCTTTCCGCAGTTGAAACAACCTTGAGAGGTGTTTCCAGTTCGATCGTCGGACTTCTGTTGATCTCCACCTTTCTCTGTTTGGCATTCGTTTGCGTAATGACCAGGCTTACCACATTTGTAGCATTCTTGTGTGTAGCCTACCTTGTCATCTGACCTCTGTCGGTCATTTCCTCTGTAGTTTCTGTCACTCGACCTCTGTTGGTCATCATTTCTGTAGTCTGACCTCTGTCGGTCACTTGATTCTTCTCTTCTTCCATCATCTCTTCTATCTCTCTGGTTGTCTCTGCTATATCTGTCATTTCCAAAATTTCTTTGGTTACCTTTGAACTCTCTTGTCAATAGAGCCAATGATTTAGCTAATGACGCAAGAGTTATTTCTTCCTCTATCAGCTCGTCTTCTTCGCTATCAACCATCACCATTTTCTTCTTGTCCTTCTTCTTCTCCTCTGTTGCTCTCTCATTTCTCGGTCTTTCTGTAGCCTCTGTTGATTTACTAAACAATGCGTATGGTGCAATGGTTATTGTTTTAGCCTGTGCTATTTGAGGCTCTTGTGCAGCTAGTGTTCCATAGAGATCAGAGAGTGTCCATGAGTCTAGATCTTGGTTTGTTTGTAAAGACATAGACAATTGAAGCCACTCATCATTCAGGCTCTTTAGAAACATGACGTTATTTTCTTCCGAGGTTCTGTGAATGCCAGACTTTCTGCATTTGTTTATGAGAGAGTTGAACATGTCGTACGTCGTTTGCAGAGATTCTGTTGCAGAGGCTCTGAATGCATGATATTCATTTATGTATTGTGCCCTTCGGTTCTTCTGTGTTTTAGCACCCCCTTCCAACTGTCTTTCTAATTCTTTCCAAAGATCGTGCGCAGTTTCGCATGCATCTAAGGATTGAAAAAGTTCGTTGGGGATAGCCATTATCAATATTCTTTTTGTTTTCTGTGCAACTTCATCTTCTGCCTTATCTTCATTTGACCATTCTTCTTTTGGCTTCGGTTTTTTATGTTCAGGGATTTCAGGAGATTCGGCAGTAGCTGGTACTCGTGGTACTACTATCATGGGAACAAGAGGAAGGTTGTAAAGATATTGTACTAGATTTTTTTCAGTACCCTCAAAGAAATGAACCATTCTTATCTTCCATTGAGGATACTCATCTCGAAGGAGAGTAGGAGGTTTGGTTAATGAGCCAGTAATGAAAAAGTTATTGGTATTTGTCATTTTAAGAGCTTTTCAGGGGTTTCAGAAAGTATATATATGAGGATCTGGAAGGATTTCTGGGTAAAAAAAACTGATATCCAGAATTGTTTAATGGTGTTCTAACCTGGTAAAATGGTTTCTATCAGAATGAGTCGAAGAGTAATAGGAAAACAGAAACCTTTTTAACAGAATGAAATCTATCAATAATGTTGTCAAACGAGGATCACTTGATAATGAAAATTAAGCTTTGCTCTGATACCAATTGTTGGTTCCCGGTTAGTTTAAACAAGATTATCAGATCTATTAGTTCAAGTTTAAGTATGATGCGGAAGCGTATTTGAAGAACTAACAGATATGTTTGATAGATTTAGAACACAATATAAATAAACAGTGAACAGGAAATAATATCACAAAGTTTACTGAATATATATATATCAAGAAGAGATTCAAGAACAGTGAGTAAGCAAAGCTTTAAAACAGATATGACTCTCAAAGTATATAAGCTATGTGTTCTTGATGTTTTTCTCTCTCAATTCTCGATCTGGAATAACTCAACATGAGTCTTCCTTATATACTACTCTAAGGGGACCATAAAGCATAAGCTACTATTCAGAACGGACGGTATGAATAGTTGGAAGGATGGCATGAACAGTCGGATGTGCTGTATTGCATTTAATGCAGCAGACGTCTATTATGTACTAAGCCCTATTGAATCCAATCAGAGTTTGACACGTTGAATTTGGACAGGGCATGCTACCATGCAAGATGATGAATAGGTTCAGAAACAGTAGCAAGATATTATAAATATCTTTGAAGTCTTTGTTGAAGACCGTAGAGGCTCTGTGAAGTGTCACAGAGGTTCTGCGGTTTGGTCCTTTGTAGAGCAGTCTTCACCGGATTCCGAGTCTTTGGTCTTCTTTGCGCGTATGACAGAGCTTGTGTAGGACGCCTCGTTTAGCTTCTGTAGCTTCTTGACCTTGATCTCTCGGTAAGTTCGGCAGAGCCTCTGTAAGAGGCTTTCTTCACTTGGCCTATTTTTCACTACTTCTAAATACTTCTATGATTAGGAAGATTGAAGCTAACAGAACCCATGATGGTCTATCAGCAAAACCTACTCTGAGCGCAAGATCGTCGTAGATTATCGAGGCCCAGTTAACATGGAGACCCTTCAGCAATGCATAGCCCATGGCTTGATTAGGTTGAGCAGCTTGATCAGAGGAGCCACTCTTCGCTGTCATGCAACTTATCAGGTGTGCGAAGATGAAGTTCATCTCGCTGGGCATCTTTGACTTCTTGATTGCAGTCAGTTTCTTCTCGGCTTTTTCATCTCTCCCTTGATCCCAAACGTACTTCATTGCATCAAAGAATTCAATGAGTGTTTCTCTATCAGCATGTCTCTTGGGATCAGGAAAAGGAACAAATTGTTTATCTTTGGTGGCAACAGGGAGATTCAGTGCTTTTCGAATGATAGCATGGTTGATTTTGATGGTGCCAAAATCAGTGTCACAGAGGTTGACATCAAGTAGTTTGGTAGGGTCTTTGGATGATGGTAGCTGAGTGTGTGTGGCGGTATACCAGAATTGAGATAATAGTAACTGATGAGCAGGGGGTGTTATGGTCAAGGCTGTAGAGAGGCAACAGGTTTTCTGTTAGGTCTAGAGTTTTGTCAAAAACACAAGTGTTGAGTTCTGAGTAGAAGACTCAGAAGTTCTGAGTGAGAAATCTCAAAAAGATTCTAAGTGTTGGATTCTGACTAGAAGGTTCAGAGTTCTGAGTAGGAGACTCAGAACTTCTGACTATGAAGACAAATGTTCTGAAGCGCTTATTCAGAAGTATGTTCAGAATTTATATCTTAGGATATTTTCTGTTATAATCAGTTACTAATTAGGACACGTGTAATTGTTCTATTAGTCTGTTTCTTATATGTACTGTAGCTTTAGTCTTTCTTATACAGTATATATAGGAGTTAGCAACTGTAGCTAACTGAATCTTTGAGAAAATCTTTGATATAATCTTTGGTGAATCCATTTAGAGAAAATTCATTGTAATATCTTATAATTCACAGATTGTTAATAAATCATATGACCAGTTGCTGTGAATACGATCTTAATTGTTCATATTTGATTGTAAGAGTGTATCCTGGACTTTCAATTGGTATCAGAGCCAATCAACAAACAAATTCGTCCAAGAGTGTGTTTGATCGCGTTCTTGAAGTTTCTTGATCAATTCGACAATTGATTCCGTTGCTGCTAACAATTCTTGAATTCCTAACAATTCTTGAATTCGTTTCTATCATTGATTCAAGAAATTTGAATTTGTCTTTCTGTTGAATCGATATCTTACAATCAAGTCATCCAAAGATTTTCTCTCTATGCTGATTAATTCTCGAAATTAAACAGAGATCACAGGTATGTTTTCGAAATTCTTGATTGGTTTCTGGATCAAAGTGATTATATCTGCTGCATGTTGATTAGTATTCAATTTTTTTGTTGAAAAGAAGATTTCATTAATTCATGTACTCTAACTGTTTGATGAAATGCATGTGACAGATTTGATTAATTCTTGCATGTTCTAGATTTGTGTTGATTCTCATTTTTGATCATAATTCATAGTTGATATTCGAATTTGTCATTTCATCATGCCTGAGATTATTGAAGTTTTTGTGAGACCTGCAATTTCTATAACCAGTTCAGACAATTTACAAAAATTAAGTCCTGTAAAAGCAAAAGAAACAATTTCTGAACCAAAAACTGAGATTGTTCATTTTGAAAGCAAGATTGCTAATCTTCAAGCAAAACAAGACGAAAATGCAAAAGTTATAAAGATTTTGCAAAAAGATAAATTCGATCTTCTAAAAGATTTCGAAAAGGCTCAAGAGAACACAAAGGTGTTAGAAAAAGAGAATGTTGATTTGAAAAAGAAAATCAATTTTGAAAGAAAGATGTTGACAGAGTCTGAAAATAGAATCAAATCATGTGAAATGAAAAATTGTCAACTCTTGAAACAGATCTATGATTTTGAACAAGTTCTTATACTTGAAAGAGTGAAATTTGAGAAAGAGAGAAGAGACTTTCAAACTGAGAGGAAAGGTTTTGAAACAAAGTCTGTTGAATTATCTTTGAAAATTTCTGATTTGGAGAAAATTCTTGCAAAAGAAAGAAAAGAGTTTGAATGCAAGAAAAATGTTTTTCAAAAAGAAAAGATTGGTTTTGAAAAAAAGAAAACAGGAATGTTAAATGAATTTTCTGTAAAAATCAATGAGTTGGAGAAAGAGTTAGAAGATGGAAGGAAAGAGACTGAAAAGAAGAAGGTAAATGGCTTTAAAGAAAAATGCTTAAAAGATGAGTTTGAGAAGGAAAAGAAAGTTTTTCATTTGGAGATAAGGAGGCTTATTAAGAAATTATCTGATTTATCAACTAAAATCATGATAGAGAGGAAGTCCAAATCTGATTTGCAGTCAAGGTTTGATTTGTATGTTAAAAAGTTTAGGGAATTTGAAACGAAAGTTGTTGACAAATCAAATCATAGTTCAAAAGATCAGATTCGTTCTTCTAATCTGTTTTATGATTCTGCTATTGATAAATCTTATAATTGTTCTTTTAAAAAGATAAAAATGGAATGGAGAGTTAAAGGAACAACTTCCAAGAAAGAAGTGCCAAAATCAAAAGTTCCTAATTCAAATGTCAAGAAGAACAATACATTTCAAACAAAATCTTTTGTTAAACCTGATGTGATTTATTCTGTAAATCAATTAATCAGAGTTGCACAAAAGAAACTTTGTTGTTCATATTGTGGGACTAATGATTTTGTGAACAAGAATTTTATTCAGCACTGGTATGGTTCTTATAGAATATCTGCATATGCTACTGCACCTAACAAACCTGGACCCAAGTTCATATGGGTACCAAAGTCAACTTAATCTGTTTTGCAGGTTATTCATGTGTAGAGCTGAATGATAATACTGACACATGACTTAAAACCGATGCTGTGCTTAAATTGAGAATCTTGACTTTTGGATAATTCAGTCCAAAACTCGGTCTGAATGTGATTATGGACTTACAATTGGTCTCATCTTGATTATGGATTTCTGATTCATACAGATCAATTTGTTGATTTTGAAGAATTTTTTTTTGAAAAAGTTCTGTTTACTATGGGTTATCGAACTCATAGATGTGAGTGTTTTTAGTAGAAAACATTTCCAGAGAATGTGTTCAGAATCATATTTTGAGTAACCCTGCAAATTTTGGTTGAAAAATTCTGATTTTTGAGCAAGTTATGGTGATTTGAAATTCAGAATGTTCAAAAATCACAAAATCCAAACATTTTTCTAAGGAATTTTCTCTGGAAAGTTTTATCAGAATTCTGACTCTCTTAATCAGAAGTTCTGACTCTACTACTCAAAATTCTGACTCAACTAATCAGAATTCTGACTCTGATACTTGGAATTTTGAACAAGTCTCTCAGACTTCTGACTCTACTACTCAGAATTCTGACTCAACTAATCAGAATTTTGACTCTGATACTTAGAATTTTGAGCAAGTTACTCAGAATTCTGACTCTTCTAATCAGAATTCTGACTCTACTACTCAGAATTTTTTTATAACTAATGAGGAATCATCGTAGATGATTACCAAAATCTCTTGATTTTGCAGGATTATCTTGATTTCAGAGGAAGTATTGACTCAAAATTTGATCTGATTGTTTCAAGATAATGTTCAAAACCCGTGATTCAACGTTTTAGGTTTTTGAACATATCAGTTCAAAACCCGTACTTAAATGACTATGGCTTCTGAATAATTCAGTTCAGAACCCGTACTTCAGAGACTAAGACTTCTAAACAAATCAGTTTAGAACTCATACTTCTCAGGTGATATCCTTAACTGTCATATTTTTCTGTTTCAAGGAACAAGTGGTGAAAGGTAACATTGCATTATGTTTTATTTCTATTGCTTTGAATGTTTGAATCTTAACAAATTTAATTCAATGATATGATTTTTTTTTAATTTTCATTAAATGAATGAAATGTGTGTCAAAGATGATTTTACAAGTATTTCTGTATTATCTAAGATATATTTGTTTCAACTTTCATTTCTGAAATAAATCGAAAGGTTAGCAAAACATGAATGAAATTATGCTGAATGCTCAATGTTATGTAAATCTAGACTTATATAGAATATAATGCTCAAAAAGCCTAAATGTCATAATGATGGATGGAAACAAAAATATGGGGGAAGTACTACGTTTTAGAACCAAGTGATTGAGATGCAATAAATATATATAAAATCATTTAGTTTGAAAGTTTGTACATGTGGCCTTTCTGGTTTGGGAGATTAAGTCCTAAGGGGTGCTAGTCACCTAGTCCCTAAGATCAACTGGTCTAGGATCGGCTGACCCAAATCCTTCTATAGAACCAGATAGAAAGCCATGTTCTACTGATACAGATGGGTTTAAGATATATCGATGTGGCCTTTCTGGTTTGGGAAATTAAGTTCCAAGGGGTGCTTGTCACCTAGCACCTAAGACCAACTGGTCTGGGATATGCTGACCCAAATCCTGCTATAGAACCAGATAGAAAGTCATGTTTAACGATGTATCTTATTCTTACTAAACTTTTTGATTAAAAGATGCCAATGTGCATAAAATTAAAAGATGTCAATGAGCACAAAAGAAAAGATGCCAATGAGCACACATCTCTTGAAACTTTGGGAAAATACAAAGTCACAATAAACCTATAAATTTGTGAAAATCCTGATTTTGGACAAATAGTGTGAGTAGAGCAAAGTATTCTTATATGTTTTTGAATTGCATATGCTTGAAACTAATCATATTTCGCATGCTAAGCACGCCAAATAGATTTAATAAAGGGATTAAAACTGAACATTTTTAACTTGATATGCAATGATGACTTGTATTTGAATCCAAACACATGCATTTGATTTCATTTGATTGAAAAATCTGATAAATTTCATTAAGTTGGATTCTGACTAGAAGGTTCAGAGTTCTGAGTAGGAGACTCAGAACTTCTGACTATGAAGACAAATGTTCTGAAGCGCTTATTCAGAAGTATGTTCAGAATTCATATCTTGGGATATTATCTGTTATATTCAGTTACTAATTAGGACACGTGTAATTGTTCTATTAGTCTGTTTCTCATATGTACTGTAGCTTTAGCTATTATCTACAGTATATATAGGAGTTAGCAACTGTAGCTAACTGAATCTTTGGCTAACCTTTTGGATAACTCTTTACGCATAAATTGTTAGATCTATTGAGAGAGAAATTCATTGTAATATCTTGTAATTCACAGATTGTTAATAGATCATATGACCAGTTGCTGTTAATACGATCTTAATTGTTCATATTTGATTGTAAGAGTGTATCCTGAAACTTACATTTTCAGAAAATTCACAGCATCGTCTAGATGTTTGACTTGTTTTTTCGGAGGAAAATCGAACATCGCATGGAGGTTGTTTGATTTTGTAAAAGAGACATCCTCAAGTTTGAACTTGACCTGAGGAGCCTTGGTGATTTCAAGTTCCTCAGCAGCAGGAGTGTTCTCAGCAGTTGGAATACCAGTAGAAGATGCCATTTCTGTTTAACATATTTAAACATGAACACAGATAAAGAATACAGTCTTAATGTGGAAAGATTTTCCAATAAGATGTTTTCGAATTTTGTCCATTTCATTCAGACAAAAATCCCTTTGAGAAAGATTAGGGTTTTTCTTGTTTTGAGAAAGAGTTACAAAACGTAGAGATTATGTGTTTTCCAGTTTTCATTTGAAGAAGGAATTCTGGAAAAATATATGAAGAACATGTTTACGAGTTTTGATATAAACTTGAAGAACAGCCATGAAGGTTGTATTCATAAAATCATGAACAGAAAATGATTTCATTTTATAAAAGTTCTTTTGTTTGATCTGTTAAAAGCAAAGAATAAGATCATAAACAAGTAATGTAGGTAAATAATAAGAGTATTAACCTGGTTCGTCGAAGAAGAAGATGAACAGTTTCTGGAAATTTGAGAGCTCAAAATGCAACAGTAAATCTTTTTCTTGCTTGGAGGAGAAGTTTTTCGCATAAAGAGAAAAATATAAACCCAAAATGGTTTATATAGAAAGAGTAGAGAGAGAGAAAATCTTGAGCGGGAAAAGATTTTCATCATGACACGGACACGTGTTTGCATTTGATTGGAAGGTAAACGAAACGTGCAAACGTGTGTCAGAAAAAGAACGTGTCAGGGCTTATCCGTTGCGATGACGTCACAACTGTATTTTAGGATGTCTCTGAGGTTTTGAAAGGTCAGGGACACTATTGAAAATATGAAGCACTGAATAGAAATATCAGTGTTGGTTTAAGAAATTTCAAAGTATCGCTGTTAAGGAAGAGATATTCAGCGATGCAATTTGTTTTGAAATCTTACATTTACATGCGAACGTCAGCGAGCAAAAGAGAAAACATACCTTGATATCAGTGAATCGATTATGTTCAGAGAGAGAAGGATAGAATGGGTTATATAATTGTTTTATCCTATCGCTGATCAAATGTGAACCACTGAAGATCTCACTCTTCAAAGTTCAGCATTCCAAGCTCGCTGATGAGAAAGTTGAATCTTGTCTCATCAAGAGGTTTGGTGAACAGATCAGCTAACTGATAGTCAGTTGGGATAAAATGAAGTTCTATATCACGATTCATCACATGATCTCTGATAAAATGATACTTGATTTTGATGTGTTTTGTCTTTGAGTGTAGCACTGGATTGTTGGCTATAGCGATGGCTCTTGTATTGTCGCAATAGATTGGAATTTTCGAGAGCTGAAGGTCATAGTCTAGTAGTTGATTTCTCATCCACAAGACCTAAGAACAACAGCTTCCAGTAGCTACATACTCAGCTTCAGCAGTTGAGGTGGACACTGAGTTTTGCTTTTTACTTGTCCAACTCACCAGCTTTCCACCCAGGAGTTGACAGCCTCATGTGGTGCTTTTCCTATCCAATTTGCAACCTACAAAATCACTATCTGAATAGGCGATTAGATCAAACCCTAAGTCTTTGGGATACCAAAGACCTAGGTTCATAGTACCCTTAAGGTAACGAAAGATTCGGTTTACAGCAATCATATGAGATTTCATAGGTTCAGCTTGATATCATGCACACAAACAGGTTGCGTACATAATATCGGGTCGGCTAGCTGTAAGATACAAGAGAGAGCCGATCATCCCATGGTACAGCGTGACATTAACAGGTATTCCATTTGAATCCTTGTTTAGTGTCAGTGGTAGTGCCATAGGGGTTTCATAGCTGAACTCTGAGTTAAATCGAATTTCTTCAGCGTATCTTTAATATACTTTCCCTGATTAATGAAAGTTCCTTTTTCATTTTGTTTTATCTGAAGACCACGGAAATATGTTAGCTCACCCATCATACTCATTTTATACTCTTCTTTCATTCTATCAGCGAAACGAGTACAAAGATCAGGGTTAGTAGAACCAAATATAATGTCATCAACATATATCTGAACAAGAATGATATGACCTTTCACAATTCTGAAAAATAGAGTTTTGTCGATTTTACCACGCTCAAATTTTTCAATTAGGAGATAAGAGGATAGAGTGTCATACCATGCACGTGGAGCTTGCTTTAAGCCATAAAGTGCCTTATCCAGTTTATAAACATAACATGGACGCTTAGGATCTGAGAATCCTGTAGGTTGTTCCACATAGACTTCTTCATTCAGCTTTCCATTTAGAAATGCTGACTTAACATCCATTTTATATACTTTGAAGTCTTTGTGTACAACGTATGCTAAGAATAGACGAATAGATTCTAGTCTTGCTACTGGAGCAAATGTTTCGTCGTAATCTATGCCTTCCTCTTGTCTGTATCCCTGAGCAACAAGACGAGTCTTGTTGCGGGTTACAGTTCCATGTTCGTCCAACTTGTTTCGATAGACCCATTTAGTGCCTATCACTGTCTTGTCAGTTGGTCTTCGAACAAGTTTCCAAACTTTGTTTCTTTCGAATTCAGTCAGCTCTTCTTGCATGGCGCTGGCCCAGTTTGGATCTTTGAGGGCATCATCTATTTTCTTTGGTTCAATCAGAGAAATAAAGTTAACAAATAAACAAATATTACCTGCACTTCGTAGAGTCTGAACACCAGCGTTTGGATCACCAAGGATTTGATCAATTGGGTGATTTACAGTCCATCGCTGAGCAGGAGCATAAGTCGCTGACTCAAATTGGACTGGAGGAGCTGAAGATGAAGCTTCAGCAACTTCTGGAATATCAGCCAAGAGAGGAGTAGGTGCAGATGTCATCTCATTCCCTGATTGCTGAGAAGTAGATGGAATGTCTGAGACATTTTGTTCAGAAGCATGTATAGTGTTTAAAGGAAAAGCTGAGACCCATGATGTTTCAACTTCACTATTCTGCATGTTTGGAATGATAGTAGGACTATCATCTTCAACGTTATGAGTATGAGGAGTGGGAATATCTTCTGAATCACTAAGATGAGAAAACATCCATTGATTCAGTTCTTCAGTATCAGCAGAAGGTCGAGAATTCGCTGAACGGGATTCTTCAAAAGTGACGTGAATAGTTTCTTCAACAGTTTGTCTTCTTCGATTAAAGACTCTGAAGGCTTTGGAGATTGAAGAATATCCAAGAAAGATTCCATCATCAGCCTTAGGATCAAATTTTCCAAGGGCATCTCTGTTGTTCAGTATGAAACACTAACAACCAAAGATGTGAAGAAAGCTAATTGAAGGCTTTCTCCCATGAAAAAGTTCATAGGCTGTTTTATTAAATCTTTTGACTATCAGTGACCTGTTTTGCGTAAAACAAGCAGTGTTGACAGCTTCTGCCCAAAACTGAGTAGGCAGGTGAGAATCGCTGAGCATTGAACGTGCAGCTTCAATAATAGTTCCATTTCTTCTTTCAGCGACTCCGTTTTGTTGCGGTGTTCTCACTGAAGAAAAGTTGTGAGAAATGCCCTTACTCTCAAAGAAGGAATAAAGAGAACTGTTTTTGAATTCAGTCCCATGATCACTCCTTATTGAGCGAACAGTCAAGTTGTTCAGGGTTTCCATCTTCCGAACAAAGGTGATGAGTTCTTCAGGGGTGTCACTCTTAGAACGGAGAAACATAACCCATGTATATCTAGAGAATTCATCAACATTGACCAGTGTATATTTCTTTCCTGCGATGGATTGTTTGTTAACAGGGCCAAACAAATCCATATGGAGAAGTTGTAGAGGAGATGACACTGAGGAAACTTGCTTTGACATAAAGCTTGCTTTGGTCTGCTTGCCTTTCTCACACGCTGAACATAAGGACTCTTTGGCGTATGAGTGTTGAGGTAGACCAGTGACTAACTCTTTTGAAGAAAGAGTGTTCAGTGTCTTTAAGTTTAGATGAGAGAGCCTCTTATGCCATAGCCAGTTGACATCGGATGAGGCTTTTGAGAAGAAACAGGAGTTCTCAGTGGTTGTTGAGTCCATGTTTATTACATAAACATTTTTCAAACGATAACCGCTGAGAGCTATCTTCTCCTTTTTGTCAGCGGCAAAGCAGGATTCCTTAGTAAAGATTACTTTGTTATCCATGTCGCAAAGCTGACTGATGCTTAGAAGATTATGCTTCAGCCCTTCGAATTATGCGACTCTTCTAAAGGTTGTTGTACCATTAGAGAGTACACCAAACCCTCGGGTATGTCCTTTTCCATTTCCACCGAAAGTTACAGAGGGACCATTCTCTTCTTTGTACTCAGTGAGCAGGTTCTTTATACCAGTCATGGGTCTAGAGCATCCGCTATCGAGATACCAGATACCCTTCTTAACCTGAGTTGCAGAGGTTGAAGTAGAGGGAATGTCAGAATTTTCTTCCTCATCTTCAAGTTTGGCCATGAGACATAAATTTGCTTTATCATCATCTTCAGAGTCAGATGATTCTTCTTCGTCAGAGGTAGCCCAATCATAGTCAGCCATAAGGCCTTTGGCTTTCTTCTTAAAGGTTTTCAGCTTTGAATACCTTTCTTTCAGCTTTATATATTTTTCATCTCTATTCCTGGGAATAAAGTTTTTCTTGGGAAAAGCTGAGGGTCTTGAGATTTTCTTTGACCTGCACTCGCTAGCAAAATGTCCTATCTTTTCACAGTTATAGCAAGTAGCAGTAGACTTATCAACAGGGGTTGATGATCTTGGCTTGTCAGTAATAGCAAGAGGTTTATTCTTCTTGAAATTACTCTTTCTAGCAAATCTCATGAACTTATTAGCCAGGAATGCCAGAGTTTCATCATTATCTGAAACGTCAGAGTCTGATAATCTTTCAGAGTTAGTTTCCAACTCAGTGATAGTGATAGTCGATCGCAGAGTGGAAGGTGACTCTGATATTGAAGCAACAGGGGTGCTTTTGGAATCTTTTACAAGATTCTTCTTAAGATGACTCGATTGCTCATGATTCAGCATCGTGCCATATAAGGTAGAAAGGGTCATTGATTTTAGATCCTTTGACAGCTTAAGACACATAGAATAAATGTCCCAGCTTTCAGGTAAACATTCTAAGAACTTTGTCAGTACTTCAAAGTTAGAATATTCCTTACCAACAGTTTTTAGATCTATTATTAAGCAGTTAAAACGTTGGTATACTTCAGAGAGAGTTTCATTCTTACCACAAATGAAGCTTTCATATTGTCTTACCAGGTTGATCTTTCGAGAGTCCTGGACTTCAGAAGTACCTTCATACTGAACACAGATTGTGTCCCACATAGCTTTTAAGGTTTTCAGGTTCATGACGGAATGGTAAACTTCGTCAGGAAGAGCCATGGAGAGTATGGATCTGGCTTTGGTATCAATGGCCACTTTCTTCTTATCTTCATCAGTCAACATATGAATTTCCTTGGGTATAGCAGGTCTATTCTCAGCGGCTGGAACTGCAGCATCAATTCTTATAGGAATATATGGGCCGTTTTCAAGATAGTAAGGCATAGTAGGGTCTACACCTTCTAAGAAGAGAGTCATCCTATTTTTCAATAGATTAAAATTATCTCTGGAGAATCTAGGGGGTTTTGCAAGAGAACCGTTGTCAATATAGTTTGTGTTTGTGTTGGTAGCCATTTTAGGAAATAGCAAGGAAGAGAGATCTTAGTATAGATCAGATCTTGTTTATGAGATTAAACAAATCTGCTCTGATACCACTTGTTGGTCCCGAAGGGCTATACAAGTTTGTAGAAGGGGGGGGGGGGGGGGGGTTGAATACAAACACGCGTTTTTACTTTTCTAAATTGTTTACTGATAAATCAAGACAACTTACAACTTGTTGCGGAACGAGATTAAGGATAAACCTAATCTAAACAAGTCTTGAGAAACACTAAGTTTCTTGCACTAGAAAGAGTTAAAGAAATTACGAATAATAACTTAACAATAAGAGAGAAATAAGAAGATGGTCCGAGCACACTTTAAAACTGAAGTAAGGTTTTTCTTATACACTGCATGCATTTAATGCATTGCAGTATGGCTTTACACGTGGCAGCAGCTGAGTGGTTGCATGTCATTGACCTTTGTAGACAACCTTAGTATTCACAGGATGCACAGTGTAGAATCAGAGTTGTTGTACGATTACAGACAAAAGGGGTGTCCTTTCTGACAGTTCGTACGGAGACGTGCAAGGGAGGTAAGACAATAGTAACATGCAGGGAGACTTCATGATCAGCTTTCGTTGAGTCAGATATTTATCAGCGAATGATAAAGTTCAGCGATTGCTGAAGTATTCTACTTGATACTTCACGTTGAATGGACAGGTCTTGCTTCGCTGATATCCGCATTAGTTCATGAGTAGACTTGTCGCTTGTTCTTGAGCTTGATCTTCGACTTCAGCGTAGAACTTTGGTTGACGTGAAACTTGTCTTCAGGGATCATAAGTAAACAACTAGCTTATCAGCGATCATCTCATAGACTGAACAGGCTCAGAGCTATAAGATGATGAACAGTGTTCGCTGAGTATCTAATCTAAAGAGTGAGAGTTCCTATCAGCGGTACTGTAAAGTCTTAGTACTTATCAGCGATAGTGAAACTCTGATACATTTTGTTTACTTACAATTTTCACTAAGTGTTTAAGAGAGGGTCATTATCAAATCACTGAGGGTTTGGATCAACAAGACCCACGATGGATCTTTTCCACTTTACGATTTAAGAGAGTTTAAGTCAGAGATTTCTTGCTATTCTTCAGCGATTCATTTCCAAACCTCCAAGATATTGATTAGAGTTAGAGCTTTCGAGGATTTAGAGCTCCTATATAAGGTACAACATCTTCTTCTTTGCATGCGTCGTAAGTCAAACGCGAGGAAGCCTAGGAAAAACTGGGACATCTGGGCATTTCAGATAGACAAACTTGGTTGATAGGATTAGCAATGTCGACAGAACCTAGAAGTACCATTCATAGAGAGGATGATCTTGATGACTTTAGGAATTTAGCAAGAATCCCTGCGGGGATTACTGTGAGTAAAGTCGGTAAGATTCGACCGGAGATGTGTCCCGATGGGTACATCGTGATATACGAGTTCCCTTTTAAGATAGGTTTCGAATGGCCCTATTCGCCTTTGGCCAAGGCTTTTATGTGCAAGTTCGACCTCTCGTCGGGGCAACTGATGCCCCATTTCTGGCGCGTCATCCAGGTCGTCGAGCGACTTACCAAGAACTGGGAGTCGCCGATGAACATGAAGGACCTTTTTCCGGCTTATCAGGTCAAGGTGGACATGTATCGTCGCTATAGTCTATTCTCAAAGCACAAAGGCGATCGAACCCTGGTCCTGAAAACTGCGGTCAACGACCGCAAATGGAAGACCAGGTACGTACTCGTGCGGGTAGCGACGCTGGACCCCGAAAGTGACTGGATCAGGTCTGGTTGGAACATGGCGGGTGAGTTTTAGCTTTGGTCGAGCGTTTTTATTGTACTTATTTATTTGCTTTTTGACTAATCTTCTCCCCCTTATGTTTTCAGACATTAAGTTCAACAAGGTAAAGCCCAACGACGATTCCAAGACCAAGATCGAGAAGTTCTTGGAGATCAGTCCCGACGATCAATCGTTCATCACGCGACACTTGGTAGACGAGGACGACGACTTGGTGTTCTTGGGTGAGATCCTACAGGCGAGATGGGAAGAAGGAGAGCACGAAGAGGAGGGAGAAGAGACTGAGGAAGAAGAAGAGAAAGAGAAGAAGGAGAGAGAAGAGTTGAGGGAAGAAAAGGAAGAAATGACCGGTAAGTATCCCTTCGCTTTATTTTTGCTCGACCTAGTCTTTCTCTTCTCTAATAATTCTTTCTTTTGCCATACAGGAGAGCCTCAGGCGAAGATGACGCCCGCAGCTGCAAAGAAGGCACCTAAAGTTGAACTGGCCCGTCAGGGCAGTGTAAAAAGGAAGGAGATCCCGACAACTGGGTCGGGTGTCCTAAAGCGGACCAAGATGATGGTCCCAAAAGAACCATCTTCTAAGATGGGCGGCTCGTCGAGAGTCGTCACGCCTGAGAAGGCGAAGGCGGCGATCGTGACTCCTGAGAAGATGAAGACGTATTCCATCGCGATTGACGCGTCACGGGTTAGCCCGGCGCTCCAGGCGACAAAGACAGCGTCTGCGTCTGTGACATCGACCCGTACAGCGGCCGACAAGGGCAAGGGTCATCTGACCAAGGATAAGGAAGTCATGACGGTTAACTTTACGTTGCCGTCGGACTTCTTGGCTAACAATGCCCTAGACGGGGCGAATTTGTTTCCGCATCTGGGGAAATATCAGCTCCCATCTTTCGAGGAGCGTTTTCTAGGGCTTTCCATTAAGGACACGTGATCGCATGTCGCTGGACTGGCGTTCCTGGTAAGTTTTCTTTCAAAACCTGTTACATTTTATCGTTTATTAACTTTGTCGAATGTTTTCTTTAACAATACTTTTCGTTTGTTTCAGACGTTCCAGTCTTCCTTGGCATTGCGTGCTGAAATGACAAAGATAGAAGGCCTAGTGGCTTCTGCTCTTAAGAGAGAGGACACGGCGTTGGAGAGGGAGAAATCCGCCCTGGCACGTGCCGAAGATATGTCGGTAAGACTCGACGACGCTTTGGACGAGTTGGAAACCGTCGGTCGTGCGAGGGACGATGTGAACTCTCGTCTGAAGCAGTCCCTATCTTTGATCGCCGATCAAAGGGAAGAGTTGGACAAGATGAACGAGTCCTTGGTGATGAAGGAAAAAGAGGTTGAGGTGTCCAAGTCTAAGGTGGCGAGCTTGGAGAAAGAGGTGAAGGAGCTGCAGGACGAGACTAAAACTGTCTTCGCTTTTGCTCAACTCACCGCACGGGCATGCGACGACACCTGTCGGGCAAAGATCCTTTGGCCTCGGCATCGGACGAGCTTGCCATCTTTTTGAAGGACGTCGGGACCGAAAGAGACCTCGACTCGGATGATGAGAAGGAGGTCGAGGAGGAGGAGGAGGAGGAGGTGGTCGAAGGTTCAACAGGTGAAGCTTCTGGCAAGGATGCGACCGACGCTCCTCTTCAGCCTTAGAAACAAATCTTTGTTATTTTTGTTTTTTCGCTACTCGACCGTTGGTGGTCGAGTTATTTCGATGTAACTGACAGTTTATTCAATGAATGAAACTTTAACTTCTTTTGAACTTATGTCTTATATATTTTGTGAATAGATACAATATCAATTGTGAAATTCACTAAGTATAGAATGAACAAGAATTCGTGCGACTCAGGCATCCATTGTAATACAACGACTAAGACATAAGTCATACATTTAAATCGTGTTCGCAATCATAAGCACATGCGACCAAAGCATTCATTCAGAATATGAAATTTTCTAAGTCAAGAAACTTAGATCATGGGGTCGTTAGACCTTGTGATCGTACAATTAGATCGTACGATGACCTTGAATCATGTGTCCCTGTGATAGACTAACCAAGTCATAGACCTAATTACTTATGTCGTGCAACTTTGTGAGATTAAAGTCGCGTAATAGACTTAGCAATCTTATGGCGTGCGATCTGCGATAAAACAATGTCAGGGGTTGGTCGTTGGCTAGCCAACGACCCTCCGATGCTTAAGTCAGTAATCGTCGTGGTAAAAAATTGTATTAAATATAGAAAAGGACTTAGAAGACATACCTTTTCTAGAGGTGTTGCATTACAGCTACGTGAGATACCTCGATTGTCGTGGGTTAGGAGTCGATAGACATTTTTACCCACGACTTCTGAGATACGACAAGGACCTTCCCACTTGGTGGAAAGCTTACCTTCTCGACTTTTCCCTGACTTTGAGGAGATTGTTTTCGTGCGACTTAGGCAAAACAATCGACATTTTTATGCAAGAAAGATATTAGCTTGTTTTTAAGGTTGGGATAGAGAGATGAACCTGTCAAGACCTTCCGGTCGGGCTTGCTTTGATCTAGGACAACTTCGTCGACCCCTAACTGCTAGATGGCCTACTTTTGCGGTTTTAGGGTGGTCTTATAACAGTCGCGGGCGACTTTCGGCTCACTTTTGATCTTCTGGACTCCCCACGACATAGGGAATTTCATGGTCTGATGGTACGTCGAGGGAACGGCTTTCATTTCATGGATCCATGGTTGGCCTAAGATGATGTTATAGGCTGACGAGCAACCAATGACGCTGAACTTCGTCTGCTTATTGATTCCCCCTGCATAGACAGGCAAGGTAATCTCTCCAAAGGTGTTCGTCGCATCTCCATTGAAACCGACCAAGGTTGTCGAGCGTCGGACAATTTCCGATCGATCGATTCCCATGGCTTTGATGGTATCAAGGAAGATGACGTTTGTTGAACTGCCTCCATCGACCAAGACTCGTCGGGTTAAATAATTACCAATCGTGAGTTGAATGATCAACCCGTCATGATGCTTCTGATACGAGTCACCAAGGTCGTCTTGGTCAAACGTGATCTTCATGGCTTCTAACTCCAGATCTCCTTTGGGTCTTGATGAACGCGGGATAGGCCGATCGTCGGGTGCCTGGCTGGCGTGACGTTTGGCTGCGAAATACGTCAGACCGCACACGTCGGAACCACCAGTGATGCAATTGACAACCTTTGCATGCTCGAGGGTTGGCGGACGAGCGTCGTTAGCTGGAGTAACGACGTCGTCGATGATATCTTTGAGATTGCCCTTCGGGACGTGATATGCTAGCTCCTTTTTTAGAGCTATACAATCGTCTGTCGAATGACTGTGGTCAACATGGAAGTCGCACCACTTCCATTTATCTTTCTTACTGCCATCTTGGTCAGACTTTTTTGGCCATCGAATGGTCGCCTGGACGGTCTTCAGTGCCTCGACCAAATCCTTAGTAGTCCCTTTGAATCAGTAGGAGGATATATTAGGGTACTGAGGAAATTTGGTCGCGGTCTTGGATTCCGCCTTTGTCTTGAATCGGACGTTCGAGATTTGTCGTGCAGGCTCTGACTTGGATGCTGCCTTTATTTTAAACTCTGGCTTATTGACACCAAGCAACCTCTTCTACCCTCATATAAGCAAGGGTTCTGGATCGGACGTCTTCGAAATTTTCCGGGGGATATTTGGTCAGATCAGTGTACAAACCCGAACTGTCGTCTAGACCATGCTTGTAGGCTTCGATTGCGGTCTTGACAGTTGTGGACACTGATCATCTCTGCATTAAACCTATTGAAGTAGCTTCGAATAGATTCATTGGCCTTCTGCACGACATAATACAGGTCGCTGGTCTACTTCTCCATCTTGCGACTACTGGCGAACTGCTGGGAGAACTGGTTGACCAACTCAGCGAATGACCCGATGGATTTGGGTTTGAGGTTGATCAACCATTGGAGGGCAGGACCTGTGAGGGTCGCCCCGAAACCTTTGAACATGCATACTTCTTGATACATTTGAGGGATCGAGATCGTCCACATTAGCGGCTTATACTGCGCGATGTGCTCCGTCAGATCGGTTATTCCTGAATACTTGGGCGTAAAGGCGGGGATGTTATACTTCTTTGGGACGTCGACGGTCGCAATCTTATCTATGAAAGGTGACGCCTGATACCCTGAACGAGCCTCGACATCGACGGGCACGGCTGCCCCTGGCAGCTTAGTAAGCAAAGACAGGATGCGCTTGTTCTGATCTTCTAGCATTTTTAACCGCTGGGCGACGGGGTCGTTAGGATCGGGATTCGCACCTGCCAAAGGATCAACACTCGAACTGGTGCCATTGACATACGATTGGCATCTCCGTTGAAAGGAACAAAATACGGTTGGGACCCATTGTTCATGGGTGGTGGCCTTATATGATGAGGAGGAACCGTCCTGACCTGGGGGTTTGGGATGAACGATCCCGGCTGCTAGTTCTGCATGAATGGACCTGGCTGCTGATTCTGACCGAACGGTTCTGGTCCAGGGTTATGAACGAATGGACCTGGACCGGGATTCTGGAGGAATGGCCTTGGACCGTTCTGCGGTCCGAACGATCCGCCTGGATTCTGATTCCTTAGCCGCACGATTTCTTCAGCTGCCTTTCGACTTTGATCAGCAAGGGCATCGATCTAGCGATGCGCATTCTCAAGCTCCCAATGCATCTGGGCAATGACTTGCTCAGGGTTTCCAATGCATCTACCATTTTCCTGAAACAGAAAAAAGAGGGAACTCCAATAAACTGTTAGTAAGACGCACGTTTGTCGAAGATTTTCTCTAGATGGGCCCCACGGTGGGCGCCAAACTGTTAATGCCAAAAATCGTCCAGAAGGATAACTTAAGGTTGATTGTGGAGCATAACAACTAAAGATGGGAATCTTTCGACAAAGCAATGCGAAAAAGACTGAAATGTAAATGAGACAAAGAATTTTGGTGACGCGGGAAAAAACCTCAACGAGGAAAAAACCCGCGGACGACAATGATGATGTCGTCGTTGCACTATGGTCGCCAAACAGGGGCGATATCCTTGTGTTTCAGGTGTCGAGTGTACAATGATTACAATACAGATGAAAGAAAGACTTTAAATGTAAAGTAACAAGTGTATCGAATGTAAAAACTGGTGCATCGTGTGTAGAAACTAAGTGTCGTGTGTGGAAAACAAGTGAGTCGTGTGTCGTGAGCGATCTATCGAGAGAGAATTCTGAGCTTCGGATGTTCTTCAGAGTTCGGATGTGTTCAAATGCTTTTAGGTATCAGAGAGATATCAGGTGATTCGAGATGTGTGAGATGATTCCAGATATGTGAAATGATGCTCTAGCCTTCGTTTTTATAGTCTTCGAGCGCCTTGAATGACTCCATAAAGACTCTTGGTAACGGTCGTAACGATCACTGAATTCAATGCTCGTAAATGCCTCTGTCGGTTATGACCCTTGGTTATTAATGACATTGATTCCTGCATTTAAACAGCGAAAATATAACAGAAATATCGTATGTTAGTTGGTCGAGGTCGCAAGGTTTCATACGACGGTCGTGTGAGCTAGACGATGTCATGGTCGAGTGTCGTGAGGTGAATAACTTTCGATTTCAACTCTGATCAGGGGATAAAGTATTATGATTTTACCTTATTATAGAAAAATATAATAAATGTTCTCCCTATTTCGGTCGTGGTCGACACTGGTGAAATTTTACCCAAACAGCCATCATCTCCTCTATCAAGGCGAGGACGTGTTTAATGAAGAAGTACCCAACGTATTTGGCCTATGTGGTGGACACCAATCTTGAGAAAAAGAAAGTGGAAGATGTAAAAGTTGTCAAGGAGTATCCGGACGTATTCCCCGAAGATTTGTCGGGTTTGCCACCTGACCGTCAAGTGGAATTCAAGATCGATTTGGTTCCGGGAGCGGCACTGATAGCACGTGCACCTTACCGTCTCGCTCCGATAGAAATGCAAGAAATGATGACACAACTGTAAGAACTTCTAGAGAAGGGATTCGTGAGGCCGAGCTCATCGCCTTGGGGAGCTCCGGTGCTTTTCGTTAAGAAGAAAGATGGGTCGATGCGGATGTGTATCGACTATCAGGAGTTAAACAAGGTGACCGTGAAGAACAAGTATTCACTTCCTCGGATTGATGACCTCTTGGATCAACTTCAAGGAGCCGGATGCTTCTCCAAAATTGATCTCCGATCCGGTTATCACCAGGTGAAAGTTAAGGAAGAAGACGTTTCAAAGACGGCATTTAGGACTCGGTATGGGCACTACGAGTTCCTAGTCATGCCATTCAGTTTAACGAACGCGCCGGCAATTTTTATGGACTTGATGAATCGGGTATGCCGACCGTTTTTGGATAAGTCGGTTATCGTATTCATCGATGATATTTTGGTGTACTCCAAAGATGACGTGGAACATGAGCAACATCTCCGGGAAGTTTTGGAAGTGTTAAGGAAAGAGAAGTTGTACGCTAAATTATCTAAGTGTGAGTTTTGGTTGCGGGAAGTGCAATTACTCGGGCATGTGGTGACTCGGGAAGGTGTAAAAGTAGATCCCGCAAAGATTAAGGCAATGACGAATTGGGAACCTCCGAAGAGTCCTACGGAAATTAGAAGCTTTTTGGGGATAGCCGGGTACTACCGTAGGTTTATACAAGACTTCTCCAGGATTGCTTCGTCACTAACGGCTTTGACCCGAAAGAACGTAAAATTTGTGTGGACTAATGTGCAAGAGGAAGCATTTCGGACGTTGCAATGAAAACTTTGTGAAGCTCCAATCTTGTCCTTACCCGAAGGAACGGAAGACTTTGTGGTATACAGTGATGCGTCCAAAATGGGTTTGGGTTGTGTTTTAATGCAAAGAGGGAAGGTAATAACGTACGCATCAAGACAGTTGAAAGAGCACGAAAAGAATTACCCAACTCATGATCTCGAATTGGCGGCGGTCGTGTTTGCCTTGAAGTTATGGCGACACTACTTGTATGGCACGAAATGTACGCTCTACACCGATCATAAAAGTTTGAAGTACGTTTTCGACCAAAAGAAGCTGAATATGCGTCAACAAAGATGGCTCGAGTTGCTTAAGGATTACGACTGCGAGCTACTATACCATCCGGGCAAGGCGAATGTGGTTGCGGACGCCTTGAGTCGGAAGGAATATAGTGGAAAAGTGCAAACATCGTTAGCAAGAATTGAAATCATCTCGATCTTAATGGATATGATCAAGACCGCCCAATCTGAAGCACTACTTGAAGTGAACCTCAAGAATGAATCTATGGTAAAACACCATCTTTTATTGACGGAAGATGGTAGAGGATTGAAACTTTTCCAAGGAAGGATTTGGGTGCCTAAAATCGGAGGGTGTCGGGAGTTACTTATGGAAGAAGCTCACAAGTCAAAGTACTCTATACATCCCGGAAGCACCAAGATGTATAGAGATTTGAAATTAAATTATTGGTGGTCGGTCATGAAACTTGATGTGGCGGGTGTTGTGTAGAAGTGAACTACATGTTCGCTAGTGAAAGCCGAGCATCAAAGACCCTATGGTAGTTTGCAGTCGCTCGAAATACCGAAATGGAAATGGGATCACATTACAATGCACTTTGTAACGAAACTACCAAAGACGTTGAAAGGTCACGACACTATTTGGGTAATTGTGGATAGGATGACCAAAACCGCTCACTTCTTGGCTATGCGGGAAACGCTATCATTGGACAAATTGGCAAGATTGTATATCAACGAAGTGGTCTTGAGGCATGGAGTGCCATTGTCTAATGTATCCGACCGGGATAGTCGTTTTACTTCTCATTTCTGGAATGCCTTCCAAAGAGAATTGGGAACGAAGGTGAAGTTGAGCACGGCTTACCACCCTCAAACTGACGGACAAAGCGAGCGGATAATCCAGACTTTGGAAGATATGCTGAGGTCGTGCGTAATCGACTTCGAGGAAAATTGGGATTCTCATCTCCCATTGGTGGAATTTGCTTACAATAACAGTTACCATTCGAGTCTCGGTGTGGCGCCATTTGAGGTGTTGTACGGGCGGAAATGTAGAACACCCGTTTGTTGGCTTGAGGCATGTGAAAAGCTGTTTGTCGGGCCCGAACATGTGCAAGAAACGTCCGACAAGGTGGAAGGCATCCGGGAGCGGTTGAAGGCCGCTCAAGATCGTCCGAAGAGTTATACTGATAAAAAGAGACGACCGATTGAGTTCCAAGTAGGAGATCGTGTATTCTTGAAGGTTTCTCCTTGGAAGGGGATTATTAGGTTTGGGAAGCGTGGGAAGCTCAGTCCCCGTTTCCTTGGACCTTTTCCAATCGTCGAGCGTGTGGGACTTCAGGCATACAAGTTAGAACTACCACCCGAGATGAGTAGGATTCACCCTACGTTCCATGTTTGCTACTTGCGGAAGTGTCTAGCGGAAGAAACAGACGTCATCCCTTTATCGGAAATTCGTGTAGACAACAACCGGTATATAGAAGAGCTGGAGGCTATTTTGGAAAGAGAAATAAGGAAACTTCGCCACAAGGAAATAGCAAGAGTGAAGGTGCAATGGAAGCATCACCGTGGTGCGAACGTCACGTGGAAATTGTAAGAGGACATGAAGAGACGGTACCCTCATCTTTTCAGTTAGCGCCAAATTTCGAGGACGAAATTTTTCCAAGGAGGGGATGATTGTAACACCCCGAAATCTTCTGGTAAGCATTCTCCCCATGGTTTCCACGTGGCATAAATCGGTTACTTAATTTCTTAATGATTGTGTATTCCCAAGTTTGAATCAAACACATTAGAGTAGATATCATCCTTATTTCATAATAGAGTGAGCATGCATGCCTTTCACGTGACAACTTAGAACTCTAATCAAATTGGTGGGTTGCATGCATGTGGGATGTGAAAACCAACAATTTTTGGCCAGCGGTACAATTTGGGCAAGAGTGCCCGGCGGGGGTGCCGTGGCACTCTCGCGGTGTCAATCTCGCGAGGAGGCCCTGCAGCTTAATTCGAGAACATGTGGTACATTTCGGGCGATAGTGCCCGGCGAGTATGTCGGGGGCACTCTCGCGGTGGTCATTCTCGCCGGCGACGTGGGAGTATTTAATAGCAGCGCCGATTTCACTTTTTGGGGAACACACTTAATTTATGGCAGTCGACCCTTCTTCCCTGTGGTGCGATTCCAACCCCATCCCTCATTTCTCATTTACTCCATTCCACATTTGTTAGTTGTACTCATTGGGTTACAAATTAGGGTTTCTAAATTATTGTCTCCAAACATTTAAGAAGGTCTTCAAGTTTCAAGTTCAAGAACCAAGTCAACTCCAAGGATTTAGGGTTTCTTATTTTCTAGGGTTTTACTTGCAAACCTTAAGTAAGTGTTCTAACCAACAATCTCCTCCTTAGGTTATGTATTACACTTATCCTAAAGGCTAACTTGAAGTATTTTGTTAAATCTAGGGTTTCTCAAAGGTTTGAGGGTTTTCACTTCACAAACCCTAGTTGGTGAATTCTTCTCATGTATATGTCTATTTATCTCTATAATGCTAAACAAATATAATGAAGTAATTATGTGTGGAAATGTTAACTAAAATATTTGGATTTTGGGAATGGTAAATAACTATTGAATATGGACTCATAAATTGGTGGGTTATATTCCATGGACCATCGATGTATATATATATATATATATGAAAATATATGGATGTATATATATTTATGTATTTATGCGTGTCTACATATATTTAAATACTTGTGGGAAATGGGATCCTAAACTTATACAACTATGCATATGCGAACCATGTGTACTTATGTGAAGGCCTTGTATATTAACATGTAGGTTTCTTGTACTTGCTCTTTATTAGTCGATGTGGTATATGCATGACATGATTTTGATGTGGATCTATTATTGTCCATCTCCTTGTGCACAAGGATTTGGACCTTTATGGAATGTATGAATGTATTTGGTTAAGTCATTGGTGGCTACTAACGAGTATGCAATAACGGACAATCGTCCTTGAGGAGTAACTTGTATAGGATGGATATGCAATATGGTCCCCGTAAGCCCTTGAGGTAACTCGACGGGGTATGCAATAAAGGCAATTTATCTATGGTTTGAGGTTGTGATGTCTATATGGCATGGGAACTAAGACCGGGAATTGAGTTGTAATCCATCAACATCAAGGTGACCCCACTCACGTGTTCTCATCACCTAGATGGTAACGGGTCTCCCCCGTTTTGGAGAATTGTCTCTCTTATGTTATGACAGGTGTGGATCACAATAACTTGTGGAGAATTGGTAATGTGGAAAATTAAATGGAGCTGGTATCTTTACTTATGGCGTTATTATAATTCTTTGACAATACGACTATAATTCGAATCCTATTAAACTCTTGGTTTTAACACTTGGGTGTATGTTGTGGATTACAGGTTCCACCTAGCGGCGTCTAGTTCGTTGTGTTGTCGACCATGCTTAGGAGCTTGGGAAGGTCGGGCTTTTGTGGAAACGAGATGAGAGACACTTTTGGAGACATAGTGACACCCGGATTAATTTAGTTAATTATAGTCTAGATTAATATGTTGTTGTATGTTATGTCTTAATACTCCTTTAATTGTACATTGTCCAAACTACCCATTGCATTAGAGGTTGTAGTTGGCTTATATTTTGAGGTTCAAATTTACCCATTTTCCGGGAAAAAAAATTCCTATATTTAATGTTTAAATTTTAGGGTGTTACATATATGCCTTCCTGTATGTTGATCAAGACCTGATTCCGGTTAATGATGTGCCTATAAACCCATATTTGAACTCAAAGAGAGCAGACAAACTATCATATGATTTGACAGAATTCTTAGAGGAAACTATTATGACTAGTTTACTATCTTTCTTTGTTTTGTATTGTAATCATATTTTAAAAGTAGTAAAAGGCTTTTACAGAGGATGACTTTCTCCTCTTTGTCTTTAATTTTGCTTAATCTCTGTACTCATATCATAGTTTGAATTTTCAATACTTAGGGGGAGATTGTTAGCCCCAAGTATGACTTTGTAAAAGTATTGAAAATATCACAAGTCAGAAGATCATCAGAGAACAGGACACCAGAGTTCAAGTTGAAGACTTAGCAGAAGAACAAACAGAAGACCATCAGAGATCATCAGAACTCTGGCAGAAGACCTCTGATAGACCATCAGAGAACAAGATTGCCAGAAGACCTCCAGAGCTCTAGCAGAAGACCTCTGGTGAATGAAGACCTTTGTGAAGCCGAAGTCTCATAGAAATCTCTAAGTGATAGACAAGTGTCCTCACTTTCCACGTCAGCCCTAAAAGGACGAAGACATGCTTTCCACGTGTCATGATAGGGTTTGATAGTATAATGTTTATTACTTTATCAGGATATAAATAGAACGTTACTGGAACACACAAATTGTCGAGAATTGTAAGAATCGTTGATAGAATTGTGAGAACACTATCACTGCACAATTCCATTCCACTACTAGTGTACGATCAGTAGCCTGAAAGATTTCAGAATACACACACAAGAAAGTGTTCTTGGTGTTATTCAAATATCAATATACGAGCAGTTTTTTATTCATTATTGTTATCTTTTACTGTTCATCATATGGTTATTCTCGCATGTTTTATGCTACTCACAATCACTCATACATAGACAGCTTTATTATGCTTCTGCTATCTTTGATCTTGCTGTTTATATGAGACGAGGTGAATCTGGGAACCTACAAAGTCATCTTTATTTTCATTAAGAACAATGGAGTTTACACCAAGAACACACACTTGTGTGTGGATTTTCTCTCAAGATTACTCTCCCTCTAGAAATTCAGCGTGTGTGAGTTATGTGTTGCATGCCTGAAATGGCAGGGTAGTTCTCTCTACATATAGTGAAGGTTGGGAGCAAATAGTACAAGAAAAAAGTTGTCACCCATGAAGTGGTGACACCTGGAAAGTTATCAATCGTGGTTGTACTATTGATCGTCAGAATTTTCGTACAGGTAGAGGCACGTGAGAGGCACAGGATCATTGGTCTTCAATATGCACAAGTCTTTGTCTTCAAGAAGTTTGGCCACACAGAGGCTCTGTGGAGTTCACAGAAGCTCTGTGGTCCGATGGTCATCTTCAGGTAAGCTTGACTTCCTTAGGAATGCTCGACAGAGGCTTTGATCCGTGCGGAGAAACTTGATGATGTCCGGCAGAGGTCTTCTGCGATTCTTGTACTTAGCCTACTTTTTCAATACTTCTAAGACTAATCTACTAGAGCTAACATTATCCATCCATAAAACAGTAATATTCTTTACCTGCAAGTCTATCCAACATTTGGTCAATAAAAGGCAATGGAAAATGGTCTTTATGGGTTGCTTTGTTAAGCTTCCTATAGTCCAAACATATTTTCCATCTTGACACAACCCTGGTTGAGATCAACTCATTCTTTTCATCCTCCACAACTGTCACACCTCCCTTCTTAGGGACACATTGAACAGGACTTGGGTAAATAATTCCAGCATCTAACCACATAAGTATTTCCTTCTTGACTACTTCTTTCATCACCTGGTTTTATCTCCTTTGTGGTTCTATAGATCTGAAGTCTTTGCCCTTTAAAAATGATTTTGTGTTGACAGATTGATGCACTAATTCCTTTTAGTCAGAAATGGTCCATCATATGGCCTTAGTATGGGCTTGAAGTACTTTCACCAACTATTCTTCTTGTTCTTGTTTTAAAGTGGCAGAGATAATTACAGATACTTGCCTTATCTCTGAATGAAAAACGAAATAACTTTAGCCATAAGGCCTTATCAATTACTCTACTAAAATAAAAACAATCAATAATTACCATAAAAGTTTTGAGATACAAGTGAGGGACTTCAGTTGCTAGGCCCACGAACTGTCCACTAGATTCTAACATATTAAACATTACGGGATTCAGTTCAAAGTTGGCACATTCCAACCGTGGTCTAACTATGACAGCATGCAACTCGTCTAGCATGGGCATAACATAGTCCATAATCCTTCCCTCTTTAAATATTGCAATATTGATGATGTTTTGGGGCTTGGGCCTCAGTTTGGGGTCCAAATTCAAGGCCTTCCATTTCGACTGTTTAAAAAATAGGTGAAAAAGTTCTTTGGATCCTCTCATTCTACGAAATTTTCTTTCAATGTCAGGATCAAGTTCAAATATGTCACAGTGAAACAAACGTGGCATGCAACCCAAAAATCTTTAACAAGTTGACTAGAAAAATCAGATTAAAAGTGACTTAAGAAAATTCTTGCTTTGGCTTTGTCCTCGGCAACGACGCCAAAAACTTGGTCTCTGGAATATGTATCCCTAAAAATCGGCAATGGAATAGCACACAAGTATACATGCCAAACCAGTATCGTTTTGAAAACAAGTAATAAAGTGGTACTAAGTGCCGAATATTGATCCCACAGAAACAACTAAAGCAAGCAGTTGATCTAAGTGAAACTTAAAAGGTAATTTCAACGAGAGAATTAGAAGGAATAGTCTTTGTGTGAGTTAACATCTTTAAATTTGGTTTATAAGAGTAAAAGAAATGCAAGGGTGTAAGTTTAGGCTGGAGTTTAGAAACAATGTGTTTTAGTAGATTGCTACATCATTGGTTCTCAACCTCACTACTGAATCGATCGATCCTTTTTCAAGGTTCAGATGAGACTATGTACCGACAGTACCACGCATTCGGGTAACTGAATCAATGTCGTACAAATCTTACTGTTCTTTTCATACATTTCACAATCTATTAAGATTGATATGGTCCAAGACAACCACTATAACACTTCAGAGCTCTAAAGTTTAAGTTGTCCTGCATTCAAGTCCAACTCATTTAAGTAGAACCACATACGTCTCCTTGTCAAGAAATACTTAGATGAAACTTAGAAACAAGGGTTGGATAGCAAGGTTGATAGCCAATAGCGAAAGCAATCTTCCACTACACATGGGCCTTTATCTCCCACACCTTTACTTACACCCAAGTTAGGGGTATTAGCCTATCATCGCTCTAAAGTAAATACAAGACATGTTGATCAAACAGAAATGTAAATACCAGAACAAAGATGTACCAAA
This sequence comes from Saussurea involucrata, assembly GCA_033807775.1. Classification (NCBI taxonomy): domain Eukaryota; kingdom Viridiplantae; phylum Streptophyta; class Magnoliopsida; order Asterales; family Asteraceae; genus Saussurea; species Saussurea involucrata. Next base: position 112,483,883 of record CM066327.1, read on the forward strand.
GGTTTTTATATTAAAGCTAATAAATATGACAATAGCTCCTAAGTAGCCAAAAGAACCACTTAGTTAGTTTCCTTGTCAAAAGAAACTAAAATTACAAAAGTAACAACACTTAGTAACTAAATATTACTTGGACAAGGCAAGGAATGGGGTACTAGAAACCTGGAGTTAATGCTCTTATTTATACAAAAGGGAGAGAGCATCTAATGTCTTAAATCAAAGTACAAAAGATTCCTTGTCCAATGGTTATTACACAATGATTAATAGCTTTGCAAGATGCTCTCTTAATCTGACCTCCACCATAATGATATTCTCTGAAGATGCCATCTATACGAACTTGCAAAAGGGCTGAGGTGGTTGCCAAAAGATTCCCTAACAAAAAGGTTATGAAGTGATGTCTTGTACTTGGATGAAACTGCGATCCATGTTGTAGTCCATGTTGCAACATACCAAACTGTTACAATTTCATTAACACATTCCTCCTACTTAGATCCAAACTATAATAAAGGATAAAAACGAACTAAAAGACTCAAATATGGTTATTGGGAAACTAAAATAGGATTAAATATCTAGAAAATAAGTGCTTAGAATGTGATAAATTATGCACTTATCACCAACCTACTCCGAAAGCAATAGGCACAATGTTATTATTTGCGTCCATGGCAACCACCAAGAACATTGTACCCAAGTAACGTCCATTTAAATGAGCGGCATCTATTACAACGACACGACACAAGTTTGTCAAAAAAAAGTCTGGATCTGCAAAAATGTAGGTGGTTTTCGTTTGTAAATGTTATAATTTACAATATGTAAGCATGTGACGTATTAATATACGTACCGCGCAACCAAGGGCAACGAAACACAACTCAAAATGTCCCCTTGAATCCGTCCTTATTCTGGTGCGTATACCTGGATTATGCATCTCCAAATTATATAAAAACGTAGGGAGTCGTTCAAACGAACCCTCGGGAGTGCCCCTCACCAGTTGTAGTGTCTTACATCTCGCACGCCAACCTTGGTGGTAACCAATAGTAATCCCGTACTGCTGGTTTATATCATGCACGATGTACTTTGGCCGAAGTGCCCTGTTAGGATCTATAAACTTGCCTTTGAGTATATGGACGAAGACTTTTTTATTCGCTTACCGGTGGTTGGGATTCAATTGGGTCCTCGAACAAGTGTGTACGTCCTCCAACCTTCTAATGTGAAACATATATGCTCTTTTTCCCATGATGTTCGCCGTCATACACCAACCACAATTCTCTCTCTCGCATATAGACTCGAATATGTTTGTGCTAGAATCCTTCGTTTTAAACACGAAACCCTCTTCCATGAACTTAATTCCGAGCTCTATAATCATTTGGTCATTCGTATCAAATATATGTCTGATAGCTATTCTTGCACTACGCTTATAAGGTGCGGGTTAGTTGGTTGCTATATAGGTCTCCAGGGTTAGAAGGGGAGGAGTCATATCAAAATAATCATTTAACCCACCAAATGATTTATTAGTAGGGGTTATTGCTTCTACTTCGTCGTCCTCATCTTTATCGGTTTCTGATAAGTCAACATCAAATAGACCCATTGAGAAAACATGGGTTTCGTCATCAGCAACTCCAGCAAATTGTCTTTCTTCATCATCATCATCATCTTCTTCTTCTTCTTATTCTTATTCTTCTTCGTATTTTTCTTCTTCTTCTTCTACAAGTTGCGTCTCTGGAACAAAATCGGAATAATAGTCATTAAGACCATATGTATGCTCCGAAATAAAGGTGGGGTCGTAGGAGGGTTGAAATTGAGAATCATATTCGAGTTGAGGAATATACATTCCTTGATTCAGACATTGATTTTCGGTCTCATGGTTTTCATAGTTGGAACTACCATCGACATCACCTTCATCGTACATCGATGAATCGACATACACAAAAAGTCTAGGAGGTCTATCTACATTGGGCTGCAAATTCCAAGAAACCACAAACATTTGCATCATCGGTTAACATCAACATTGAACCATCATTCTTGTACACTAACTTGGTTAAACCAACAACAGAACGTTCGATGCCATATTTTTGCTGAGCATAACCAAGCAACTTCTGATGTGTAATGTTTGATGGCATTTTCACAGCATGCTTAGCAGAATAAACATAATCCCACCCATTGTTGTTATCTTGCACTCATTCACCACCGGAACAAAAATATAACTTAACCCTTTCGACACCAGAACTCATTTTCAAATGAATCTAAGAAAGAAAAATGGGTGAGATAAATAAAGAAAGCAAGAAGTGATAGAATTCTGGAATAAAAATTAGGGTGTCTTTCATGGGTCTTTATAGATGGAGAAATCAATTGCAGACAAACCAATTGAATGAAAATAGTACAATTCATATACAAATTGTTGAAGAAAAATAGTGCATGTTCGTAACACACATACAAAAAAACACCTAAAATTTGAAAAACACATGGGTTTTCACGTACAAGGGCTGAAAATATAAATTAAGAAATTTTAGGGGTTATATGGACCAGGTTCGCAAATGTGACCTCTTTCACGAGAGAGGGGGTAAAGTGTAAATAATATTTTACTTTACCCCTAACCTCGCAAATGCGAGTCATGGTCACGAGGGAGGAGCCAAAAGTGTAAATCTTGTGGGTGGGTTGATGAAAGACCTCGTATTCACGAGCCATTTCACAATCTTGATGGTTATTTCGATCATTTTAGAGAAAAAATGGTTATTTGGTAAAGTGTCTTCTCTAAAATAGCTATTTTTATTTAATTTTCCTATATATTTAGTTTCTCTTCCAAAAAAAATGTTATATATTTAGTGGCTATTGGAGCGGCCGTAAACATTACCATTAAATCTAGATCTATGTGGATTCCTCAACGTATTTCACTTTGTGATTGTTCCGTGGGAAAAGGGGAGGGCACATGGAAGGTTTTTCATTAGAGTTTGTTTTTGAAGTCATTAATTTATTATATTCCAAATTATTTTTTAAAATAAATGGAGTTAAAAACTTCAATTTTGCAAAGACGAAAATATTTTTTTGTACTAAATTGATGTCAAACATGTGAGACTTTATCCATATGTATGTATGAATCATAAAAAGGCTCACTATGAATAAACAAGTCATGTAAATAAAAAGATTTATAAGCGAATATATGAATGAACCATTTAACGATCTATTATTAAAAGAATGTATCCGAACGCAACTACTTGGTGGGTTGATAAATTGAGCAGATACATTGAACGAGCTCCAGGTGCTTAAATTTATTCTAGTTACTAGTGTTGTCTGCCGTGCGTGGCGTCGTAATAATAAACTTTTCTCAAAATATTTAACTATCACATGAATTGTTTCGTCATGTGAATAAAATATAAAGATAAAGATGTTCCAACTATTTGTTTTTTTATCAATGTGAGATAATCAAAGTTTACCACAATTCAACATTTTAAAATTCTCAATCCATGTCATTTTTCTTGGATTTTGCTTTTAAATATATAAAGATATAATATCTATTTAATATGAAGAAAATTTGTAACTAAAATTAACTCTTTAATCCAAAATAGCTTAAATAAATCATAGATCATGTAAAAAAAAGTTGACCTTCTTCTTCTTATATAATCAACTTCATCTTTCAATTTTTCATCTTTCTATCAATGTGGGATAGTCAATGTTAACCACAATTCAACATATTAAAATTATCAATCCACATTGTGTCATGTCATTTCTCTTCGATTTTGCTTTTATATATATAAAGATTTCTTTTGGATATTGCTTTTAAATATATAAAGATATAATATCTATTTAAAATGAAGAAAATTTGTAACTAAATTTAACTCTTTAATCCAAAATGGATTAAAATAAATCATAGATCATGTAAAAAAAGTTGGTATCTTTCTCCTTATATAATCAACTTCATCTTTCAACTTTTCATTTTTCTATCAATGTGGGATAGCCTAAGTTAACCACAATTCAACATTTTAAAATTCTCAATCTACATTGTGCCATATAATTTCTCTCGGATTTTGCTTTTATGTATATAAAGATTTGTAACTAAAATTAACTCTTTAATCCAAAATGGATTAAAATAAATCATAGATCGTGTAAAAAAAAAGTTGGCATCCTTCTCATTATATAATCAACTTCATCTTTCAATTTTTCATCTCTCTATCAATGTGAGATAGCCAAAGTTAACCACAATTCAACATTTTAAAGTTCTCAATCCACATTGTGTCATCTCATTTCTCTTGGATTTTGCTTATATATATATATAAAGATATTTATCTTTTTATCAATGTGATATAACCAAAGTCTCCCATAATTCAACATTTTAAAATTCTCAATCCATGTCATTTTTCTTGGATTTTGCTTTTAAATATATAAAGTGACGCAGCAGGATTATGCGTGGAACGGATCGACAAGCGTCGAACGGTGAAAGTAACAAGTCTACAAACGTAAACCCGGAAAATAACCAAAAGTCTTGAATGCCAAGAACTTGTATTAAATTGAATGATAATTGAATTGATAAACAATGAATCCTAATGATCCTATTTATACTAAACTAGATAAGATAAATATGGAAACGATTTATTGGTATCAAACTCTAATAGATAGAAACCATTATTGAAATCTAATTAGGAAAACAATAAAAAGGAAAGTAGCTGATAATGCGATCTGGAGGACCCGCGCGGTTTGTGCTGCGGGTTGCAAGCCACGGGGAAAGCCGTGGGGCTCACTGTTTGTCGAACCCTCCAGAGGGTTGCGCGGTTTATGCCGCGGGATGCAAGCCGCGTGATAAACCGCGTAAGTATCTGTTGTTGCGGTTTCGTTTCGCTTGGTCCATTTGTTCCTCGAACCGGGTTGCTAGATGCTCTACATCAGTCTCCTCCACCTCCGAAGAACTCGACCCCGAGTTCTCATCAGGAAAAGAGGTATCGTCCGGATGGTAGTCGTAAATATCCGCGACGTTGAAAGTGTTTGAAATATGGAAGGAGTCGGGAAGTGTGACTACGTAGGCATTGTCGTTGATCTTTCGTGAAATCTTGAACGGACCATACTTTCGAGGTTGAAGCTTTTTGTAAGTTCCAACGGGAAAACGTTCTTTACGCAAGAAGACCATGACGTCGTCGCCTACCTCGAAAGTTTTGCGGCAACGATGTAAGTCGGCGGCTGTTTTGCTCTTTGTTCCCGTAAGTTCAAGTCTGGCTCTGACCTCTTCTTTGATGGTTTGGAAATCTTTAGCCATATTTTTGGCGGCGAGGCTAGTACCCGGGAGGTGTGGTAGCGTGACTAAGTCAACCACATGTTTAGGGATTGACGTATAGACCAAGGAGAACGGAGAGCAACCCGTTGCTGTGTGATATGCACTATTATAGGCGAATTCGATTTGTGGGAGAGCAAGGTCCCATTGTTTAGGCTTGTCTCCACAAACGCTTCGAAGCATGTTGCCTAGGGTGCGATTAGTTACCTCGGTTTGGCCGTCCGATTGGGGGTGAACGGTGCTGCTTTTGTTGAGTGTGGTTCCGAATAGGCGCCAAAGGGTGATCCAGAAGTGACTTAAGAACTTTGTGTCCCGATCAGAAGTGATGGTCTTCGGAACTCCATGTAGACGGACGACTTCCTTGAAGAATAGCTTGGCGATGTTGCTTGCGTCGGCTGTCTTTTTGCAAGCGATGAAGTGTGTCATCTTGGAAAAACGGTCGACTACCACGAAGATAGAGTCGACTCCTCGTTGCGTGCGGGGTAGTCCCAAGACGAAATCCATTGATAAGTCTTGCCAAATGTCATTGGGAACCGGTAGTGGTAAGTAGAGACCGGTGTTTTGAGATTGGCCTTTAGCCACTTGACAAACATAGCACTTGCGAACAATTGCCCCCGCATAGCGCTTTAGGTGAGGCCAATGATAGCGATCGAGGACGCTAGTGATGGTTTTGTCGCGGCCAAGATGGCCGCCTAATCCTCCTCCATGCAAGTCTCGGATAAGTTTTTCACGAAGAGAAGAATTGGGGATGCATAGTTGGTTACCTTTGAAGAGGTAGCCGTCGTGGATGTAGTAGTCTTCCGTTGGCGTGCCCGTGTTACATTTATCCTAAATTTCCTGGAAATTTGCATCTTCTTTGTATTGATCTTTTAAAGCTTCGAATCCGACGATCTCATGGGCTAGTGTGATCATTAGTGTGGCGCGTCTACTCAAGGCATCGGCCACACGATTGAGGACCCCGGATTTGTGTTTGATGACAAAGGGGAATTTCTGGAGATAACTTACCCATCGTGTGTGCATCTTGCTTACCGTCTTTTGACTATTGATGAATTTGAGGGCTTGGTGGTCGGTAAAGAGGACGAATTCCTTTTGTACGAGATAGTGTTCCCATTGCTTTAAGACTCGGAACACGGCGTAGAATTCTTGATCATAGGTGCTCCACTTTTGACGGGCATCACTTAGTTTTTCGCTAAAGAAAACGATAGGGCGTTTTTCTTGGGAGAGGACAGCTCCTACCCCTATTCCGCTTGCATCACATTCGATTTCAAAGATTTTGTCGAAGTCGGGTAGAGCTAGTACCGGTGCGGAGCTTAGCTTGCGTTTGATCTCCGCGAAGCTTTTGTCTTGGTCGGGCCCCCATTGAAACTTTCCTTTCTTTAGGCATTCGGTCATGGGTGCGGTGATGGTGCTGAAATCTCGTACAAATCGCCGGTAGAATGTTGCTAAGCCATGGAAGCTTCGGACATCGGAGACGGTTTTGGGAGTTGGCCATTCTTTTATTGCACGGACCTTGTCTTCGTCTACCTCTATACCGGCTTCTCCAACAACGAATCCTAGGAATAGAAGCTTGTTGGTGCAGAAAGTACACTTCTTGAGGTTGACGTATAGCTTGTTGTCTTGGAGCACGGTCAAGATTTGTCGGAGATGTTCAAGGTGGTCGGTTTTGTTTCGGCTATAGATAAGGATGTCGTCGAAGTACACGACTACGAACGAGCCGATGAACGGGCGGAGGACTTGGTTCATTGTCCTCATGAATGTGCTAGGGGCGTTTGAAGTTCCGAATGACATGACTAACCATTCATAAAGTCCGAATGGTGTTTTGAACGCGGTTTTCCATTCGTCGTCGGGCCGGATTCGGATTTGGTGGTAGCCGCTGCGAAGGTCTATCTTTGAAAATAGCTTTGAGCCGGCTAATTCATCTAACATGTCTTCCAGATGGGGAATGGGAAATCGGTACTTGATGGTGATTTTATTGATGGCGCGACTGTCAATGCACATCCGCCATTGGTTGCCTTTCTTTGGCATGAGAAGGACGGGGACTGCACATGGACTTAGGCTTTCTCGGATAAACCCTTTCCTTAGTAGGTCTTCAACTTGTTCCCGCAATATCTCGTTTTCTTTGGGGCTCATACGGTAGTGAGGGAGGTTTGGTAGGTTCGCGCCCGGGATTAGGTCTATTTGGTGCTGGATATCTCTCATAGGCGGTAGTTCCGGTGGTAGATCGTCGGAGATTAACTCCGTGAAGCCTTTAAGTATCTCGTTGACTTCTTCCGGGATTTCTTAGTTGACCTTGTCGGTGCTCATTAAACCTTTCACGACTATGGGACAGAAAAGTTGGGTCTCTTTGAAGTCGTTCTCGAGGAGTCGTTCGTCGGAGGTGACGATTAGGACGTTCTCACCTTTCTTTTCCGGGGCCTTGTGAAAGCTAGCCACGGGTGTCATGGCGATTTTGAAGGTCGCCCCAGCGGAATATCATCACGTTGTCCCTTCCCTTGTAGGTCACATCGTTGTCGTATTGCCATGGTCGGCCGAGTAAGATATGGCAAGCGTCCATGTCGAGGACGTCACAAAGGACATCTTCTTTGTAGTATTTGCCTATAGAGAGAGGAACATTGCAGGCTTGGGTTACACGAGCTTGCGGTCCTTTCTTTACCCACCCGAGGGAAAAAGGAGCGTCGTGTGGTTGTGTCGGTAGATCAAGGTAATCTACTAATTTCTTGGACACTAGATTTTGGCAGCTTCCGTTGTCTACGATCAGGTTGCAAACTTTCTTGTTGATGGAGCAATAGGTGCGGAAAAGGTTCTCTCTTTGTCCTTCTTCTTTCGGAGAGAGAAGGATCCTTTGGAGTACGATGTTTACCCTTTCTTCGGATTCTTCTTCCGCAAAGTCAACTCCTTTATACTCGTCTTCCTCATCGCTTTCGTTTTCATCCACGAGACCGACTGTTCTTCGGTTAGTGCACTCGTTGGATCTATGGCCCGGTTGGCCACAACGGTAGCATTTAGATCCTGTTGGTCGGGCGTAGGGGTTGGTTGGCTTTGGGGTGTCGGGTTTGCCTTGGGATCCGGTGGAGCCTCGTGGTGGATTGGTGTCGCGGCCGGATGGACTTGGTACGGTACCTTTGCCTTTATCAGGTGCGGAACTGGTGGCTTCGGTGGGAGTTGGTGTGGCGTATCGGTGATAAGATGAGGCTCGAGTGATTTTCTCCATTAGTTCAGCCTTCATGGCTAAGCTTGATGCTTCCGTTACCGTCCAAACGGTTTGGAGTCCGATTTTATCTTGTATCGAACCTTTGAGGCCGTTGATGTAGCGTGCAACTCTTTGACCCTCGGTTTCGCCGATTTCGTTTCGTTCGGAGAGGCGAATGAAATCGGTGGTATATTCGGCTACGGTCCTTGCTCCTTGGGAACAATCCAAGTACATCTTGTACAAAATTTGTTCATAGTCCTCCGGTAGGAATCGTTCGGACATAAGCTGTTTTGCTCTCCTCCATGAACGTATCGGACCTTTCCGTTGTCGTTGTCGTTGAGAGATCAACTTATCCCACCATACGGTTGCGGTGCTTTTCAGGCGGAAGGCTACCATCTTGACTTGCTTGTCTTCGGGGATTTCCATGATATCGAAGAAACGGTCGACTTCGATTTGCCAATCCAAGAATTCTTCAACGCCCATATTCCCATAGAAGTAGGGAATGTCGGCCTTCATTCGGTAGTCGGGGTCTCTTCGTGGTGGTTCCATATCTCCGTCGGATTCGGAGTCGGAACTGGAACTGACGACCGGGTGGCGTCGGCCGCCGGGTTGGGGTCGATAACGGTCCTCGGACCTGTCTCGTCGTGTGCGATTGTTATTGTTGACGTTGAGTTGGGCAGTGACTGCGGTTGTTAGCGCGGTAACGGCCGCTTCTAACCTTTCGAATTCTGCTCTCGTAACGGGTGGGGGTGGTGGCGATTGGTCTGCCATCTTGAAGGTGAAGAGACAGGTAGTATGTGCTCTGATACCAACTGACGCAGCAGGATTATGCATGGAACGGATCGACAAGCGTCGAACGGTGAAAGTAACAAGTCTACAAACGTAAACCCGGAAAATAACCAAAAGTCTTGAATGCCAAGAACTTGTATTAAATTGAATGATAATGAATTGATAAACAATGAATCCTAATGATCCTATTTATACTAAACTAGATAAGATAAATATGGAAACGATTTATTGGTATCAAACTCTAATAGATAGAAACCATTATTGAAATCTAATTAGGAAAGCAATAAAAAGGAAAGTAGCTGATAATGCGATCTGGAGGACCCGCGTGGTTTGTGCCGCGGGTTGCAAGCCGCGGGGCTCACTGTTTGTCGAACCCTCCAGAGGGTTGCGCGGTTTATGCCGCGTGATAAACCGCGTAAGTCTCTGTTGTTGCGGTTTCGTTTCGCTTGGTCCATTTGTTCCTCGAACCGGGTTGCTAGATGCTCTACATCATAAAGATATAATATATATTTAACATGAAGAAAAATTTGTAACTAAAATTAACTCTTTAATTCAAAATGGATTAAAATAAATCATAGATCATGTAAAAAAGAACTTGGCATCCTTCTCCTTATATAATCAACTTCATCTTTCAATTTTTCATCTTTTTATCAATGTTAGATAATCAAAGTTAACCACAATTCAACATTTTAAAATTCTCAATCCACATTGTGTCATGTCATTTTTTTTGGATTTTGCTTTTATATATATATAAAGATATAAAATGTATTAGCATCTAATATTTTATTGTCAACAGATAGAAAAAAAATCAATACAAGATATTATTAAATAATCTAAAGACAAACATTACAACTCGTGGTTGAACCTTTTCCAATTTGAAAACCCAATGAAAAAAAAATATTAAATTAAATATCAAAAAATCATCATTCTTTGTTATGAATTGTTTAATTTAAAATTTTATAAAAATTTAAATAATTTAGATTTAAAAATATTGATTTAATTCATTTTAGTTTTATTAGCTAGATATATTACCGTATTAATAGGATTTAACACTTATTTGTATTTAGATTAGTTAATTTCATAGGGTTTAATTGTAAATATTTAGAAAATTATGCTTATATATATTGGGGTAGAGAGAATTCGATTATTTGTGATAACTGTAAAATTCAATATAATCCACATATTAAATGATAAGTTAGAAGTTATTAATTTTGGTAAGTTTGATTAAACCTTTAATTAAAGGCATTTTATGTATTTTTTTTCTCTCATCCCTCTCTTCTCTCCTCTCTCATCTCTCCGCCCTTCGGGAACCTTATTCTCGCGGATATATAATGTTATACGTATGAAAAGTGATATTGTTAGCAAAACACAAGCGATCATGATTGTGATACCCAAAATACTATGTTACATTGTGATACCCGTGATATTTTCATGTGATACATCAAAACCCTGAAATTTGGGAGATAAAATAGAGGTTACGTATGAGAGAAAAAATAAGAGATTTTAGGAATTCTTAATTTAATTACATGTACAAACAAATTTATTAAAATAATTTTTTATTTGTTTAAAAATTATATTAATTATTCAAAATGTGTGACTCACAATAAATCTTACAGTCATTACAAACTAACTAATTCACATTTGATTAAGCCCCTATATTATACTAAGTAAATTATTTTTTATAGATGTTAGTCAATATATAGTAAAATGAAACATAATTTAATATATAACTTAAAAATAAAGTAAATTGTATTAAAACTAAACATGTTTTATTCTGATTGTTATTCTAAACCTATATTTTAGTGTCCACAGTAATACATCTTAAATAAGAGATTAAATTAATTATAAATAAAGTTATACAGTATTATATAATTATAAAAATATAGTATGTTCCTCATATATAGATTTTTATGTACTAATATATTTTTAATAAGAGTAAATTACAAATTTGGATTGGGTCCCCCAAACGAATTAATTACAGCCATGGTCATCGTCTTTCACTTTTGTTTCGGATTGGGTCCCTACCCTAACTCCACTAACAGTTTGCTCCGTTAAGTCAGGGGCATTATTGTCTTTTAAGTTTTTCTTTAAAAACATAAATATATATAATTAAAAAAAACTCATATTTGCCCTTTTATCATTTTACGGAAACTTGGTCCGAGAAACGATGAGCTCCTATCTGCTCACCTTCCTCCTTCTCTGGCCAAACAGCCTCCTCAAATCCATATCCGGCGATCACAATTCTTCATCTCTAATCCTCTACGGCTTATTCTTCTCCTCTCTAATCGTCTACGACTTCTCCGCCTCATATTCATCTCATAATCCCAATCTCTAATTGTTGGGCTGGACATAGTTCATATCCGGCGACCACAGTTCCAATGTCTAATCGTTTGATTGTTTCTCTTAGGTCTGCAGAAATTAGGGAAAGGGGACTGGAAGGGAATTTCAAGTCAAGGAATAAAACTGATTGTAATGGGTATGAATCTCAAGAGTCCATACTCGTGGCTTTGATAAACATGACAGGTACAGTAGCTAATCTTTGATAAACATGACAGGTTCAGTAGCTAATCTGATTGTAATGGGTCATTACAACTAAGTCGTGTTTGCCTTCTCCCTAGGTACAGTAGCTAATCTTTATGTCTGGTTTTCATCACTTTACTCTGAAATCAATCCTATTCAGATAACCTTATGAGAAAATAGTTGGCATGTTTGTGCTATTGTTTAAAGTATTGGTATTTTGATCATTTGTATTTTGATCATTTGATGCTTGGGGTTGGGTTCCAGTGAGAAGTGCCAAATTTGGTGAGAAGCGTTAGAAGTGGTTACCAACCAGTTGGATGAGAAATAGATGAACATTTGGATGAGATGCAACGAGAATAAGATGCACCTTATCAATTCCCTTTTAAGCCGCAATTCATGGGATGGTATTTGATTAAAAGTGATCTAAAGGCTTAAAAGTACTTGTCACCAAAATTGGCACTTCTCACATGATCCCCTTGATGTTTGTTGGTCTAGTTTACATCAGAGGAGATGTTATGGGTATCTACAAAGCTTGCAAATTTTATACTTATCTTCTTGAGCTTCTATATTCAATTATTGGTCTCCTTCGTCATTTAGGGGTACAGAGAAAGATGAAATTGTATACAATGAGATGTTGTGGTTTTTTATCATCATTCTTGAAATAAGTGTTTTGTAATATTCTTTATGCATCATGGGTTATAAGAAGTTATTGTGCATTTTTGATGCGACACCCTTTTCACACGATGATCACAACTTTGTAATATAAAGAAACAAGAATCTTGATTGCGAAGTTTATAACATAAAAGACAGAACACCAAAAATCACAATCTGTCCAAAATCATATTCTGTGCAAATCATATTTTGTTAAAACATCTTGTTAATATTCAATCTTGTCATTTGCTAACTTATTTTGTTTATTATGTTGTTTTTAGTTTTAGATAAGTAGAAGGGTGTTAATGGTACAAAAGTGAAAGTTGAAGATAAAGAGAATTAAAGTGCAAGGACTAAAGTTTACTTTCTAGTAAACTACAGGGTTAGCGGAGCATGTCGGTTGATAGTTCGAGGGCTGAAGCTGTTACAATGCTGAGTAGATATAAAGGAAGCGATTAGGGTTTTTTGGAATATCAATTTTCATTCTTACCGTTCACATTTTCTCTACAATTCTCTCTGCTCTCTCTAGAAATAGCGAAGAACATCTTGTTCTATTTTTAGGGTTTGTAATTCTTTGCTTTGTGTTCTTGGTAATAATCAGTTGAGTTTGAGTTTTGTGAATCATGTTGATGTATATTTGTTGAATATGGTATCAGAGCCGATCTTCGATCTGTTTCTCTCGATACATCAACACTGCAAATCGGTGAGATTCTTGTGCTTCATTGTCGCATTCTTTTGTTAGATCTGTTAGATTTACTTTGTGTTTTTAAAAGTTCTTTTAAGTACAAAATAAATCTGCTCTTCTTTCTTCAAATCTGAAATCACTCGATTCACTTTAGATCTCGAACGTTTAGTTTGAATCATTTGAGTTTCAGAATTGTTTGGATTCTGTTATGTTGTGAATCGTCTCTGATTTCGTGTTTTTCATCTCCTATGAATTTTTTTTGTTAAGATCTGTTAGACGTCTTTGTGTCTTAACTGTGGTCTGTAAGTACGAAATTTATCCTCTCATCCTTCTTGTTTAAAATCTCAGATCTCTCGATCCGCTTTAGATCTCGAACGTTTAGTTTGGATTTTCGTTATTTTGTGGATCGTTTGGTTCTGTGTGTTTTCTTCAATAAGTTTTAATTGTTGTTTGGTTCTCAAAAGTTTAATCATCTGTCTCAAGTGTTTTTCAACCAAAACAATCTAAAGGTTCACTCGATCCATTTTTTAGATCTCGAGCGTTTAGCTCGGATTATCTGAGGTTCAGAATCGTTTGGACTCTGTCTCATTGTGGATCGTTTAGTTGTGCTTTTCTATAGATCTGTTATAGTTCTTTGTTCTTTCATCTTCTTCCTTTGTTGGAATAAGTTTTTTGCTTTCTGTGCCTTGCTTATGATCTGAGAGTTCCTCTCGTGAAGATTGATCTAAGGATCCTTCAGATCCGTATATAAGGTTTTCTGTTAGATCCATCCTGCTGTTTGTTTGAGTTGTATGTGTAATACTGTGATTATTTTGTATCTCTGGTTGTTACACTATTTGTTTTGCCTATTTTTCTATATCAGATCTGGTCAAGGTTCTTAATAAGTTGAGAGCTGTTTGGAGTTTATCTCCACTCACTGTTCTGACCCTTGTTCACATCTGATTGTCAATATCTGTTCAGGTTCTTTCTTGTTAGTCTCTTCTGCAGAGACCCTCGTCTGTGTTTCCGCTGTGCATTTTCCTGTGAATCAAAGGAACTCTGTAAGTTGTGCCTGATCCTTTTTCTTCTTGGTGCTGACTCGCTGTAAGTCCTTTTCCTTATCCTCTGTGTGTTCTGCTTCTCCTCTACTTCGGTTTGGTAACCAGGAGGTTGGCTTGACCTACCATCTCCGAGTGGCAAGGAATCCTGCTAAGATCTCCTAGTTTTTACCTTGTGTGTGCTTTTACCTAAAGTCATCATGCCGGTTGGAGAAGCTCCCAAAAATCAAGAAGAGCAATCTCTGATTGCTAAACTTGATTTTGGAGATCCTCTTTATCTCCACCCAAGTGATACTTCTGGTGTTGCTATATTGAGTATGAAGTTGAATGGTACTGAAAATTACAAGGTGTGGTCATGTGCTATGATTTTGGCCCTAGAAACTAAAAACAAATTGGGATTCATAAACGGTACTATAGTCCGTCCCACTGATAATGAAGTTTTAGGGAAACAGTGGGATAGGTGCAACTCTGTTGTGTTATCTTGGATTATAAGTTCCATATCTGAGGAGTTGTTTGTTAGTCAAATTTTCTCAAGAGTTGCTTCTGAAGTATGGGAAGAACTCGAGGAAACTTACGATAAAATCGATGGATCTGTGACTTTTAACTTGAGCCCTAATCGCTTCCTTTATAATTCGACTAAAACCCTAATCGATGGATCTGTGACTTTTAACTTGCATCAGAAAATTAATTCATTAAGTCAAAATGGATCTTCTGTTTCTGAATATTATCACAAACTAAACTCTCTTTGGAAACAGTTTGATGCCTTAATAAAACTTCCATCATGTTCATGTAAAGCTGCTCAAGATATTTCAAAACACAACCAATTGTTAAAGCTAATGCAGTTCTTAATGGGTCTTGATGATGTGTATGTTAATGTGAGGAGTAACATTTTGATGACTGAAACTCTTCCTTCTGTTAAGACAGCTTTTTCCTTGATATCACGAGAAGAGTCTCACCGAGGTGGGACTCGTTTCATCAGATTCGGGATGTGATATTTCTTGCGCCGAAGATGAACGGGGCTAAGCGATCTGCCGAAGCTGTGGGATGTAAAAATACATCGGTAGGGGAGCGTTCCGCCTTAGAGTGAAGCACCCGCGCGAGCGGTAGTGGACGAAGCGGAAGCGAGAATGTCGGCTTGAGTAATGCAAACATTGGTGAGAATCCAATGCCCCGAAAACCTAAGGAACACGAAAGATCAAAACACAACTTTTTTTGGTAAAACTACTAACAATAAAAAGCAATCTGGAAAACCTCAACTGATTTGTAAACATTGTGGGCTGAATGGTCACACTATTGAGCGGTGTTTTAAGTTAATTGGGTTCCCAACGGATTTCCAATTCACTAAGAATAAACCTAATCAAAATCAATCTACTAAACCTTTTTCAAGTCATGTTTCTTCTTCTGATGGGACTGGTCGTGGTTCTACTACATCCTCTCTCACTGAAGATCAAGTTCACAAGCTGTTGGCTCTTATTGATCAGAAACCACCTGATGGAATTGCCGTCAATATGGCTGGTATGTTTGCTGGTATGGCTAATACGGCCAATGTTCCCTTAAAACTAAATAAGTATAGCTGGATCATCGACTCTGGTGCTAACCAGCATATGACTTCCTCTGTTTCTTGTCTTAAAAATGTGGTTGATATCTCTGATCTTAGATTAAAGGTTACTCAGCCAAATGGTGATGAAGCCATCATCAATAAAATTGGAAATTTCAAACTAAATGATAAAGTCACTTTATGTGACGTCCTTGTTATTCCTGATTTCAACGTAAACCTTTTATCTGTACACAAACTTGCTAGAGATAACAAGATATTTGTTGGGTTTAATGAATAAAAATGTTTTCTTATTCAGGGCTCTCCTGCAATGAAAGTTACGGGGACTGGTAGTGAACACGGAGGTTTGTACTTATTTGATCAACCTGATAAATCTATTGATATTAAGTCTAGAGACTTAGAGAACAGTGTTAGTAGCTCTAATATGTCTATTTACTGTAATGTTTTACGACAGCTTTGGCACAGTCGTTTAGGGCATCCTGCTGACCAAGTTTTAAATGTGTTGAAAAATAGATTAAACCTAAGTAATGGAGGAGAATCTGTCCCGTGTGAGATATTCCATAAGGCTAAACAAGCTCGTGACAAGTTCAACTTGAGTGAGCATAAGACTACCAACTTAGGTGACTTAGTACACATTGATCTATGGGGCCCTTATCGTGTGCCTAGTAAAGAAGGCTATCGTTATTTTTTAACAGTGGTAGATGATTTTACTCATTCTGTGTGGGTTTACTTGTTAAAATCTAAGGATGAGGTTGTTGATATTGTTATTAACTTTCACAGTTTATTTCTCACTCAGTTTGGGAAATCTGTTAAGGTGTTCAGAAGTGATAATGGTTCCGAGTTTGTTAATCATAGGTTAGTCGAATTTTTTAAAATCAAGGGTATTATTCATCAAACTTCATGTGTTTACACTCCCCAACAAAATGGGGTTGTGGAGCGTAAACATAGACACTTGTTGAACGTAGCTAGAGCTTTAATGTTCCAAGGAGACGTTCCATTAAACATGTGGAGTGAGTGTATTCTCACTGCTTCATATCTTATAAACAGAACCCCATCTTCTGTTTTAAATGGACAGTGTCCCTATGAACTTGTGTTTGGTTTTCCTCCCGTTCTTACTCATTTAAAAAACTTTGGATGTCTTTGTTTTGCAATTAAACCTAACAATTCTGATAAATTCTCAACTCGAGCTGAAAAATGTGTTTTACTTGGTTATGCAAATTCAAAAAAAGGATATAGACTTTACAGTCTAGACTCCAAACAAGTCATTGTTTCTCGTGATGTGAAATTTTATGAAACGATTTTTCCATTTAAGATGAGTGAAACCAAACCAGCTTTAGACAAAAGTGGTCTCAATACTTTAAATTTTTTTGATTCAATTTATGTTCACACTGATGAGTTTCCTTCAAATATACCCGATGATGAGAATAGGGAGAAAACTCAACCTGGGGATAATTCAAATACTGAAACTCGTGATAATTCTGATTCTGATTGTTGGGGCAGCCAAAGTAGTTCCAGAGGTAATAATAATAATAACAGAACTGCCGAATGTCAAGGTTCTGGTGGCACTAATAATAGAGCTGCCGAACCTCAAGGTTCTGGCGGTACTGATTTGGCAGCAAACGATCAGTGTGAATTTGACTTTAATCCCTTAAGTGTTCAAAACAGTGATGATAGGTTTAGTTCCCCTCCTGAGGGTGCTTTTTCAACTGATCCTAATACTTGTTCTGTTAGGAAGTCTAGTCGACCTTCAAATTTACCTAAACGTTTTATTGATTATGTGGTTGAAGGTAAAGTAAAATATGGAATAGAAAAAGTAGTCAACTATTCGTTTCTAAATAAAGATAATTTCTGTTTTGTATCCACTCTAAATAAAGCTGTAGAACCCAGTAATTATTTTGAGGCCTGTAAGGATCAAAACTGCGTTTCTGCAATGAATGAGGAGATGGAGGCATTATATAGAAATAAAACTTGGGTTTTGTCTGAGTTACCCCCTAGCCGTAAGCCTATAGGCTGTAGATGGATTTACAAAATCAAATATAAATCCACTGGAGAAGTGGAAAGGTATAAAGCCAGACTTGTTGCCAAGGGGTATTCTCAAAGGGAGGGATTGGACTATGAAGAGACTTTTTCACCAGTTGTTAAAATGGTAACTGTACGTTGTGTAATTGCTATGGTTGTTCAATATAAATGGCTTTTGTGTCAACTGGATGTGAATAATGCGTTTTTATATGGTGACTTTTCTGAAGAGGTCTACATGTCCTTGCCTCCTGGATACTTTTCAGCTAATGATAAACGAGTTTGTAAGTTAGTTAAATCATTATATGGTTTAAAACAGGCTCCGAGACAATGGTATATGAAGTTATCTTCATGTTTAATTAAGCATGATTTTGTTCAAAGTGAGAGTGATTATACATTGTTCATTAAAAACAAAGGTTCTGTTTTTGTTGCCTTATTAGTTTACGTTGATGACATTATTTTAACAGGAAACTGTATAAATGAAGTTAACAAGGTTAAAGAGCATTTAAGATCAAATTTTAAAATCAAAGACTTAGGCGATTTAAAAATTTTCTTAGGGATAGAGATTTTAAGAACTGAACAAGGAATCTGTATGTCACAACGTAAGTACTGTCTTGAACTTTTAAATGAATTTGGGTATTTAGGTGTTAAACCTATTGGTACCCCAATGGATATGAACTTGATAGTGACTGAGTCAAGTGGGTCTGATTCAAAGGATCCTCTTTTAAAGGATTTCACTAGTTTTCAAAAGTTAGTTGGTAAGTTGATATATTTGTTACATACTAGACCTGATATAGCTTTTGCAGTACATTGCTTAAGTCAGTTTATGCATGCACCAAGGTTATCTCATCTTAAGCTGGCTCTTCGAGTTTTGCGTTATCTAAAAGCCTCTCCAGGTAATGGTGTAAATTTCTCCATAGATTCTGATTTTAAACTGAATATGTATGTGGATGCTGATTGGGGGAAATGTCTGTCCACTAGAAGGTCAGTGACTGGTTATTGTTTGTTTCTTGGTAATTGTATGGTTTCTTGGAAAAGCAAGAAACAAACAACCGTTTCTCGTTCTTCTGCGGAATCTGAGTATAGAGCTATGGCTTCGGCTCTATGTGAGATTATATGGGTAGTAGGTCTTTTACAAGAATTAAAGTTAAATGATTTACTTCCTGTAAATCTTCATTGTGACAACAAATCTGCAATTTTAATTGCAAATAATCCTGTTTTTCATGAACGTACTAAACATATTGAAATAGATGTTCATCAAGTTCGACAAAGAGTATCTTCAGGATTTCTTAAGACTATTAAAGTTGCTTCAGTTGAAAATCCTGCAGATATATTTACTAAATCTCTTGGAATAAATCAGCATAAGTATCTTTGTAATAAGTTACATATGTTGGATTTATTTAAATGTCAAGATTGAGGGAGGGTGTTAAAACATCTTGTTAATATTCAATCTTGTCATTTGCTAACTTATTTTGTTTATTATGTTGTTTTTAGTTTTAGATAAGTAGAAGGGTGTTAATGGTACAAAAGTGAAAGCTGAAGATAAAGAGAATTAAAGTGCAAGGACTAAAGTTTACTTTCTAGTAAACTACAGGGTTAGCGGAGCACGTCGGTTGATAGTTCGAGGGCTGAAGCTGTTACAATGCTGAGTATATATAAAGGAAGCAATTAAGGTTTTTTGGAATATCAATTTTCATTCTTACCATTCACATTTTCTCTACAATTCTCTCTGCTCTCTCTAGAAATAGCGAAGAACATCTTGTTCTATTTTTAGGGTTTGTAATTCTTTGCTTTGTGTTCTTGGTAATAATCAGTTGAGTTTGAGTTTTGTGAATCATGTTGATGTATATTTGTTGAATATATTTGATAATAGAAATGAATTCAAATATTTGAAATGTAACTATTTTAATCTCAATGAAAAATCGGTGAACATCGTTTATATCATATCACAAATGGCATACATGTTTTAATTTTTGTACACGTGGTTAGATGCAAAATGATTAAGGTTTTTTTCAAAGCCAAGCAAACCCCAACATTACATATTATAGGATGCTACAACCTGTATTATTAAGTTGTCTTATTGGTATTTTATTTTTCTCTTTTGATAATTGATAGTATGGCTAGGTGCTTTTAAACACCGTTCCGTCATGAAGCTCAATTAAATGTTGTTTTCTTATAGGGTGAAGCTGAGCTTATCTCATCTATTGTTACATTTTTCAAGCGAATCTTTGTCCTCGTAAGAAGTCAAAGGTTTAAACCTCACCAAAGGTGAGGAGGGTATGTAAATTTAATTGTTGCATTTGCCGTATATGAATATCATATACTTAAAAAAGATTTCTAGCAGAAAGGTGTGGTGTAATTCTCATTTGAATTTGTGCAAAACCATTTGAAGCTGCCGTATTTTGCACCACTGAAAATCGATTTGATGAATATTAGTGTTGGATTGATGAAAGCAGCCGTATTTTGCAGGAATTGAAGAAGTCGCACTAGAGTGATTAAGGATGATGCCACATGGAAAGGGTTTTTAGATGAAGCCCTCACGTGGATACAAATTAATGATAAAATAGGTTTTTTAAGGTTTTTTGAGAAAAAGGTTTTTCTTAATTATATTTTTTTATGTTTTTAAAGAAAAACATAAAACACAATAGTGCCCCTGACTTAACGGAGCAAGCTGTTAGTGGAGTTAGGGTAGGGACCCACTCCGAAACAAAAGTGAAACCACGATGACCATGGCTGTAATTAATTCGTTTGGGGGACCCAATCCAAAATTTTCAATAACCACATGACCAAATATGTAATTTACTCTTTTAATAACGATGCAGAGAGTTTGTTAGAGTATCTTTGAGTATATTTAGCAGTTATATTAGTTGTAATATTTTCCTCCATAAGATTCTCCCTTTAATCCATTTGATCACTCAATATGACATTTAACTTCGTATCTTCTTGTGATATGTGATTGTATTCTTGATAACATTGTTCTTGATCAGTTTCTTGGTTTATTAAAATCCAAAATATACCATATTGGGCTCATTGTAAACGTATTAATGAGACGATTATAATGATGTACTTTCTAAAAAAGAAACATATATTTTTGATGTATTTTAGTTCATATATAATTATGTATGTTAACAGGATAAAAATGTAAAATGAATAAAAAGTAAGGAATATAAATTAATTTAAGAGTGAATTACGAATTTCGTCCTTGTGGTTAAGGAAAATTATGACCAACGGTCAATGTGTTTGTCATTTTTGCACGAGTATAGCCCATCTCCCTAACTTTACTACATTTATTCCGTTAACTCAAGTTATTTGAGTATTTTTATCATTTTCTCTTATTTTTTATTATTAGAAAAATGTATTGAGCCTTCATCTTCTTCATGAAGAAGGATGAAGAACATACCAGTTAGAACTCTAATTCAAATTTAAAATCATAAACATAAATCAAACTCAAGCAAACCTAAAGTACAAACATAAATCAACGTAGATAAAAACCCTAAAGCAAATGTTAAAACGGCCAGGAAACAGTAAATCAAATCTTAAAGGAATCCTAAATCAAACAAGGATAGATCAGTTGGTGAAAAAAACTAGATCTATGGGTTGCAAATCAGGGAGGTGGATAAAGGTGGTTGCTAGTTGCTAGTTGAGAGGCGTAGGAGACTGGGTTGAAGGTTTAAGAGGAGAAGTATGATATATGTGTTATGCATGTCTGTGAAAAACTCACGAGGAGATTTTTTTTTAGTTTAGGAGGTGAAATGTGTATTAATGTTTGGAGAAGGAAGGAGAGAGAGCGAGAGAGAGAGAGAGAGAGAGAGAGAAAAATTTAGGTGCAGGTAGGGGACGCCAAAGATGGAAGCCGGCGTGTAGGAGGTCAGAACTAGAGGTCAGTATGGGAGGGGTCCAATGTAACAACCGTGTCCTAAATGTGAGTTTCTGTAAACGTTGTGGCTAAAGCAAAACACAAGAGAATAGAGGGACCTGGTTGCAATTTGAAAAAGATATATAAAGGGGGAAGAAATCCCTAAATTTCATTTCATCTAATTCTATGCGGCTACAAATCGAGAGCTTAGAGAGCAGAAAAGAGGATTGAAGGCTTTGGCAAGAAAATCTCGAAAGATTGCTGGGAAATCATCTACAAGGTAAATGTTCTTTGATTCCTTACTAAATTCTTGTGTTAAGAATATCCTAGATTAAAAAGGGGCACTATATTGGTCTGTGTTCTTTTAATGGAAAAATCTTAGGATTTTGCACCAAATGGATGATTAATGGATGAATGGATCGATTAAATGGTGGTTTAGGGTGGGAATCTTAACCCAAATAAGTGGTTAAAAGAGTTTAAGGTAAGATTGCTTTTTATAATGAAATTGAAGGGATTTTCGGAATGTCTGTGCGACTATCCGGAAACCGTCGGATCCGGACTAAGAACATCCGGACATGGTTAGAAATCCGGACGTGATTAGTTATCCGGACGCGGGTGGAAATCGGAAGTAAATGGTTTCCGGGCGTGTAATCCGGGAGTTTCTGGATGAGTTTGGTATCCGGGAGTTTTCCGGATGAAATTGGTATCCGGGAGTTTTCCGGATGAGTTTGGTATCTGGATTAGGAGAAGGCCAAATGTGAAGTAGTTTCACATTTTTGGTTTCAAGTGTTATATCTTGAATAACCGAGATCAGTTGGGAAAATTTGACAAAAAGGCTGATGAGGGAATATTTATTGGTTACTCTTTAACCTCAAAATCCTACAGAGTCTACAATAAAAGAACAAAAGTCATTCAAGAGAGTATCAACGTATCCTTTGATGAAAAATCATCAAGTTTCTCTGAAAGAAAATCACCAGAGGGGATACAGATTGCAGAGGAGCCCAGTTCCTCAAAGACAAGAGAAGAGAATATCAATCTAATATTCAATGATTTCTTTGATGATGAAGACTCCTCTGAAGTCATCACCAGAGGCAATCAAGCTCAGAGCTCTGCCGAACAGAACTTAATAGGTACATCTCTGACAGGTCCCTCCAATTCTTCACCATCTACTTCTCTGTCCACAGGTCAAATACAGAGAAATGAGGGACAACACTCAGAGAAAAGAGAGCCTGAACAAGAGCCATCATCACCACCTCTGACCATTATAAGAAGAAATTCCTTATATGAAAGCCCACCTCTCAGAGCCCTGCTGGTACCTCTCAGAGCAATGAAGCCACTTTCCAGAGCAGTGTGCCTCAGAGCCCTGGTGCCAATCCTCAGAGCTCTGACGCTGACATTCACCTTTTCCCTTCAGAAGCACAAACACTACCTATTGTCCATGCCCCTATGACCAGATGGACAAAGGATCACCCTCATCATCAGATTATTGGTGCTGCTGAAGACGGTGTGAAAACAAGATCTGCAACTGTCAACGAAGCTTTCTTTGAGAATTGTTTGAGCATGATTGAGCCAAAGAAAATTTATGAATCCCTGGAAGACCCAAACTGGATCGAAGCCATGCAAGAGGAGCTTCTTGAATTTAAAAGAAACGAAGTTTGGTCCTTGGTTCCACTTCCAAAAGATAAATCTGCTATTGGAACCAAGTGGGTTTTCAGAAATAAGAAAGATGAAGATGGTGTAATTATCAGAAACAAAGCAAGGTTGGTTGCAAAGGGATACTGCCAAGAAGTGGGCATTGATTACGATAAAACTTTCGCACCAGTGGCTAGACTAGAAGCAATCAGAATCTTTCAAGCCTATGCTGGTCATAAAGGTTTCAAAGTCTATCAAATGGATGTAAAATATGCCTTTCTGAATGGCAAATTGCAAGAGGAAGTGTATGTCCAGCAGCCCCCAGGCTTTGAAAGTTCAGAGTTTCCAGATCACGTATACAAGCTAGACAAAGCTCTGTATGGTCTTAAACAAGCCCCCAGAGCCTGGTATGAAACTCTCTCAAACTTTCTTTGGTCAACCATTTCGAAAAAGGTAATGTGGATACTACCTTATTCTTTAGGAGATATAAAAATGATATAATTCTGGTACAAATATATGTTGATGACATTATTTTTGGGTCTACTAGGCAAGAGTACTGTGATAGGTTTGAGGATCTAATGAAATGTGAGTTTAAAATGAGCATGATGGGAGAACTTTCTTTCTTCCTTGGTTTACAAGTAAAACAATCCATTAGAGGCACCTTTATCAGTCAATCAAAATATGTCTCTGATATTTTGAAAATGTATAAGCTCAATAACTCAAATCCTATGAAAACTCCTATTGCCACTGGAGTTAAACTTGACCATGATCCTCAGGGTCAATCTGTGGATGTCAAGAACTACAGAGGTATGATAGGGTCCCTCATATATTTAACTGCTAGCAGACCTGATATAATGTTTGCAACCTGTCTTTGTGCTAGATTCCAAACAAATCCTAAGGAATCCCATTTGTCTGCTGTCAAACGTATTTTTAAATATCTCAAAGGGACTCAATTTTTGGGTCTCTGGTATCCTCTTAACTCTGGTTTTGAGCTTGTAGCATACACAGATTCAGATTATGGAGGATGCAGGAATGACAGAAAGAGTACTTTCGGTAGCTGTCAATTGCTAGGAGATAAGCTAGTCAACTGGACGTCCACGAAACAAAATTGTGTGTCAACCTCTACAGCAGAAGCAGAATATGTTGATGCTGCTAGTTGTTGTTCACAAGTCATTTGGATGAAAACAAAGCTCAAAGACTACGGCCTGGAGTACAACAAAGTTCCAATTCTCTGTGACTCCAAGAGTGCAATAGCAATTACAGCAAATCCAGTCCAGTACTCAATGACAAATCATATTGATATAAAGTACCACTTTATCAAAGATCATGTTGAAAACGGGACAATTGAAATGTATTTTGTTTCAACTGACTTCCAACATGCTGATCTGTTTACAAAGGCCCTTGATGAAAGGAGATTTAATTTCTTAATCAGCAAGATGGGTATGTTGAACATGTCCTCCTAAACTCTGGTAACAACATCAGATTCTCTGGTTTTCATCACAGAACTCTGACAGAGTAGGTAGGTAGGACATGTCAACAGAGTCTCTGATGTCAATCTCAGAGCTCTGCCAGCATAATTGTTTTTTCAATATTTACTTGTTTCTTTGGGTCTCAACTCTGTTTCTTTGAAATTCCGTTGTACATAAATTTAATCATATCTTTCAAAAGTTGCACAAATCTAGGGGGAGAATTAGGCTAAAAACGAGAGAAATCAAAGTTTGAGTTTTAGTGTCAAACTCGTGGTTTGCAATTGTTTTTGAAATTGCAATTGAAAGCCTCAGATAATGTAATGGATAGTCTTTCCCAACATCTTTACCACGCATCAAATCAACTCAGCTTCACAGTCAAAGATGACGACGATTCACAGTCCCATTAAAGGAGAGCTTAAAAGAATATAAGCTTTGTTTAAGGGGGAGCAAGTCAAATTCTTTCAAATCTTTATGACTTAGCTTGTTGAACAAAAGGAAAATTATTTTAAAGGAAGGGAAAACCTATTCTGATGAAAAACTTTTCGACCATATCTCTGAACTTATACCCAACATCAGATTTCTGGAGTAACTCACCAGAGCCTCTGACATAAACATCAGAACTCTGTAGTTTCTCTGAGAAACCTCTGGCGTATTGGTTCTCTGATTATTCTCATCATCAGAATTATGATTTGCAAATGATTTTAGGGTAAAGATGAAACATCTTGAGAATTTGTGTTACTTGAAAGAATGGAAAAGGTCACTCAACAGAGGCAAGAATGTACTAAGAATTCCAAAAGAGTTCTGCCACTTCTCTGCCTTATACTTTCTCTAATAATGGTCATCAGAAGTGCGGGCTATTTCTGAGCCTCAACTACATGTCACCCACAAATCTCTAACCGTGATGGTTCAATGTCAGAAAAGTTGTCAGACCCATATCCTAGGTGGCATTTTTTCATTGGGCAACTAACCACTAGTTGTTTCCACGTTCTACTGTAGAAGAGGTTCCACTATCTGACACTCAAGTGCCTACAGTACCTACGATGGTTATCCCAGCCACATTCTTCTGAGTATAAATATCCGTTTGATTTACCCACTTCATTTCTTATGCTTCCTGAGTATTCAAATCTTCTTTCTTCCCTCCTTTGAACAAAATATCTTCCTGTGTTCTTCAACCTTAAAACCTGCAACAATGGCAAACCAAGAAAACTCTGCAGAATCGAGTAGAATCGTTCCAGTGGATCAAATCATTATCCAACCCTATGAGTTTGTCGATAACAACTATCGATTCTCTGCAACCCCTGCAAATTTCGAACCCATTTATCATATTTTTGTCGAGTTCTTTCGACGTTCCGAGCTGTTCTTAGCCCTAACAAAGTTCGATAATGTTGTACCCCAACTCTATGTCGAACAATGGTGGACAACTTGTCAGTACATCGAGGAACACAAAGAAATCATGGGAAAGGTCGATGCTGGTGCTAATGGTGGTGCAGGGACGATTTGTATTCGCCCCAAAACTCTCCGAAGAGTTTTTGGAATACACACCCCTGTGGAACTGGGAGTTCCTGTGTATGAGAAACCCCCAAAGGTTCCAGTTCTTCTGGAATTTATCAAGTTCTTAGGATATAACGAAGGTTTGACCAAGATAGGCGACTTCAAGAGAGGAAAACTACCACCAGTGTGGAATTTTATGTTCTCCACACTCAACAGGACCTTGACGTGCAAGAGTGGAAGCCAAGACCAAGCAATCACAAAGATACTATAGATTATGTATGGTTTGTACTTCGACAGACACTTCGACTACGCCACCATCCTCTAGAACGAATTATTAAACGTGGTGAATATGAAGAACAACCTTCTGGCGAGAGGAAAGCTGGTAGGCAAGGACAAAAATCTCAAGGCTATTAGATTTCCAAGGCTAATCAGCCTTGTCATCAGAGAAGCGTTCGAAGCTCTGCAATTAACACAACAAGGAGCCCCAACTCCTGGATGGGTAATGTCGCAGTTCCGACCTACAATCTCTGGTACGTATCCTAATACTCGCAGAGTCCCAAAGACGATGCTATCTCTTATCCACCCTCAACACATCTCTTTGCAAAACTATAGACAAGCTGCCCATCCTCAAGAGCCTGAGGTGGGATCCCCAGCTTACTTAGGACCTGAGCCCTCATTAGAGTCTAGCAGTGAGGAAGTCATGGAAGTCAAACCAGAGGTAAGAGCACCAAGAGAAGGGTCTTCCTCAGAGATAGAAAAGGAGGAAGAGGTAGCCAATGATAAAGTATCCTCAGAGGACGCTGTCCAAGAGGGTGTTCGGGATACTACAGAGGGAGGAGCAGAGAGTTCGTCCTCCTCTGGTAGTGGTGAGACAGAGAAGTGTGAATCTGAGTCTTCTAACCCCATAGGAGCCGAAGGAAATGCGAGCCAAGAAAAAGATGTTCATTCGAACACACATGTGCGTTTTCCTACCCCATCCCCCAGTGCTACCACACAACCTATCCATGGTGATTGTTTGGGTAAAATTTCACCAGTCTCGACCACGACCAAAAAAGGGAAAACATATTTCTTATACTTTCTTATGACAAGATAAAATCATAAACACTTTATCGCCTGACCAAAGATCAAATCGAAAAACTGCTCACGACACTCGAGCATCGTAAGACACCTTACGACCTCGACCAACTAACGTATAACATAACTGTTATGTTTTCTCTGTTTAATGCAGGATCAACACCATTAATGGACAACGGATATAACCGACAAAGATCGTTAAGGCCATTAACCTCTGCAACCGTTACGACCGTTACTCGAAGCTTTTATGGGATCATTTAAAGCTACGAAGACTATAAATACAAAGACTCTAGCCTCACTTGCGGACATCTGATTCCAAGAACAAGAACTACACAGCGAAAACACTTAAAGCAAAACTCTCTCAAAAGCAGACGACGCACGACGCTCTACTTTCACACACGACGCACTAGTTTTTACATACGATACATCTGTTTACTTTACATAAAAAGTCTTTCTTTCATTTGTACTGTAACTATTTGTACTCTCGTCACTCGAAACATAGGACATCGCCCCTGTTTGGCGACCATAGTGCAGCGACGACCATCACAGTCGTCCACGGGTTTTTTCCTCGTTGAGGTTTTTCCCGCGTCACCAAATCCTTTCGTCTGATTTATGTTTTTTGTCTTTGTCGCATTGCTTTGTCGAACGATTTCTATCTTTAGTTGTTAAGCTCCACAATCAACCTTAAGTTATCCTTCTGGACGATTTTTGGCATTAACAGTTTGGCGCCCACCGTGGGACCCCATCTAGAGAAAGTCTTTGATGAACGTGTGTCCTACTAACGGTTTCTTGGAGATTCATCTTTTTCTGTTTCAGGAAAATGGCAGGTCATGGAAATCAAGAGCAACTCATTGCCCAGATGTATCAGGAGTTGGAAGCTGCGCGCAATCAAATCAATGCCCTTGCTGAGCAAAGTTGAAGGGCAGATGAGGAAATCGCACGGCTGAGGAATCAAAATCCGAATGGATCGTTTGGACCACAGACGGGCCCAAGACCATTCATCCAAAATCCAGGTTCGGCTCCATTCGTTCAGAATCCAGGACAAGGACTGTTCGGTTAGAACCAGCAGCAAGGTCCATTCATGCAGAACCAGCAGCAGGGATCGTTCATCCCAAATCCCCAGTTCGGGCCGATTCCTCTTCAGCATTTTAGGCCACCACCTATGCACAATGGGTCTCAGCCGTACTTCGTCCCTTTCAATGGGGACGCCAATGGCTCGTCGTACGGAAATGGCATCAGTTCAGGATTTAACCCCCCAACAGGTGTGAATTCCGATTCTAACGACCCCGTCGCCCAGCGGTTGAAGATGTTGGAAGACCAGAATGAGCGTGTCCTGTCTTTGCTCGCTAAGCTACCAGGGGAATCTGTACCCGTCGACGTCGAGCCTCGCTCGGGGTACCAGGTGTTTCCTTTCGTTGACACGATAGCGACAGTCGACGTCCCGAACAAGTATAACATCCCCGCTTTCACACCCAAGTATTCGGGAATAACCGATCTAACAGAACACATCGCGCAGTGTACGCAGCTAATGTGTATGTTGGTTCCCGTATTTGATTAACAAAGATTATCTAATCTATTAGTTCAAATAAGATGTGTTGCGTAAGCGTATTTGAAGAACTAACAGATATGTTTATATAGAAACAACACAAAATACCAAATAAACAGTATATGAAGAACAGATGAATATCTCAAAGTTTACTGTATTTGATGAAGAACACTAAGAACAAATTTGACGATAATTGTGTGCAAGTGTTTTTGTGTGTGTTCGTTGTTGTCTGGTGTTGGATGGTTAGGAAGAACTCAACATGAGTCTTCCTTTTATACTATTACAAAAGATCTAATCTAGACAAAAGGACTATTGCTACAGCAAAGAAGGGATGGCATGAACATTTGGAAAAATGCATGCATTAAATGCGCTAATATCAACTTGTAAGGTTTCCTATCAGAGTTTGACACGTGTTTGTTGTCGGACCATGCCTTGTACAAGTTGATGAACGGACCCTGGAACAGTAGCAAGATATTTCTGTAACAGTGGTAAGATATTTCTGTAACAGTGGCAAGATATTATAAATATCTTCCAAGTCTTCAGTCTGAACCGCAGAGGCTCTGTCAAGGGTGACAGAGGTTCTGCGGCTCGGTCCTTTGTGAGCATCCTTCTTTAGATTCTTCTTCGATCCCTTGTTTGCAGTATTCTGTCTTTCTTAGGTCTTGGTGTTCCTTGAATGATCTTGCTTACTTCGGCAGAGCTTCTGTGGAACACCGCAGAGCTTCTGTGGAAGTCTTTCATACTTAGCCTATTTTTCAATACTTCTAATATTATGAATATTTGGAGCTAACAGTGTACTGTCTCGATCCCGTATATGTATCAAGAAGTGTGCATGTGCAAGAGTTTCGAGGCGACCCTCACGGGTCCTTCCCTCCAATGGTTGATTAACCTCAAGCCCAAATCTGTAACACCCCGAAATTTCACGTGTTGTATACATGCATGGTTAGGGTAGCAAGGTTGGCCATGCATGGGTTCTAGAGAGGGCATGACCATGTTTTAACCGACTACACCTCGTGAGGATTGAATGAGTATATTTTCTTCCCGGAACAACCGCCAAACAGCAGCTGGAGAGACGTCGGCGACTATGACCGGCAACTATGCTCGGGGCATAGTCGCATGGTCACAGTCGCGGTTGAGGGACAAAAATCGCAAAACAAACAGAAAGTGGGTTGGCGAGGGCGACATTGCCCATGGCATAGTCGCAAGGGCATAGTCGCGGTTGGGCCATATCTTGCTGGAACAAAAGTCGATTTTGGGGGAAAGTCTGTTCACTTCTTCTCATTTCTGCATCTGACTGAAACCCTCTCCTTTGGAGGCGATTTTTTCTTCTCTCAAATCCTCTCCCCTTTCACTTTAAAGCTAGTTGTTGGTTAGAACTTCCATCCCACAATCAAACCACCCTTTAAGAGCTTGGTTGAAGATCTCATAGCAAAATGCTTATGGTTCTTGGTCACTTTCATTTTCTAGGGTTTCACCAACGTTCTCCCATCTCTTTCAAGAATTGAAGTTTCAGGTTATTTTGGTAACCTAAGAGGATTTTGATGGTAAATGCAAGTGATGGAAAAAGGTAATCTTCTCTTCTCCTCACCCAAGAAATTAGGGTTTTGATTTATTAGTGATTTTGGATGTTTTATGTTGGGGGAATCGCATATAAGTATTTGGGAATGATTATTTATGGTTGGAAACTTATGGATCTAGGTTTTGGAAGAATTGGCCTAAGGATTCGGGTTGCATCAAAGGAGCTTACGTTTGGGGAAAAATTCTAGATTTAGCCTAAATTTAGCAAGGTGAGTTCAAGTAGCTTTGTGAAAACTTTGTACATGCCAAAATGTTGTTTTTTCCAAGTAATTATGTGTTTTACAGGAAAATTATCAATGTTGAGTTATTTGGTGGGTTTTAACTTTTGAGGTATTTATTGTGGTAAATATTGTAAAACACTTACATTGGGATTTTTGGGAAAATGTGATAGATGAATAATACATGAAAATGGGTTGTTGATTTATGTCATGAATGGAGTCTATTTGTGATGAAAATGCATTTGTGTATATTTTGGAAACATGTAATTAATACATTATGGGACGATTTGGAAATGTACGGTGTGAGTCCTTTGGAAAAGAGGGTTGTCCCAACCCAAGGTTTTATTTCGGGTTTTTAATGGAATTGAAATATTATTGGCAAAAGTGTGTATTGCTATGTTTAATCTCATATTATGACTTTTCGTGAATTATATTTTGAGTCAGTTGAGTTTATGGCTCGGTATTGGATTTTGTTAAGTCTTGAGGACAATTGTCCAGTTTCTAATAGCCCAAGTTGAGTTTTGGTCATGATTTACGTTATTGGGGAATTGCATGTTTTGAATGCACTTGTTTATTCTTTTGGGGTCGTGTAATGTCTTAGACCTTGTTAGTTATGGATCCATAGGCGTTTGAGTTTCCCAAGTCTCGCGGGCAAGAGATCGGAAATGATTGAGCTCAGTTTACGAGACGTTAGTTTCTCTTTTGTAGCACGGGATAGGCATCGGGTTCCATGATAAGTAAGGCGTGGACCTATATGGTCGGGCGTCGTCTCAGGACAGTAAGGTGTAATCCCAAAGGTACTGTTGTGGATTTGGAGTGACCCAATGTATAGACCTGGAGTGGTTGAAGTTGGGGGCTCCCTAGTCTTGCGGGGAATAGATCTGGAGTGATTGAGATCAGTTTACGAGAGTAATCCACATGGGTGTTTTTTATTGCATAGTAGGTAACCCACTTTAGTGTTCCATCACGTGCAATGTATACGATTCCCCCCCGTCACCGAAAGGTGTTATTTTGGGTATTTGTGTTTATGCATGTTTTCGGTGACGTATCAAATTTATGTGAAATATTTCTCCACATTATAGGAGTTATGGGTAATGTTTTATCCATGTTTTGGAAAGTTTGGGGTTAATGGCGAGTTGAATTATGAATTTAATCGCTTTGAGTATCAGATGCTATTTCACCTTTCACGTTGATTTTGGAAATGAGTCTATTTTGGAAATCATGTTATATTAAAGATTTCAGCATGGGAATTGTGTGAGTTGGAAAATGGGTGATTTGCATTTAAAGTAAACTCTTTTGGAATCATGACTAAAAACTACATTCCACTCGATTTATGAATTTATATAGTCATGATAAAATGCTTGAACTCACTAGGCGTTAGCCTAACCCTTTTTATTTGTCGGCATGTGCAACAGACTCAGGTTGGGAGTAGCTTTTGCTACACTGTGAAGTGGCGAGTGCTAGTAGAGTGCACGCGAAATGATTTTGATTAGTGAACCTTCCGCACTTATTTGGGATTAGCAACTTGTAATTGGGTTAAGTAACACCCACCTTGAGTTGTTAGTTGTTTAATTGGTGATGTTTAAACTTTGAGGTATTTTCAAGGATGATATGTAGAAATGATTTTATCATCTTTAGTTATTTTATTGAAATTAAAGTTAGTTGCTTGTTCCAGATTTGAGGGTGTTACAAAATCCATCGGATCCTTCGCTGAGTTAGTCAACCAGTTCTCCCAGCAGTTCGCCAGCAGTCGCAAGATGGAGAAGCAGACCAACGACTTGTATTATGTCGTGCACCGGTGAATCCATCCGGAGTTATTTCAACAGGTTCATTGCGGAGATGATCAGTGTCCGTAACTGCGACGTCAAGACCGCGATCGAAGCCTATAAACGTGATCTAGACGACAGTTCGGGTCTGTACACCGATCTGACCAAGTATCCTCCGGAGAATTTCGAAGACGTCCGAGTCAGAACCTTAGCTTATATTGTAACATCTCAATTTTCTATAAAAAGGATTACATTTGATTTATTAAATACTTTGAGTATAATTATTTGATAAGTCATGATCGGGTATTTGATAGA
This sequence comes from Saussurea involucrata, assembly GCA_033807775.1. Lineage (NCBI taxonomy): Eukaryota > Viridiplantae > Streptophyta > Magnoliopsida > Asterales > Asteraceae > Saussurea > Saussurea involucrata. Next base: position 112,516,519 of record CM066327.1, read on the forward strand.
TTAATTTTATAGTTTATCCCCGAGTAAGTTATGTTATGTGTTTTATAGGAACGATATGTAAGGGGTAAACTTTAATTTTAATTTATAAGATGAGGGATTAATCTTGCCAAGTGATGAAAGTATGAGGGGATGTTTTGTAGGTTCCCAGTTTCACGTTGTATCACATAAATGGTAAGAAATAGACAGCAGAAGCATTATATATAAAGCCATTAAAATGTGAGTGATTGTGTAATACGATAATGTAACAGTGAGTATCAATTATAGAACACTAGAATGATAACAAGATCAAATATAATAAGCTGCTCGTATATTGATAATATGAATAACACCAAGAACACGTTCAAGTGTGTGTATTCGGAAATCTCACAGGGAACAATATCGTACGGAGGTAGTGCTATGGAATACTGCAGTGTGTGCTCTAACAATTGTGGAAAACTATTCTTCCAAAAGCTTACAATTGTTGTTCCACTACCTCTCTATTTATAGCCTGATAAAGCATTAGACAGTGTACTATCTACCCTGGAATGACACGTGGAAAGTGTGTCTTCGTCCTTTTAGGGCATACATGGAAAGTACGAACACGTGTCTAACACTTAGAGATTTCTATGAGACTTTGGCTTCACAGAGGTCTTCAGTCACCAGAGCTCTTACGCCAGAGCTTCACAGAGGTCTTCAGTCACCATTCTGTTGGTCTTCTGGTGTAAACCGTTCTTCTGTTGTATAGAAGAAGTCTTATGTCAGAGCTTTGATGAGCTATGTTGGTTCCGCCAGAGCTCTGTTGAGCTCTGTTGGTCTTCTGGTTGAACTTCTTCTAAGTCTTCTGCTGGATCTATGGTGGTCTTCTGACTTGTACTATTTTCAATACTTTTACATAAGAGATACTTGGGGCTAACAATCTCCCCCTAAGTATTGAAAATAAAAATTTGGAATTTTATAGAGATATAAGCAAAAGACAGAGAACTTTTACCTCTGTGAAACTTTACACTATTCTTTTAAGATATTACAATACAATGCAAAAGAATAAGTACACTTAACCATAGTAATCTCCCCTTAGCATTCTGTCGAATCTTCTGACCAGCTCTCGGAAATCCAGTATAAGGTCAATCTGGTTGATGTAGAGCCTCAGTTGCTCTTCTGGACACTTTTCTCTTGGGAGATTCTGGATCACGTTCTTGAGATACTGTAGCGACTCATTTGAGTACTTGTGGGTTTCAGAAGCTCTGATGGTCTTCTTGATCTTCTTCTGTCGGCAGATGAAGACTGGAGGATCTCCAACTACGGTTCCAGTTCTGTAATGGCCATAACCCACAAGACTTTCATTCGGAGGTGCAATCGCTAGTTTCTCAACTTTGAATTCTATGCCTAGCTGAAAGTCGATTTGTGTTCTGAGATTGACGTGCTCTTGCATAGCGAATCTTACCTCCGGGAAAGCCGTTCTTGCTTCTTTGTATATGTCGTTGAAGTTTAAGCAATAGGCGTGAAGTGTTATCAAATCATATGGATTTAGAAGCACAAGATCGTTGTCGTTGAAGTGTTCGATCTTGCCTTCTGTTGATTCAACAGTGTACTCATGATACACAACTCTGTCATATTGGAATTTACTGTGCTTGATGTTCATGATTTTGCGGATTCCAAAGTTTGAGTTTATGGCTTTGTTCAGGTTTGACTTCGTTTGTATGAACTTTAGCCTAGCATCAGAGATTGTGTTTATTCTACTGGGGTTTAGGTAAGGGTTGATGGGTACGGAATTGACAGGGATAATATCTCTGCCAACATAGAGATAGGCAAACAATTCTTCTAAGGATGGTTTCTCGGTGTATTGGGTTGATGTTTCTGGGTTCTGTTATGGTTTAATTGGGTTCTGATCTTCATGGGTCTCAGCCATAAGAATGTCAACATGGCGTCCGGGCTCTTGTAGAACTTGGGTTTGGACTTAGGGTTGAGCTTGGCTTATTTGTTCATCAGCAGAGATTGGGATTGATCTCTCTGGTTCAGTTCTTGGAGATGAAGGAGGGGTGTAAAGTATGATGATCTCTGGTGGTTGTTGAGTTGACTCTTCTATTCTGATGACTCTGTCTTTGAACATGTAGTCAAACACTACCATAGTCATCTCTGGTGTTTCTTCTTTGGTCATCCCCTTATCTCCTTGTGTATCTTCTTCTATCTCTGCCTCTGCCTCTGTCACTTTCCCTTTATTCGTTTCTTTCTCTGTTGTCTCTTTCTCTTTCTCTTTCTCTGCCTCTTTCTCTTTTTCCTTTTCTTTCTCCTTCGCTTTCTCCCCCTTTTGTTGCTCTGTAGACTCACCTGACTTAGTATCTGAAGGCCCTTCTGCAGCGTCTTGGAAGTCATCATCGTTATCACTATCAGAAGAAGCCTCGTCAGAGAGCCTTGTGACGATAGGTGAGGCTGGAGCAACAAACTTTGCCTTCTTGCTGGAAGGTTCTCCTTCTGGGGGGTCCTTCTGCAGGTCTTTTGAGTGTGGCAGTCTGTTTAATGGTATATGTGAAAGTAGAGACCGCCTTTTTTTAGTGCATCTTCGACTTCTGTTGCAGTAGTTCGGATTTCATCAACTTGACTCTCAAAGTTGACTTTGTGAGTGTCAAGAGATGACTGCACATGTCTCTCTGTCGGTTGTGCCTTCATGACAAACTTAGATGATATGGACATCATCTTGCTAAGAACATTTCTGCTGAACTCTCCCATCTGGCCAACTGTCATAGGTAAATCATTGGGGCTTGGACCAAAAATGTTGACTGGGGTAGCAGAAGATGTCATTGCTTCTTTCACTGCATCCTTAACAGAGTTGTTGATTAACTCTGTCAAGCTTCTGATGTTTGAGTCTGATAGGAGGACAGAAGGTATAGGCAGGGTTCTGTTCATTGCAGCCGTATGGTTTTCTGTCATAAGTCTTTTCAGTTCAGCCAACTCTGTTGATATCTTTGTTGTTTCCTCTGCTCTGACCCTTTCAGCCTCTGCATACTTCTGAGTTGCCTCTGCATATTTAGTGGAGATCTGTTGTAACTCTTCTTTGAGAGAAGCATTCTCCTTGCGGATCAGCTCCTCTTTGGATTCATTGATAACTTTATACTCATTCAAGGAGTTGCTAATAGTGTCATAAAAGCTTGAGAACTCTGCTCTAGTGACAAAATCAGCGGGGGTATCCTTGGTTCCAACACGTGGTTCCAATTCTGCCTCGAGTCCAGAGGCGCCTACATCAAGAGTTGTTTTGAGACTGGCTCTTATAGGACTTTCACCCTATCCTTGATGCTCCTTTTCAGGGGAAACATCTACAGGTGTTCTGACCAGAGTTTCCTCTTCCAGCTCAGGTTCTGGAGAAGGAAATCTGATGTGATGAGAAGAGCTTGGATCAAGCAAAGTCTTCCCTTGTGAAACTAGGTCATCCCATTGTCCCTGAGTCGGACAGAGACTACGTGAGATTCGAAAGATCTCGGGTCTATTTTGTGTCAAGTCTATATGAGCCACAGAGGCATCATAATGTGGAGGTGACCTATTGATGTTCTGGGGCAATTGAACATCATTACCAAAAATGGATTCCCCGATTGTGTGCATACCAGAGGCGTGAAGAGGTGCCTCTGGCGGTTCTTGCTGGTTAAGGTTCGAGGTGTGCACCTCTGTTTCAATATCCCTCTGGTCTTGATCACCAGGGATAGGTTGTGTGGTAGCACTGGGAGTTGGGCTTTGGAATCTCACATGTGTGTTCTCTTGAACATCTTGTTCTAAGATCGCATTTCCCTCGACTCCTAGGGTTTTAGAAGACTCGGGATGCTCTCCCTCACCTTCCTCTTGCTCACTGCTACCAGAGGAGGACGAAATTACTTCCACCTCTATAGTTTCCCTTACTCCCTCATGAACAGTCTCCATAAGGGATGCTCTGTTCTGTACTTCCTCCTCCAACACTCTTGCAGAGGAAGACCCCACTTCGGGTACTCTTACCTCTGGTCTATTCACTTCTTCTTCTATTTCCTCATACAAAATCTCCAAAGATGGCTCAGATCCTATGTATGCTGGGGTTCTCACCTCAGGTTCTTGAGGTTGAGCAGCACTCTCATAGTTTTGGATAGAAATATGTTGAGGGTCAATTAGAGCAAACATTGTTCTTGGTACTCGTCTAATGAAAGGATATTCACTTGATGTTGTAGGAAGGAACTTGGACATAACCCAAACAGGTGTGGGATTCCCCTGTTGAGTTAATTCCAAGCGTTGGAAGGCTCTTCTAAGTACCAGACTGATGAAACGAGGATATTTGATTGTTTTTAAAAACTTGTGAACTCCGACAACTCCTCCTCTTGCTATGGTTGAGGTCTTCGTGTTAACAGCAGCAAGAAGATCATTGTACAGAATGTTGGCGTAGTCGAAGTTTCTGTTGAAGAATAATCCATACATGATTTGTAGGATTTCGGTGCTGGTTTGATCTTGACTACCAGATTTGCAAGTAAGGGTTCTATTCAATGTGGAGAACATGAAGTTCCACACTGTGGGTAGGTTTCCTCTTCTGAACTCCCCTATTTTGTTCAAATCTTTGTTGTAGCCTAGGAACTTCATAAAATCAAGAAGAACAGCTACTTTCGGGGGTTTCTCGTAAGCTTCAATTCCAAGCTGTCTCCTTGTCCTCATTCTGAAAATCCTTCTGAATGTTTTGGCACTAATGCGCACTGAACCTGCGCCTCCATCTCTACCAGAATTAACATTTCCAACGATCCCCTCTTGCTCTGGAATGTACTGGCACGTAGTCCACCATTGTTGGACGTAGAGCTTAGGAAGGTTGTCGTCAAACTCAGTTAGGGCTCTAAAAGTTTCAGAGTTTCTAAAAAACTCGACAAAGATGTGGTAAGTGGGTAAATAGAGGCCTGGGTTTGCATCGAAGCGGTAGTTGTTATCGGCGAACTTGTAGGGTTGGATTATGATTTCGTCGACAGGCCCTATGCGGCTTGATTCAACAGAATTTTGTTGTTCCGCCATTGTTTCAGGTTTAGGGTTTCTTGAAGAACTCAAGGGTTTTGAACAAAGGAGGGAAAGGTTAAGGGTTTTGAATGATCAGAAACACGTAAGAAATGAAATGGGTCGTGGGTATGGATATTTATACTCGAATCATGTGAACGTCGTAGGTACTGTAGGCACTCGAGTGTTAGATAATGGAGTGGCCTCAACAGTGGAATGTGGGAACAGCTAACGGTTGGTTTCTCAATCAGAGAGTGCCACGTGGATTTGGTTCTGACATCTTTTGGGCAAGTAAACCGTCACGGTTAGAGATGTGTGGGTGACATGTGGTTGACGTTTAGAAATAACCCGCATCTCTGATGACAGCTCTTCTGATGACATGGCAGAAAAACGGACAGAGCTCTGGTGGAGCTCAGCACAGTTTTGTCTCTGTAGAGTGACCTTTTTCGTTCTTTCCAACTAACCCAATATGTTTAACCTTTACCCAAAATCATTTGAAAATCCTGTATCTGTTGTGAAAGTGGTCAAAGAACGAGAACAAAACTGACTCAGAAATTTCACAGAGTTCTGGTGAGAATCAACAGAGGCTCTGGTGAAATGTCAGAGTTCTGGTAAGTTCTTGACATTATCCAAAGGTTTTCAACATAACAGGTTTTCCCTTCCTCAAAAGGATTTATCTTTGAAGTTCAAAAAGCAAAGTCATTTAGATTTGAAAGCTGATTTTGACTTGCTCCCCCTAAAACCATGCTTATTATCCGTTTTGTCTTAAGCCCCCCCTTAAATGGTGAGCTTAGTAGACAAATTTTTCTTTTCAGCCTTGAAAGATTAAAAAAAAAACTTTATGTACAAGAAAAAAATATACAAACAAGAAATTCACAAGAGGAAAACATTGAAAAAGTATGCTGGCAGAGCTCTGGTGAGAAGTCATCAGAGGTTCTGGTGAACTATCCTACCTAACCATTTTGACAGAGCTCTGGTATGATCATCAGAGACTCTGTTGAGTTTTTTAAACAGAGTTAGGAGGACATGTTCAGCATACCCATCTTGCTGATTAAGAAGTTAAATCTCCTTTCATCAAGGGCTTTTGTGAACAGATCAGCAAGCTGGAAGTCAGTTGAAACAAAATACATTTCAATCGTCCCTTTTTCAACATGATCCTTTATAAAATGGTACCTTATGTCGATATGCTTTGTTTTGGAGTGCTGAACTGGATTAGCTGTAATTGCTATGGAACTCTTGGAGTCACACTGAATTGGGATCTTGTTGTACTCCATGCCATAATCTTTGAGTTGTGTTTTCATCCAGATCACTTGAGAGCAGCAACTAGCAGCAACAACATACTCTGCTTCTGCTGTAGAGGTTGATACGTAGTTCTGTTCTTGGATGTCCAACTCACCAATTTATCTCCAAGCAATTGGCAGCTACCAGAAGTACTCTTTCTGTCATTCTTGCATCCTCCGTAATCTGAATCTGAATATGCAACAAGCTCGAAACCAGAATTAAGAGGATACTAGAGACCCAAGAATTGAGTCCCTTTTAGATATTTAAATATGCGCTTGACAACAGACAAATGGGATTCCTTAGGATTCGCTTGAAATCTGGCACAAAGGCAGGTTGCAAACATTATAACGGGTCTGCTTGCAGTAAGATACAGAAGTGACCCTATCATGCCTCTGTAGTTCTTGCCATCCACAGATTCACCATTAAGGTCAGAGTCAAGTTTAACTCCAGTGGCAATAGGAGTTTTCATTGGATTTGAATTATTGAGCTTATATTTTTTCAAAATATCAGAGATGTATTTAGACTGACTTATAAAAGTCTCTCTGATGGATTGTTTTACTTGTAAGCCAAGGAAGAAAGAAAGTTCTCCCATCATGCTCATTTTAAATTCACTTTTCATTAAATCCTCAAACCTATCACAGGATTCCTGCCTTGTAGACCCAAAGATAATGTCATCAACATATATCTGTACCAGAAGAATGTCATTCTTATACCTTCTAAAGAATAGAGTTGTATCGACAGTACCTTTCTCGAAGTGATTAGTCAACAGAAAATTTGACAGAGTTTCATACCAGGCTCTGGGAGCTTGCTTAAGGCCGTACAGAGCTTTGTCTAGCTTGTAAACGTGGTCTGGAAACTCTGGGCTTTCAAAACCTGGTGGTTACTGGACATAAACTTCTTCTTAGAGTTTGCCATTTAGAAAGGCCGATTTCACATCCATTTGGTAGACCTTGAAACCTTTATGAGCAGCATAGGCTAGGAAGATTCTGATTGCTTCCAGCCTAGCTACAGGAGATAATCCCTTTGCAACTAGCCGAGCTTTGTTTCTGATGATAATCCCATCTTCATCATTTTTGTTTCTGAACACCCACTTGGTTCCAATGGCAGCTTTATCTTTAGGAAGTGGAACCAAGGACCAAACTTTGTTTCTTTCAAACTCCAGAAGCTCCTCTTGCATAGCTTCAATCCAGTTTGGGTCTTCCAGGGCTTCAGAGATCTTCTTCGGCTCAATCATGCTTAGAAAATTGACAAAGAAAGCTTCATTGATTGTGGCCGATCTTGTCTTCACACCATCTTCAGCAGCACCAATAATTAGATGATGAGGGTGATCCTTTGTCCATCTTGTCATGGGAGCATGGACAATAGGTGGAGTCTGTGCTTATGATGGGAAAAGACGTTATTCAGCATCAGAGATCTGTGGATTGGGACCAGGGCTCTGTGGCACACAACTCTGGAGAGTGTCCTCATTGCTCTGTGATGTCCCAACAGGGCTCTGCGAAGGTGAGCTTTCAAATAGGGAATCTCTCCCAATATTTGTCAAAAGGGGTGATGATGGCTCTTGTTCAGGTTCTCTTGTACCTTGTGGTTCCTCATTTTTCCGAATCACACCTATAGACAGAGAAGTAGATGGTGAAGAATTGTAGGGACCTGTAAGAGTTGTACCTGTTAGATTCTGTTCTGTTGAGTTTTGAGCTTGATTGCCTCTGGTGATGTTGACAGAGGAATCATCATCATCGAAGAAATCGTTGAACATTAAGTTGATATCTTCTTCCCTTGACTTTGTAGAACTTGGCTTCTGTTTTGTCTGTGTCCCCTCTAGTGATTTGCGATCAGAGGAACTTGATGTATTTTCATCAAATGACACATTTATGCTTTCTTGAATGACTCTGGTTCTGGTATTGTAGACTCTGTAGGCTTTAGAGGTTAAGGAATAACCAATAAAGATTTCTTCGTCAGCCTTTTTGTCGAACTTGCCCAGTTGTTCTCTGTCATTCAAGATGTAACACTTGCAGCCGAAAACATGAAAATATTTCACATTTGTCCTTCGATTGTTGATGAGTTCATAGGGAGTCTTCTTAAATCTTTTCACAAAGAGAGAAAGAGGAAGAGAAAGAAAGAAGAAAATCTAGGGTAAGTCTTAGATTGATTTATGCAAGAATCGATTTCAGTTGTGAGATTTTAACCACAAGCTAATCTGATTTCCATCTGGTACAGCTGATTGGAGTTCTTGATTTCAATCCTTGTTTGTGTAGAGAAGTAGGTTTTATTTCCATAAGGTGAGTTAATTCACTTTTGTTTAAATCCATGTTTTTCTGTTAAATTAAACATTAAGACGCCTGTATAAACTGTTTTGGGACTGAATGGATGTGTTTAAAACAAGCTGAATGGAACAAACAAGGTTATGGGTTGAATTTTTAGACTGCAGGTCGAAGTTACCGGGTAAAAGATAATACCCGGTAACCTCTGTTTGAAGGTATCCGGACAAGGCAAAGTTATCCGGTAAGTTATTTATTTTGGCAGTTACCGGATGGTATTCGGGTTACTTAGTTTCCGGATGTCATCCGGATTGAATATAATATCCGGTAAGAATCGTATCCGGTAAGTATTGTATCCGGTAAGTATTGTATCCGGTAAGTGTTGTATCCGGTTAGTGTGGTATCCGGTAAGTTTGCATACCCGGTGAGTTTTGAATCCGGACACTTTTAAGTATTCGGTAACTTGGGTTTTGTTAAACTTCTGGATACATTAGAATTGAAGAAATTGAAATACAATCCTAGTTTCTTGAACATACTTATTACTGGCTGATAATATGTTAGGCTTGAAGGGTTGCTTTAGTTGAATAACTATGTAGGTGTGTAGTATGTGTAATGGATCCATAGACACTAGTTTTTATGAACACATGGAATAGGCGTGGACTAATCGTAATTCCAGAGTGTATGATAAACGTGGAATAGGCGTGGACTAATCGTAATTCCCATTTAGTGAAATAAGGAATAGGCGTGGATTAATCGTAATTCCTATTTCACATTGATGAGAAATCGTGGGATAGGCGTGGACTAATCGTAATTCCCGATTTCTAAGGAAGCAAAGGGATTGACATGTGTAATTGTAATCTCTACTTCCTTTCCAAGAAATTGACATGTGTAATTGTGATTTCTTGGATATGAGCATTAATCTAGAATCCATAGAGATTCATAGTGGGCTCTGGAACATGATATCATGAATGACTTGGTGTCGGTCTTATTCATGGAATCGAGTGTATCCCCATCATTGTAAGAGGTTGAAACGTATGGTAAGAAAAGGGTGAACCAGGTTTGTTATGCCTTGTTTACATTGATTTTAAAAGTGTTGTTTTTAAAACCGAATGTTCTCACTAGGCGTTAGCCTAATCGTTTCAAATTATATTTTATTATCAGGTACTAGCTCGGGAAAGTAAAGGGTTGTAGGACGAGTGCATTCGAGTATATGCTTTTGGAGAAAAGTGGAGAAGTTAGCCTTAGCGAGGAGTTTTGGCAAATTGTAGATAACCAGTTTAATCTGATCTTAGTTGACAGGATTAGATTAATAGGTTATTTTGAATTTACATTATTGTATATATGAATCCTCAAGGTTAATTCTGTATTTATGTATAAAGCTTGGAAGATTTAAGTTTAAATCTTATTACAATTTGAAGTTTAAATTAGCCCTGATTTTAGGGTGTTACAATATGGTATCAGAGCACTAGTTTAAGTGAACTAGGTATGATAGAGATATACCTAGACTTAAGTTGAGATGAATTAAGATATGATATGTGAGAAATGGGTAGAAGTACTAAGACGGGATAGTCTTAGAGTCGACGGAAATACGTGAAATTAGTACTGTAGCGATGGTAATGAGGATTCTCATGTATAGTATATTCACAATTCCAATTAGCTACTGTTATTATGAATATATTGTTACACAAGCATACTTGTTTCTAAATTGTTACAGTGACTAATGATCGGTAAAGTACGTTTCGTATGTCTAGATATGTGTAACCATTTCTTATGGTTATCTCTTTGTGTTATATCAGAACGATGGTGAATACGCCACCAAGGTCCCCTATTTCTTCGATGGATAGGTCCGTAATTGACTGGTCAGTAGAAAAGCAACCAGGAACAGGTGAAATGCATGAGAGTCCGCCGAGGTTACCTTTGTGGGAGGAGCGGACAGTCGGGTTACACAGAACGGGTACCAGTACCACCAACTAGGAAACGCCTGAATCGACGGTGGAGTCTCGTATGATGGAAAACATGACACGAATGATGAACACAGCAATGGCTCAACAAACAGAAATGTTTATGAAAGCACTGAATGATCGAAGTTCGAAGTTACGGTGAATAGAGACTGATACTCGTATAATAAATCAAATTCGTAACCCTGTGATAGATACAGAAAGAAGGGTGGAAAGAGTCTGCTCGTATAAAACATTTCTAAGCTGTAAACCGCCAGAGTTTACCGGAGCAGACAATCCTGTGGCATGCATGAATTGGCTCAGGGAAATGGAACAAGCCTTCCGAGCTTGTGAATGTGATGAAAAGTCAAAGGTCAGATTTGGGTCTCAAATGTTACGAGGTAACGCGTTGACTTGGTGGAATGTAGTGACATCTACTGTGACGGCTCCAATCTTAGCGACTATGACATGGGAGTCATTCAAGAAAACGATTCTGAAAGAATACTGCAATGAAAACGAAATGGATAGGATTGAAGAAGAGTTTCGGACTCTTAAGAAAGGTACTTCATCTGTTCGAAAGTACACTGAATCCTTCATGGAGAAACTGAATTTAGTGGGGCATGTGGCTCCTACTGAGAAGGATAAGATTAAAGCTTATTTGAAGGGTTTGCCAGCGGACATGATGTCCCGGGTAAGAAATGCTAAAGCTACAACGTTGAGACAAACAATTAAGGAAGCTAAGGTTATGGAACAGGTCTATGCTAAAGACAAAGAAGAAAAGACGCAAGTGGGAGATAAACGAAAATGGGAAGGTCGGTCAGAGTCTTCTCAGAATTCAAAATCCTTTGGCAAAAATGCTCGTAATGAATATCGTCGGAAGCCGAATTGGTGCCCGAAGTGTCGGAGTAAGCACTTTGGTCCGTGTCGGGTGACTACGCTGGAATGTTATAAGTGTGGTAAAAGTGGACATACTATGAATAACTGTCCTGTTCAAGGATCTACATGCTACGAGTGCAAACAACCCGGTCATTTCCGCCGGGATTGCCCAAAGCTGAAAAAGGGTGGAGACCAAAGCAAGAAATCTGATGTTCCTAAACCAACGGGCCGGGCGTTTCATATGACAACTGACGAAGCCAAAGAATCGAAAGACGTCATTTCGGGTACATTCCTCGTTAATTCTTTTCCCGCGCGCATTTTATTTGACTGTGGTGCAAATTTGTCGTTTGTGTCCAAGTCATTCCATCACAAGTTAGCTATGCCTATCACTACCTTGGAAGATGCCTTAGTAGTCGAGATAGCTAACGGGGGTCAAGTCTTGGTTCGTGAAAGACTTGAGGATTGTTTAATTTCAGTAGGGGAAACGAAATTTCCAATCGACTTGTTGTTGATGGAAATTGGGGGATTCGATGTGATTGTGGGTATGGACTGGCTGACAGTCAACCAGGCAGAAATACATTGTGCAAAGAAATTAATCCAAATTCAGATGGCTGATAAGGATGATGTACTCATCTTTGGGGAAAAACGAAAAGGGGAAGTTTCGTTAATTTCTGTTGCTAAAGCGCGTAAGAGTTTGGTTAAAGGCTGTTCATCTTATCTAGCGTATGTTCTAGATGTGAAATCAGAAAAGAAACAAGTGGAAGACATTAAGGTAGTACGTGAATTTCCGGACGCATTTTTCGATGATCTTCCAGGTCTACCTTCTAAACGGCAGGTAGAGTTTCGTATTGATCTTATCCCTGGATCGGCACCAATAGCGCGTGCACCGTATCGCCTAGCGCCGGCCGAAATGAAAGAGATGATGACTCAACTACAGGAGATATTGGATAAAGGTTTTGTTAGACCAAGTTCTTCACCTTGGGGAGCTCCGATTTTGTTTGTTAAGAAGAAGGATGGCACTATGAGAATGTGCATCGATTATCGCGAGCTGAATAAGGTGACTATTAAGAACAAGTATCCGCTTCCAAGGATTGATGACATGTTTGATCAACTCCAAGGTGCGGGATGCTTTTCCAAAATTGATTTGAGGTCGGGGTACCATCAAGTTCGAGTAAGAGATGAAGATATCCCGAAGACAGCGTTTAGAACGAGGTACGAGCATTATGAATTCCTTGTAATGCCATTTGGGTTGACTAATGCTCCAGCCATGTTCATGGATCTAATGAATAGAGTATGTCGACCATTCTTAGACAAGTCTGCCATTGTATTCATTGATGACTTACTTATTTATTCGAAGAATGAAGACGATCATGAACGCCATCTTCGTGAAGTCTTAGAAGTGTTGAGAAAAGAGAAATTGTACGCAAAGTTTTCGAAATGTGAATTCTGGTTAAAAGAGGTACAATTTTTAGGGCATGTAATTACTTCGGAAGGAGTCAAAGTAGATCCGGCAAAGATAGAAGCAATGACGAACTGGGAGACACCGAAGAGTGCGTCTGAAATAAGAAGTTTCTTGGGTCTAGCAGGTTACTACCGAAGGTTTATCAAATACTTCTCAAAGATTGCTTCTGCTTTGACCGTGTTGACTCAGAAGAATGTAAAGTTTATTTGGACTGAAAAGCAAGAGTCAGATTTCAGAACTCTACGTCAGAAGTTGTGTGAAGCTCCTATCCTTGCATTACCGGAAGGAACGGAAGATCTAGTAGTGTATAGTGATGCATCAAAAATGGGTTTGGGGTGTGTGTTGATGCAATGAGGCAAGGTGTGACAACTGTCAAATTTACACCTCAGGTTAGAACTGCACTGGATATTTCAATTATTCATGTCATAGTTCACACAATGCGATTTTAGTAGTAAACTCGGTACGGTAGGAAAATTTGAGAAATTTTGCCTAGGAACCCCTTGATTTAGGAAATTATCCATAAATCTCATAAAATGCCAACTTAAGCTACAATTACACCACAAGTATTATATAATTAACAACTTGATCTATTTTCAACTAAATTATATAAATACTTTACTTTTATATAATTACTTTGCTATTTATAATTTATGAGAAAATACTTGTGTTTTAAATAAATCAAAAAGACAAGATTAGACTTTATTATTGCATCACACCACACCACCACCCCCCTCTCTACTCTTTATGTATTTCTTTTGGCTATTACAACTCATTTACAAAACATTTCATTCTCTCTCTAAATTCTCACACAAGAATTCTATCTTCTTTCTCTCTCCATCTTCATCAAATCTTCATCCACCTTCATCCACAAATTCAGCCTCTAAACATCTCTTTTCAAAGAGATAAAAGTGTTCAAGGTAAATACAAGTGTATTGGATGAAATCCACACACTCTCTTTTGTCTAAATTTTTATTTCTTGCATTATCTTATGAATGTTCTTCACCTTCTTCTACATTTCTTTAATATTGTTAAAAATCATCTTTACACATCTTAATGTTTGTAGATTTACCACCATAACACTTGCATGTTAGTAAAAAGGTGGTGAATCCATAATCAAACCCATGTTAAGATCAAAGATGAACTTTTAAACACATGCATGTAGTTTTCTTGAAAAATCCATACCTTTTGATTCAAAGGTTTCATGAGTGGATCTTTAAATCCATTAAAAACATGTTTTAACCAACATGCATGAGCTAAAAATACACAATTTTATGATACATGATGAAGATCTTGACATAAACACCAAAAAGAACCATTTTCAAGATTTATAAAAGATGAGATGATGGGTAAACTTGCATGTAGTTTAAATGGCTCAAAAACATGTTTTGAAACTGAAAATAAATGTATGGGGATGAGTCAAATCGTATTTTGCATGCAAAGGAATAGGAATTTTGGGTAAAAATTCAATATGGGTGCACATGCACAAAGGGTGGTTTTGACAGCTTGCTGTCAGATTACACACCTCTTTTCAAAAGGTCATATCTCACTCAATACTACTCCAAATTAAGTAATTCTTTTTCTGAAAATTCTTTTTATGTGTTTGGATTCAAACCCAAGTGGTTTCACTAAAAAACTCAAAGATTTCGTCTATCAAACAGTCTTCACAAAAGCAGTGCGCAAACAACAATGTTTTCTGTCGAGTTTTACGTCAAGTATTTTTCCACGTACTTAAGTACTTCTAAAAATTATGAAACTGATGCCAAAGGTTTCATAACTCATTAAACCACTTGGACATAAAATATCTTGACCTAAATATACAAGGACAATTTTCTTGTTATGATTGAAAGTTAACTCTTGATTCCATTTCATCATTTTATGATGAAATTGTGGAATATATATATATATATATATATATATATATATATGTACACTATATATTTATATATTTATGCATTTTATATACTCTTGATCCCATTTCATCATATTATGATGAAATTGTGGAATATATATATATATATACTATATATATTCATATAATTATGCAATTTATATACTTTAAACCCTTTTCATCATTATTATGATGAAATTGTGGTATGTATAAATATATATGTGTACTATACATTTATAAAGTTATGCACTTTAAATATTTCATCTTTACATTTTGAACCATTTTTATTATTCCTATGATAAAATTTCGGTATACATATATATATATATACTATATATAAAGTCTTTGGACCCTTTTCGTTACTTATTGTGACGAAATTGCGGTAAATTTAATCTAACAAGAATGAAGCATACTTATGTTACGATTACAAATGTTGGTAACTCCATACGATTTATAATATTTAAATCACAATAAAGGCATTTTATGACGATTTGGATAGTTAGTACCGAACCTTCGAAATTAAAAATTCACTAGTGACCTTACGTTCATAGGTTTGAAGTAAGATCATCTCGAAGTACTTGTGGGAGATTCCCGGATTCTATCGCTTATCAAGTGAGTTATCACAACCCCTTTTTCAATGTTTTACATATTTGGGGTGAAAAGCATGTCGTTATTACAACTACTTTACGCACCGGTTAACTCGTTTTCTTGAAAATGTAAACTTTGCTATACTCTTTTATGCTCTATGGTATGTATAGGTTACGCATGTTGTAAGTTTTTGAGCTTTTCTCTATCGTACGTAAGTCCCCATTTGACTCTACCTTACTCGTTTAACTCATGAGTGTGAGCCGTTGGTAATTATGGATAGCGCTATTTGGTTGACACCCCACTCACAAGTCGCGCTTGTTTGAGTGCATAATTATTGTTGTTCGTGCGCATTGTTGGCGATAGAACATGCGTTGGGGCGGCTATCATATAGGTCGGGTAACGGGCTCACTACTTAAACATAATACATACTATTTCCATGAGCAAGTGTTTTCATAACCGGTTGCCTTATCCACTTGTGCGGATTTAAACTATTTTGCTATGATAAACAATGTTGTACTCATTAAACTTGTGATCTCACCAACTAGTGCATTAGTTGACCTTTTCATTAACATGCTTTTCAGGAGAACGTCTTTAAGGTTGGGATCTAGGAAGGCTACACGTGATGAAGCTTTCTTCATTATCTTTTAATTATGTCATTTCCCATTTTGAAAAACGATTGTAAAAGACAATGTCTTCATCTTTTGAATGTATTTTGATGGTTGGTGTAATCCTGTAACTCTTGCTATGAAACTTGAGCTGCACATCCCGTGCTTCCGCTTTAGCGGGGTGTGACAGACTTGGCATCAGAGCCAAAGGTTATAGAGAATACCGGTTTTCCTTTGGAAAACTGCAACTATAACCAAAAACGGGGAAAGAACACTTAAATTACTAAACATGTTGCTAGTATAACTAATTCGGGTATTGCATCATCGGTCTTTAATTAAACCAAGCCTGATCACCTATGTTTAATTAAAGAAAGAGTAATGCGAGATCGGAAATGGATATACTAGTAATATGTGTGTTTTCGCACTTGATGCTTCACGTTGTATGCCTAGTATGAGCGTAGTTGTTGCCTAGTATGCAATAGTATAGTGCGCCTAGCCTTTACATTTGCGCGATAGTAATGTTATACACTCTTACTTCAGCACCACTATATCGTCATCATCATCATCACACTCTCAACCCTCCTACACGCCGTCGAGCGAGCGATCATCGGAAGGCGAACAAGACCCGTATGATGGACCGAGGATACCCCCGACTGTGGTTCCACCGCAACCCACTCCTATAGTGATACAACCTAACTGTAGAGGGCCACGCACGAGACTAACCGCTAGGAAACGCGTTCCTATACCTAGACGAGTGAGTTTGAGGTCCGATCGGCAAGAGGCGCCGGAACCCTCACGAGTTATCGAAGGAGTGCCTATTAGTCGTACGTCTGTCATGACCTGGGCCGAAGAGCAGCACCTTAGGGTTGTGACAGCGGATTTGCACGGATGTCAAATGAGGGTCAGTTACCAGAGTCAAGTCCTAACGGAGCTAGCAGAGTTAAGTCACCTTTTGACCAACATGTCGTTTGACGCCCTAAACGGAGCGAGAAAAGCTCGGAGGATAGCTTTACGGGCCGAGATAGTGTGCATAGTAGTAGTGATGCTACTGACGTTATTGGTGTTGTGGGTTTTGATTGAAGTGTATCGGGGCGGATATTGACGTGGATGGTGGAAGATTTTGAAAACGATTTTTTTTTTATTTCTAGCTGTTTCAACCTTGTATTTCAGTTTGTAATTCTGTACTGATGTACGATGCACATCAGATATTTTGTATCAACGGCTATTATTAACGACCTTAATGAGAAGGCAATTTCGCATTTTAATTACACATGTGTCGAACATGCGACAGTTATTCTTTTTATTTGTTTCCAATATTTCGAAATTACAAATGTATTCTTTACAAAACATCCGACTTTATCTGCTCAAAACTTTAACCAAATCGATATTTGCAAATGTGTTTTAGAAAAATGTCACCAAGAAGATCCACACATCGCACGGGAGAAAATCCTGATGATCAAAACCCCGATGTTACCCAGATCATAGCTCAACGTATCCAAGAGGCGATACCCGACATCATAACCCAAGTCACCGCGGGCATCAATGAGCGTCATAGGAATGTCAATGTGGGAGGAGGAACTCCCAATGATGTTCATGACAGTAGAGCATGCAGCTACAAGACATTCATGACTTGCAAGCCCAAGGAATTTCACGGAACCGAGGGTGCTACAGGATTACTTTCATGGTTTGATAGCATGGAGTCGGTACTCCATATCAGTAAGTGCTCAGAGGATCGCATGGTGGAATATGCGGCCTGCCAGTTCCAGAAGCGAGCTTTGACTTGGTGGAACATTCAAGTCCAAACCCGTGGAAGGGAGGAAGCTTACAAGCTGTCCTGGACTGAGTTCAAGGAATTACTCATTGAGGAATACTGTCCCAAGAGCGAAGTTCAGAAATTGGAGGCTGAACTTTGGGATCTTACCATGCTTGGTTCGGGGATAGATCGATACACCGCTCGTTTTCACGAACTTGCAGAGTTAGTGCCCCACATGGTTACCCCGGAGAGCAAACGGATCGACCGATATTTGTATGCATTGGCCCCGAAGATCCGAGGGATGGTTAAGTCAGCAAGTCCGACCACGATCCAAGCCGCAGTGGCATTAGCAACTAGTTTTACTCATGATGCGGTCAGGGCAGGAACTCTGACTCAGAAAGGTGTCGGTAGTAAGAGAAGGCCAGAGAGTCAGTCAGGAAAGGCGATTGGAAGTAGTTCAAGTAGGAACAAGAAAGTAGTGGGAAACTTTGGGATGAATGCTAAGGAAGTACGACGTTACCATGGACCCCTCCCGAAATGCAATCAGTGCAATTTGCATCATGAAGGAACCTGTCCCACCTGTGGCATTTGTAAGCAAAAGGGTCATTTCACCCGGCAGTGCAAGACGGGAAAGAATGTAAAGGAGGAAGGAAGGGTATGCTATGAGTGCGGAAGTCCAGATCACTTCCGAAATGCGTGCCCAAGGCTGAAAAGGGGACCAACCAATAACAATGTTGGGTATCAAGCAAGGCAAGCCAATCAGGGAAACCGAGGACAAGCTCGAGGACGGGCATTTGTTTTAGGAGAAGAAGAAGCACACCGAGACCCCAATGTAGTGACAGGTACATTCCTCCTAAACGATTATTACGCGTCAGTATTATTTGACACTGGTGTCGATAAGAGCTTTGTTTCGTTAGAATTTAGGCCTTTGATCAATCTAGAATCTAAGAAAATGCCGAATGCTTATGTTGTTGAGGTTGCTAATGGATATAAGTCAGAAGCCAAGGATGTAATCTTAGGCTGTACTTTGAACTTAGCTGATAAGCTATTTAGTGTTGATCTTATTCCAATTGAATTGGGGAGTTTTGACATAGTGATAGGGATGGATTGGTTATCCAAGAACCGAGCAGAGGTTAGTTGTTTTGAAAAGACTGTCAAGTTACCATTACAAGGCGGAGAAACCCTTGTTGTCCAAGGAGATAGAGCTGGAAGGAGCCTAAAGATAATGTCCTGTATGAAGGTCCATAAGTATTTGAGGAAGAAGTGCGTTGCGTTCTTAGCGCAAGTAATCGAGAAGAAATCTGAGGAGAGGCGAGTCCAAGATATTCCTGTGGTGAAGGATCACCCAGAAGTGTTTCCAGACGAGTTGCCTGGACTTCCACCGTGTAGACAAGTCGAATTTCAGATTGACCTTATACTTGGAGCGGTGCCTGTAGCCAAGGCCCCATATCGTTAGCACCTGCAGAAATGCAGGAGTTGTCGAATCAACTTCAGGAACTTCTGGATAAAGGATTCATTCGACCAAGTTCAGCACCCTGGGGAGCCTCGATTCTCTTCGTCAAGAAGAAGGATGGATCGTTTCGAATGTGTATCGATTATAGGGAACTAAATAAGATAACAATCAAGAACCGATATCCTCTCCCTCGAATAGACGATTTGTTCGACCAGTTGCAGGGTGCAACTTACTTCTCGAAGATTGATCTTCGATCGGGATATCATCAGTTAAGAGTCCGAGAGGAAGACATTCCTAAAACAACTTTTAGAACTCACTATGGGCACTATGAGTTTTTAGTTATGCCTTTTGGATTGACGAACGTGCCAGCTGTGTTTATGGATCTAATGAATAGAGTATGTAGGCCATACCTTGATAAGTTTGTGATTGTATTCATCGATGATATATTGATCTATTCTCAGAGTGAGAAAGATCACGAGCAGCATCTAAAAGTTATTCTAGAACTTCTCAAGAAGCAGAACTGTATGCCAAATTCTCTAACTGTGAATTTTGGATTCGGGAAGTACATTTCTTAGGTTACGTGATTGGAGAAAAATGGATTCACGTGGACCCGACTAAAGTGGAAGCCATTAGGAAATGGGATGCCCCAAGGACTCCAACGGAAATTCGCCAATTTCTAGGTTTGGCAGGATATTATCGGCATTTAATCGAGAATTTCTCTAGGATTGCTAAACCCCTCACCGAGTTAACCCAAAAGGATAGGAAATTCGTTTGGGGAGTTTCACAAGAAGAAGCGTTTCAACTTTTGAAGAAAAAGTTGTGCCATGCACCGATTTTTGCTTTACCTGAAGGAACGGAAAATTTTGTGGTGTATTGTGACGCATCACATCAGGGATTAGGTTGCGTATTGATGCAAAATGATAAGGTGATAGCATACGCCTCGAGACAATTATAAGTTCATGAGATGAACTATACCACGCACGATTTGGAACTCGGAGCTGTGGTATTCGCTCTAAAGATATGGAGACATTATCTATATGGTAGCAAGTGCACTATTTTCACTGATCACAAGAGTCTTCAACACATCTTTGATCAAAAGATGCTTAATATGAGGCAAAGAAGATGGGTAGAACTGCTCAGCGACTATGATTGTGAGATACGTTACCACCCAGGTAAGGCCAATGTGGTAGCCGATGCCCTGAGTAGGAAAGAAAGGGTAAAACCTTCACGAGTCCGAGCATTAGGAGCGCTGGTTCAAACAAGTTTGAAAACCCGGATTTTTGAAGCTCAAGTCGAAGCAATGAAGTCTGAAAACCTGAAAAACGAGACTCTTCATGGTTTAGAGGCTAGATTTGAAACTAAGATTGATGGAGTACGTTACTTTAAGGGCAGAGTATGGATCCCAAAGGCTGACAACCTACGGGAAATGATTTTGGAGGAGGCTCATAAATCTAAGTACTCAATCCACCCAGGAGCAGATAAGATGTACAAGGATTTAAGGGAGTACTATTGGTGGCCAGGAATGAAGAAGGATGTTGCCATATATGTAGGGAAATGCATCACTTGCTCAAAGGTCAAGGCTGTTTATCAAAAGCCATCAGGATTGTTGCAACAACCAGAGATTCCACAGTGGAAATGGGAGCAAATCACTATGGATTTCATAACCAAACGTCCAAGAGCTGCCAAAGGACACGACTCGATTTGGGTTATAGTAGATCGCTTTACGAAGTCTGCACATTTCTTGCCTATTCGGGAAGACTATAAGATGGAGAAGCTTGCCCAAATCTATATCAAGGAAATCATCACGCGACATGGAGTCCCAGTTTCCATCATATCAGATAGAGATAGCCGCTTCACATCTCGATTTTGGCAGTCACCTCAAAAAGCGTTAGGTACGCAATTGAATTTGAGCACGACCTATCATCCTCAAACGGATGGTCAGAGTGAGCGAACCATTCAGACATTGGAGGACATGCTTCGGGCATATGTGATAGACTTTGGAGGAAGTTGGGATAACCACTTGCCGTTAGTTGAGTTTTCTTACAACAATAGTTATCACACTAGTATTCAGTGTGCGCCATATGAAGCTCTATACGGACGCAAGTGTCGAACACCTCTTTGTTGGTTAGAGATTGGAGATAGACAACTATCTAGTCCAGACATTGTTCAAGAAACCACCGACAAGATTGCAATCATCAGAGATAGGCTTAAAGCAGCTCAAGATCGTCAAAAGAGCTATGCAGACAATCGTAGGTAGCCTTTAGAATTTCAAGTTGGTGACAGAGTCTTTTTGAAAGTGTCCCCTTGGAAGGGAACAGTCCGGTTTGGGAAAAGAGGAAAATTGAGTCCACGGTATGTTGGACCATTCAAGATCACGGAAAGAATTGGACCAGTAGCTTATAAGCTGGAATTGCCAATGGAGTTAAGTGCTATCCACAACACGTTTCACGTGTCAAACCTGAAAAAGTGTTTAGCTAACGAAGCAGTAACTGTGCCTTTGGAAGAAGTTCAATTCAACGATAAACTGCACATCGTAGAGTAACCAATGGAAATACTCGATAGGGAAGTCAAGAGTCTTAAGCGAAGCAAAATCCCGATAGTAAAAGTCCATTGGAACACAAGGCGTGGGCCTGAGTACACTTGGGAACGGGAGGATTACATGATGTATAAGTATCCTCATCTCTTTGCTAGCAAACCTGTTAAAGCTAGTAACACTTGGATTTCGGGACGAAATTCTTTTAACCGGGGGAGACTGTGACAACTGTCAAATTTACACCTCAGGTTAGAACTGCACTGGATATTTCAATTATTCATGTCATAGTTCACACGGTGCGATTTTAGCAGTAAACTCGGCACGGTAGGAAAATTTGAGAAATTTTGCCTAGGAACCCCTTGATTTAGGAAATTATCCATAAATCTCATAAAATGCCAACTTAAGCTACAATTATACCACAAGTATTATATAATTAACAACTTGATCTATTTTCAACTAAATTATATAAATACTTTACTTTTATATAATTACTTTGCTATTTATAATTTATGAGAAAATACTTGTGTTTTAAATAAATCAAAAAGACAAGATTAGACTTTATTATTGTATCACACCACACCACACCACCCCCCCCCCTCTCTACTCTCTATGTATTTCTTTTGGCTATTACAACTCATTTACAAAACATTTCATTCTCTCTCTAAATTCTCACACAAGAATTCTCTCTTCTTTCTCTCTCCATCTTCATCCATCTTCATCAAATCTTCATCCACTTTCATCCACAAATTCAGCCTCTAAACATCTCTTTTCAAAGAGATAAAAGTGTTCAAGGTAAATACAAGTGTATTGGATGAAATCCACACACTCTCTTTTGTCTAAATTTTCATTTCTTGCATTTTCTTATGAATGTTCTTCACCTTCTTCTACATTTCTTTAATATTGTTAAAAATCATCTTTACACATCTTAATATTTGTAGATTTACCACCATAACACTTGCATGTTAGTAAAAAGGTGGTGAATCCATAATCAAACCCATGTTAAGATCAAAGATGAACTTTTAAACACATGCATGTAGTTTTCTTGAAAAATCCATACCTTTTGATTCAAAGGTTTCATGAGTGGATCTTTAAATCCATTAAAAACATATTTTAACCAACATGCATGAGTTAAAAATACACAATTTTATGATACATGATGAAGATCTTGACATAAACACCAAAAAGAACCATTTTCCAGATTTATAAAAGATGAGATGATGGGTAAACTTGCATGTAGTTTAAATGGTTCAAAAACATGTTTTGGAACTGAAAATAAATGTATGGGGATGAGTCAAATCGTATTTTGCATGCAAAGGAATAGGAATTTTGTGTAAAAAGTCAATATAGGTGCACATGCACAAAAGGTGGTTTTGACAGCTTGCTGTCAGATTCCACACCTCTTTTCAAAAGGTCCTATCCCACTCAATACTACTCCAAATTAAGTAATTCTTTTTCTGAAAATTATTTTTATGTGTTAGGATTCAAACCCAAGTGGTTTCACTCAAAAACTCAAAGATTTCGTCTACCAAACAGTCTTCACAAAAGAAGTGCGCAAACAATAGCGTTTTCTGTCGAGTTTTACGTCAAGTATTTTTTTCACGTACTTAAACACTTCTAAAAATTATGAAACTGATGCCAAAAGTTTCCTAACTCATTAAACGACTTGGACATAAAATATCTTGACCTAACTATACCTGGAAGTTATCCAAAAATGGACACAAAGTGACACCAAAATCTGGACAACAAAGGACAATTTTCTTTTTATGATTGAAAGTTAACTCTTGGTCCCATTTCATTATTTTATGATGAAATTGTGAAATATATATATATATATATATATATATATATATATATTTATATGTACACTATATATTTATATATTTATGCATTTTATATACTCTTGATCCCATTTCATCATATTATGATGAAATTGTGGAATATATATATATATACTATATATATTCATATAATTATGCAATTTATATACTTTAAACCCTTTTCATCATTATTATGATGAAATTGTGGTATGTATAAATATATATGTGTACTATACATTTATAAAGTTATGCACTTTAAATACTTCATCTTTACATTTTGAACCCTTTTTATTATTCTTATGATAAAATTTCGGTATACATATATATATATATATATATATATATATATATATATATATATATATATATATACTATATATAAAGTCTTTGGACCCTTTTCGTTACTTATTGTGACGAAATTGTGGTAACTTTAATCTAACAAGAATGAAGCATACTTATGCTACGATTACAAATGTTGGTAACTCCATACGATTTATAATATTTAAATCACAATAAAGGCATTTTATGACGATTTGGATAGTTAGTATCGAACCTTCGAAATAAAAAACTCACTAGTGACCTTACGTTCATAGGTTTGAAGTAGGATCATCTCGAAGTACTTGTGGGAGATTCCCGGATTCTATCGCTTATCAAGTGAGTTATCACAGCCCCTTTTTCAATGTTTTACATATTTGGGGTGAAAAGCATGTCGTTATTACAACTACTTTACGCACCGGTTAACTCATTTTCTTGAAAATGTAAACTTTGCTATACTCTTTTATGCTCTATGGTATGTATAGGTTACGCATGTTGTAAGTTTTTAAGCTTTTCTCTATCGTACGTAAGTCCCCATTTGACTCTACGTTACCCGTTTAACTCACGAGTGTGAGCCGTTGGTAATTATGGATAACGCTATTTGGTTGACACCCCACTCACAAGTCGCGCTTGTTTGAGTGCATAATTATTGTTGTTCGTGCGTATTGTTGGCAATAGAACATGCGTTGGGGCGGCTGTCATATAGGTCGGGTAACGGGCTCACTACTTAAACATAATACATACTATTTCCATGATCAAGTGTTTTCATAACCGGTTGCCTTATCCACTTGTGCGAATTTAAACTATTTTGCTATGATAAACAATGTTGTACTCATTAAACCTGTGATCTCACCAACTAGTGCATTAGTTGACCTTTTCATTAACATGCTTTTCAGGAGAACATCTTTAAGGTTGGGATCTAGGAAGGCTACACGTGATGAAGCTTTCTTCATTATCTTTTAATTATGTCATTTCCCCTTTTGAAAAATGATTGTAAAAGACAATGTCTTCATCTTTTGAATGTATTTTGATGGTTGGTGTAATCCTGTAACTCTTGCTTTGAAACTTGAGCTGCACATCCCGTGTTTCTGCTTTAGCGGGGTGTGACACAAGGTGATTGCTTATGCATCAAGACAACTCCAAGAACATGAGAAGAATTACCCTACCCATGATTTGGAATTGGCAGCGGTCGTGTTTGCATTAAAACTATGGTGTCATTATTTGTATGGAACAAAGTGCACTCTCTTTACTGATCACAAGAGCTTACATCATGTCTTTGATCAGAAAGAATTGAACATGAGGCAAAGGCATTGGTTAGAACTACTTAAAGACTATGATTGTGAATTGCATTACCATCCTGGTAAGGCAAATGTTGTAGCTGTTGCTTTAAGTAGAAAATAATACAGTGGGTGCTTGAAAACAACTAACACTAGAATTGACGTGACGTCAAGTTTGATTAAAAGGATAAAAGAGGCACAAGCGGAGGCCTTATTGGAAGAAAATCTGAAAGATGAAGTCATGAGCAAGCAACATTTTCAAATGACTGAAGATAGCCGTGGAATTAAACTGTTCCAAGGTCGTGTTTGGGTGCCAAAGATTGGAGGAAATCGAGAGTTGATTCTCGAGGATGCCCATAAATCTAAGTATTCTATACATCCTGGGAGTACTAAGATTTATAGGGATTTGAAGTTACACTATTGGTGGCCAGCTATGAAAGTAGATGTGGCACGAATTGTAGAAACGTGTACGACGTGCTCGTTAGTCAAAGCTGAACATCAAAAGCCTTACGAAAGTTTTCAGTCTTTGGAAATTCCGGAATGGAAGTGGGAAAAGATTACCGTGGATTTTGTGACGAAGTTACCAAGGACACAAAAGGGTAACGATACTATATGGGTGATCGTGGATCGATTGACCAAGAGTGCTCATTTCTGGCTATGAAAGAAGCGTCACCAATAGATAAACTGGAGAAGCTGTATATTGATGAAGGGGTGTCAAGGCATGGTATACCGGTGTCTATAGTGTCAGATCGTGATAGTCGGTTTACCTCGAGCTTTTGGCAATCACTACAAGAAGAATTGGGTACGAGATTTAATTTGAGCACTACTTATCATCCACAAACTGACGGGCAAAGCGAAAGAACCATTCAAACCTTGGAAGATATGCTTAGGTCGTGTGTGTTAGATTTTGGAGGTAACTGGGATACGCATTTACCCTTAGTGGAGTTTGCGTATAACAATAGTTATCATTCCAGTATTGGAAGATCACCTTTCGAAGCTTTGTATGGACGGAAATCCTCTAAATCTTGAGAAACTTTCCAAAATCACAACTGTCAGCACTTTGATCAAATTGTTGGTTACAGTAATTGTTGAAAGCATAAGAAACATTACCGGGCCAACTGATATTAAAACAGTCAGCATTGATGCAAGCCTCCTTAGCTCTTGTAGTTGCATCCGATATGTTTAAGTTGTTATTTACGACACACCATTTGGAGTCGACACAGAAGTGTGTGCCTTTCCATGCCTTGGTTGAAGTCAACCTGGCTTGCTTGCCAAAAGTAAACAACCCCAGTGTATTTCAGTGGTCATACCCTGAGAATGAACACAAAAAGCTTCAAACTCTTTAAATAATTAAACTAAAAGCAAAAGTTGAAATGAAAAATTAATTTAATTAGTTATTGTTATTTATCCAACATATTTGTTTAAAAAAAGATCAACCTAGATCCAACATATACCAAATGGAATCCAAACAAAAAGAGCGACTTCAAAACAATTGCAATCTGGCTAAAAAAGCCATTGCATTACAGTAGAACAAAAATCTAGAATGAATAGGAGCATTATACTTTGATATTACATCAGCATACCAATAAGGGAGGAATCGCTCCACAAACACGACAATCAAAATATAACTCTCATTAGTTAGCCCATGAACCATCCAAATTTTAAACTTGCATCACATAAGCCAATATATCCAACATCAGATCACAAGCAATATTGTTAATGAAACCTTACACAACCAAAAACCCATTATAAAGAATGGAAATCATATAGAAACTAAAATGAAATCATTTGAAAACCTAAAAACACACTTACATGTCGAGATTTTCTTTTCAGTGCGGAGAAGCAGGTGGAGGCGACGGGGTCGCTTGATACATATCGGTGGTCAAGACAGAGACGTAGGCGACATACATCATTTTTCAAGCAAAAACTAAGAAAACTCGTGAGTATTCATAGATACAAACAAATATCAAATTTCAAGCAGTGGTGTTGCTTCAAGCGAACTAAGACAAATCATTGAAAAAACAAAATCGATGTGATGCAGGCGCAAAATACAAAACTGAAAAAATAGACCACGATTCATGTCTATGGATGTGGTGCAGGAGCAAAATCGAAATCGACCAGTAGGTAGGGTTTTCGTCCTTACCGAGCAAAGCAAAACCGAATTCGATCAGGACTATACTTGATAGGTCAAATTTTGCATTTTTCTAGTACAAATGTTAGAACCATAACTAAGAAACCACAACTTAAAATGTTTCTTTATAAGGAAAGTTTAAAGAAGTCTCACCACTTTCGATTCAGCTCTAAAACCCATGGCAAAGACATCAGGGAGGAGGACGGGTATCAACGGCGATATGAAGAATCAAGAGATGCAACTGTACCCTCTCAAGGTCAAAACCTTTTTAGCTGCAATCGTACACTCTCTAGCTTCTTGTTGCTCGTCATCCACTGTCTCCAACTGTGAACCAGATGATTATACAACTTCTTGAAACATGTCTAAAACAGGAAGTTGCAAACGAAAAGATAAGCAGACAAAGTAAAGAAAGAAAGAAAAGGATATAGAAGAAAACCAATCTCGAAAGTTATGATGGTTGAGAAGTAAAACTTCAATCTTGAAAGGCTTTGTAAAACCTTGATATTCTGCAGCAAAAGCATCCAAAACAAAAAGATTTAGCAATTTTTAGAACCCACAACTTAATTTAAAAGATGGCTCAATAACAACATGCAAAATAAACATGATACATGAGAGAGCATACCTATTTTTAATTGCTTCTTTAGACAACAGTATTGTAAAACAATGTAATAGAAATATCAGAAACTGAAGGCAACACCTATGGCAGAAGGAACTACATGGTTATGATGCATAATAGACTATTAAAGTCAATCAAAATCATTAATGTCTATGGAATCAAAATCATGAATTTGATTGAAGCTTCAAATAACCTATTAAACCAAGAAAACCAATCAGACGTTACAATTAACCTAGTTGTTAGTGTCCAAATTACCCTGTTGAAATAGCACCAAGCCACCAGCTCCATTGAATTGCTTCAAATCCTAAAACATAAAATCGCAAAGAGAGAATCGATGAATCGATTGTTCGACTGTCTTGGGAAAAAGAAAACAAAAAGAGAAAAAGAGAGATTATATCGAAAAAAAACTTACTAACCTGCAACCCCATTACAATTATAGAGACGATTCTTGAAAAATCTTACTAACCTGATTACAAGCATGTGAAACCCTAACAACAAAATGAAATTCAAATGTGAAAGAAAAAGAAAAGCAAACAGAGATTACATGAATCGCACGTTTTTTGATTTATCAGGGATTACAAAACCAAACAGAGATTACACTAATCGCAAGTTTTTTGATTTATCAGGGATTACATTTGAGTCTTGGATTTTTTTAAATCAGTTACATTTTGAACCGACAGAGAGAGAGGTTGGAGAGAGCGTCGATGTAAAAGTAGCGATTTGAGTGTTAATCTCTTGGGAGAGAGGTAGACGGCGGAAGTATAGGGTTTAGGCCGTGAAGAGAGCTGGTTTGTATTTTGAAAATTGAGTTCAAATATCTGAAACTGTGTAAAGGAAGAGGCGGGCTTGAGAAGAGGAAGGGGCTGTTTACCAACAAATGTTGGTAAGCGCTGTCTAGAATAAGAGGTCGGACTAGAGTAAGCGTCTCTGTCTGGAATAAGTGTTGTCTAGAAAACAACTGTTTACCAAATATTTTGGATTTGGTGCTGACCGACAAAAATGACCATTATAACCCTGTATATTATAAAGTATTAAAAGTAATGCAACTATTTACCAAATGTTATGAATGAATAATTGTTAAAAGACAAAAAGATTACAAAATTCATAATTCAAGCATGTTTAGACAGAAAAATAAATTAAATTTGAACATAATAATTTGCGCACAAATCTTAATTTTAAACATTAGACAATAATTGATTTGCAATCTGATCACGCAAATTAGTCATAAACTCATTGTCTTGAGAACTCCACTGCATTTCATCGACTTCTACTTCATTGCCCCCTTCAAGTTGTTCTTCAGCAGCAGTAAAAATGGTGTTCTCATCGTACTCCGTAAATAATTGGTCTTGAATATTGCATTTCCTTATAAAGTTATGAATTGCAAAACAAGCGATCACCACATCTTTCTGTATTGGAAAAGGATAAGGAGCCATTTGCTTCAGGATTGGAAATCTTGCTTTTTCGATTAGGAAGATTCACCAATGTTTGCCATATCTAGAAAAATTAAGCAACATATCATGATGGGGAAAACTATTATTAATTTGTCAAATAATTATAATGGTAAAAGTTCAAATATATAGAAGTAGAATTTTCTTTTCTGTTAGCACTATCATTCACCAACATATTTATCAAAATGCAAAAAAGAATACTTATGTTTGTAGAAAGTAGCCAAAATGATTACATTAACACTCTACTGTTAATTGCCAATTACATAAGTTCCAACCTTTTTTACATAAGAAAGGGGATGATGGTATTTTCAATAAACAAAATAAAAACATAATATGGATGATAACAAACAGAAACAAGGAAGAAGTTGTTTGGGAAAAAAATCACGTCGTACGACCACGACCAGAACAGGTAAGACGCACGATTGTGAACTAAATCTTGTGTTAAGATAAGGTCTCGACGAAAACCCAGAAAACATCCGTCGTCGCCCGTAAAAGGTAAGTCGTACGTCCTCCATGACGCTCGACCATAATATCGCCCGTCCCGTACGACCATCGCGTAAGATCATTGTACCTTCGACCGAGCTAACGTTAACCTTGACTGTTACGTTTGTTAAGTGTTTAATGCAGGAGTCAAAGTCATTAAAAAGCAACAGATATAACCGACGCAACCATCAACGATCGATAGCTGTAACGGACGAAGATCATCATGGATAATCACTCCGGCGACCGTTTCCAGCCGTTGTAGCCGTTGATTGAATCATTAATGAAGCTAATTAATGACGTGAAGATTATAAAAGACAAGCTAAAGCCTCATTTCAGGGGACATCGATTAACATCCAATACACTTCAGCGAACGTCATCATACAGCAGAGAAAATCATCCAAACTCATAGCGAAAAACATTCAAACTCTGGTGATTAAGTACTGAAAGCCAGAATCTTACAGCGAACTCAAGAACACTCGAAGGAAAAGCTCAAGTATCAGTCTCGACGCACGACATCAGTCCTCGACCAGAAGTTCACACTTTGTATTCACACACGACAAACACTTGTTTTCACATTTAAACACTTGTACTTTACATTTCGAAGTATTTCCTTCATTTGTATTGTAATCATCGTACGACCGACGCCAGTACCAAGGACGTCGCCCCTGATTGGCGATCATAGTGCAGCGTCGACATCCCTTGTCGTCCGTAGGTTTTTTACTCGTTTGAGGTTTTTCCTGCGTCATCAAATCCCTTGTCTCATTTACATTTTTGTCTTTGTCACACGTCTCGTTGAAAGATCCTTTCTTTAGTTGATTAAGTCCACATCGACCTTAAGTTGTCCCTTTGGTGCGATTTTTGGCATTAACAGTTTAGCGCCATCCGTGGGACCTCATCTAGAGAAAATCCTCGACGAACGTGCACCCTACTAATAATTTGTTGGAGTTTCTTATATTTTGTATTACATGAAAATGGCAGCCTCTGGAAATCCGCAGCAAGCCGTCGCTCAGATGTATCAGGAGCTCGAAGTCGCCAGGAATCAGCTCAATGCAATGGCGGAGCAGAATCGCAGAGCAGCTGAGGAGATCGCACGGTTAAGAAATCCTCTTGGGCCTCAAAATGGTCCTAGGCCATTCGTGCAGAACCCAGTTCCAAGATCGTTCGACCAGATTGGCCCTAGACCATTTGTCCTGAATCCAGGATCATCCGCGCAGAATCAGCATCCAGGCCCGTTCATGCAGAATCAACAGCCAAGGTCGTTCAACCCAAATCCTCAGTTTGGGACAGTTCCTCCTCAGCACATAAGGCCACCACCCGTGAATAATGGGTCGCAACCTTTCCAGCAAAGGTCGTAACCATTTCAGCAGCCATTTCAGAATGGACCTCAAGGTGGATCGCAGCCTTTCCAGCAAGGATCGCAACAGTTTCAGAATGGACCGCAGCAATTCCACTATGGGTCGCAGCCATATTTCGTCCCATTCAATGGGGACACCAATGGTTCGTCGCATGGTAACGGCACTAGCCCAGGGGCCAATCCCTCGACAGGGGCAAATCCCGACCTTAACGATCCCGTCGCTCAGCGTTTGAAGATGTTAGAAGACCAAAATGAGCGCGTCCTGTCCTTGCTCGCCAAGTTGCCTGGGGCAGCCGTGCCTGTCGACGTCGAGCCTCGCTCGGGGTATCAGGCGTCGCCCTTCATCGATGAGATCTCCACCGTCGAGGTCCCAAAGAAGTATAACATTTATGCCTTCACTCCCAAGTATTCGGGTGTGACCGATCCAACTGAGCACGTCGCGCAATATAAGCATCTCATGTGGATGATCTCGATCCCACTTATGTACAAGGAAGTATGCATGTGTAAGAGTTTTGGAGCAACTCTCACTGGTCCAGCTCTCCAATGGTTAATCAATCTCAAACCCAAATCCATCGGGTCGTTTGCTGAGTTGGTTAATCAATTCTCCCAGCAATTTGCCAGCAGTCGTAAGATGGAGAAGCAGACCAGCGACCTATATTACATCGTGCAGAAAGCTAATGAGTCTATTCGAAGTTATTTTAATAGATTCAATGCCGAAATGATCAGCATCCGCAATTGCGACGTCAAAACCGCAATCGAAGCCTATAAGCGGGGCCTGGACGATAGTTCGGGTCTATACACTGACTTGACCAAATATCCCCCGGAGAATTTCGAAGACGTCCGAGCTCGAACCTTAGCATATATGAGGGTAGAAGATGATGTCGCCTTTCGTCCCAAGCACACTGACTACAATAAGTCGTTAGGCGTCAGAAAGCCAGAGTTCAAGACAAAGGCTGTTTCTAGAGTAGAGCCAGCGCGCCAAATTTCAAATGTTCGTTTCAAGACGAAAGCAGAAGCCAAGACCGCGGCTAAGTTCACTCAGTACCCCAAGATATCCTCTTATGGATTCAAAGGATCTGCAAAGGACCTAGTCGAAGCTCTGAAAAGTTCCCAAGCTACCATTCGGTGGCCAAAGAAGTCCGACCTGGACGATGCTAAGAAAGACAAATCAAGGTGGTGCGACTTCCATGCTGATCATGGTCATGCGACAGACGACTGTATCGCATTGAAGAAGGAACTAGCATATCATTTTTCGAAAGGAAATCTCAAAGATATCATCGATAATGTCGCTGTTCTAGCTAATAGCCATCGACCGTCGACTCCCGAGCATGCAAAAGTTATTAATTGAAATTCCCTACGCCATGGGGAATCCAGGAGATCAAAAGAGAAAATAAACTGAAGTCACAAGATCAAGCTCTCGACAGGTTCATTCTTCTATCCCTAAATTAAGATCTTTTCCATAGGGATAAATCTACTATGGTGCCTCGTCGCACGACAACATAGTCAATCGCAGGACAATATTTCTCCGTGTCATTCTGTCATTTAAAACCTGTCTTTTCCTCCCAAAAAGAGTACGGTAATAAATGACAGGGGGCAAATAGAGAGAGTCTGAAATGGTACGTTCTCTAACTCTTTCTCATACGATTTTTTCTCGCAAAACATTTACTGACTTAAGCATCGGAGGGTCGTTGGTTAGCCAACGACCAACCCCCGACATCATTTTATCGCAGAATCGCACGACAGATTATCGCAGAGTCGCACGACAGTAATCATTAAGTCTACTATATGACTTTAATATCGCAAGGTCGAACGACATAAAGAATCAGGTCTCTAACTTGATTATTTCTCCACAAGGGCATACGATACAAACTCGCTGTACGATCTGGTCGTACGATCACAGAGTCAAAACGACTTTACCCTAGGTTTCTTAACTGAATGGATGCTTTAATCGCGTGTTTTTATATTTGTTTCACGTTCTTGTCATCGTATTACAATGAGTGCCTTAGTCGCATGATTTCATATGTATCTTATGTTCGACTTCATAATTAAACATGGTTTGGATAAAGCATAAGCAAAAGTTGCGTTCATTATATAAGCCATCGAATACATAATCGACCACTGACGGTCGAACAGCATGAACAAACAAATACATTTTTTCTAAGGTTGTGGAGGAGCATCGATCACGACCTTGTCCGATACCTCATCTTGAAAACCCTCATCAACCGCCTCCTCTTCGACCTCCCTCTGGTCATCCAAGTCCAGATCTCCCTCGGTCCCGACTTTCTCATAAAAGAGACGCATCTTATCTGACGCTGAAGCCAAAGGATCCTTACCCTGCAGGTGACGTCGCATAATTGCCGCGCGCGCAGTAAGTCGAGCATAACAAAGGAAAGACTTATTTTCGTTCTTCAACTCATCAGACTCCTTCTGCAAACTTATCACCTTAGCCTTGATTCCCTCGACTTCCTTCCTCTTCGCGGTTACGGATTCCTTCATCCCTTCCAGCTCCTCTCTCTGGTCGCGCATCAAAGTCAGGGACTCCTTCAAACGCGAGTTTATCTCATCTCTTGTATGAATGAGGGCATCCAATTCGTCCAGAGCATGGTCAAGGTGCGCTGACATCGCTTCTTCATGTTCCAAAGCAGCTTTCTCTTTAGCTAACGCTGCATATTCATCTTTGGTAACAGAAGCCGTTGAAACCTCTATATTCGTCATTTCGGCATGCAATGCCAGGGAAGCTTGGAACGCCTGAAGAATCATAATATGAGCAGCATTAGTAAACAACGACAACGACAACGACAAACGACAAGTCTTGAAAGAAAGGCTTACCAAGAACAAGAGTCCAGCTGTATGGAACTCTTTCTTCTCAAAAGAAAACCCGTAAAAACGCTCCCTGAAAGACGGAAGCAAATATTTTTCCAAATGGGGGAATAACTTCGTCTCGTCCAAGACATTATCGTCTAGAAAACCCGACGGTAACGTAAAGTTGACCGTCGTTTCCCCCAAAGGTCCCTTCTGCGCGCCTTTGCCCCTGTCGGCCGATGAAGGGCCAGATAGGACGACGGGAGACATCGTCGCCAGTTGCGCAGTATCCACAGATTCCACGCCGGTCGCAACCAACGCCTTCGCCTTCCTGGACAAGGCAACCCTCGATGGGTTACCCGTCTTCAAAGACGGTTTCCTCAGAACGGACACCTTTGTCCTCTTTAAGAGGCCCGACCCGGCTGTCGGAACCTCTTTTCTCTTCAGGACTCCCGACCTAGTTGTCAAAACGTCCTCGCGAGCGGCTTCGACTTGGGCCATCTTCCTAGCAACAGAAGATGTCGCCTGTGCTTGAGATTCACCTGAACGGTAAAAGAAAGAAGTTAGACGATTCAGAACAGAGAAAGACCAGGTCAAGCGAAAAGAAGATAAAAGGATACTTACTAATTATCTCTACCTCTGGTTCTTCGCTCTTCTCTTCCTCCTCAGTTTTCTCAGAGTCCTCCTCTTCTTCTTTCTCCTCTCGACCCATCCTCATTCTGTCGCTCAAGAAAATGATGTCATCGTCCCCGTCTATCAAATGACGCGTGACATACGATCGGTCTTCGGTACTAAATTCCAAGAACTTTTCGACCTTAGCCCGAGAAGCATCATTCGGCTTTACCTTCTCGAAATCAATATCTACGCACAAAAAAGAAGATCAGTCGAAGAAACAATCAAACACCAGAATAACATGAAAACGTACAGTCAAAAGCTCACCCGTCATATTCCAGCCCTCCCTAATCCAGTCACTATCAGTGTCCAGCGTCGACGCCCGTACGAATACACACCTCTTCTTCCATCCACGATCGTTGACCGCAGTATTTAAAACCAGGGTACGATCACCCTTGAACCTTGAAAACAAGCTGTAGCGACGGTACTGGTCATTCTTGACCTTATACGCCGTCAAAAGGTCCCTCACATTCATCGGTGGATTCCAGTTGGAGGTAAGCCGTTCGATGATCAAGATAACTCGCCAGAACTGGGGCATCAGTTGCCCCGGCGAAAGATCAAATTCACACATAAATTCTTTGACTAAAGGCGAATATGGCCAGTGAAAGCGTATTTTGAACGGGTATTCGTATATAACAATGTACCCCTCGGTACACATCTCCGGTCGAATATTACCGGCCTTACTCACAGTAACCTCCGCATGGATTTTTGCTAAAACCCTAAAGTCGTCTAGGGCGTCTTGATCCCGGATAGTGCTCCTAGGCTCCGTCGACATCGCTAAGCCCGTCAACAAGATTTGACGCTCAGAAAAACCCCAAATATCCCAGTTTTTTCTAGGCTTTCTAGCAATAGACTTGCGACGCATACGCAAACTGGAGGGTCGTATCTTATATGATCTCAGAAAAACTTAAATAAGGTCAAAGAACCCTGACAAGTTTTAATCGAACGGAAATCTCCAAGAAAAGATCCATCGTAATCTTTATTTATGCAGTCGATTATGTCAAGTCGAATTCCTGGATAACCGCTGCGCGTCCCCGTCCTTTCGTATGACCGCAGGGATCGTCGACACCTGTCCTCGAAAGCTGGTAAGCATCATCGTGTGTCAGTATGACGTCACGACCTCGTTCCCTTTTCAACTTCTCGTTCAGTTAGAAACGAACCAGTCTAGCTCCAAGGCGATTGAGGTAATTTCTAACTCTTGTCTTATTTCCTATGCGTCTGATGGACAAAAATTAAAACTTAAATTTGACATTCAATTTTCAAATTTTGGGGCCAAACTGTTTGGGCAAAAAATCACGTCGTACGACCACGACCAGAACAGGTAAGACGCACGATTGTGAACTAAATCTTGTGTTAAGATAAGGTCTCGACGAAAACCCAGAAAACATCCGTCGTCGCCCGTAAAAGGTAAGTCGTACGTCCTCCATGACGCTCGACCATAATATCGCCCGTCCCGTACGACCATCGCGTAAGATCATTGTACCTTCGACCGAGCTAACGTTAACCTTGACTGTTACGTTTGTTAAGTGTTTAATGCAGGAGTCAAAGTCATTAAAAAGCAACGGATATAACCGACGCAACCATCAACGATCGATAGCTGTAACGGACGAAGATCATCATGGATAATCACTCCGGCGACCGTTTCTAGCCGTTTTAGCCGTTGATTGAATCATTAATGAAGCTAATTAATGACGCGAAGATTATAAAAGACAAGCTAAAGCCTCATTTCAGGGGACATCGATTAACATCCAATACACTTCAGCGAACGTCATCATACAGCAGAGAAAATCATCCAAACTCATAGCGAAGAACATTCAAACTCTGGTGATTAAGTACTGAAAGCCAGAATCTTACAGCGAACTCAAGAACACTCGAAGGAAAAGCTCAAGTATTAGTCTCGACGCACGACATCAGTCCTCGACCAGAAGTTCACACTTTGTATTCACACACGACAAACACTTGTTTTAACATTTAAACACTTGTACTTTACATTTCGAAGTATTTCCTTCATTTGTATTGTAATCATCGTACGACCGACGCCAGTACCAAGGACGTCGCCCCTGATTGGCGACCATAGTGCAGCGACGACATCCCTTGTCGTCCGCATGTTTTTTCCTCGTTTGAGGTTTTTCCTGCGTCATCAAATCCCTTGTCTCATTTACATTTTCGTCTTTGTCGCACGTCTCGTCGAAAGATCATTTCTTTAGTTGATTAAGTCCACATCGACCTTAAGTTGTCCCTTTGGTGCGATTTTTGGCATTAACAGAAGCCAAGCATCTTTTCAAGACCAACCCATGGTGGATCCCTGCTTCTATATGTAAAAAGACAATACTTTTGTTGGTTGTGTTTGCTTTTATACATGTTTCAATAAACAGAATATTGCAACTTTCTTGACATGTCTTCAAGTGAAACTCAAATTCTCCCAAAAATTCTGCAGTACATAATCCATACGAATAGAGTTTAGAAGGAAGTCATTGGAGGGGATGATTGTAGTGGTTCCACTAACTGAGACACGCAATGGTGTAGCTTAAACCAACCTTCCATTCTAGACCAGGTTGTTATCAAGAAAGCCACATATTTAACAAATTGATCCAAGGTGAAATCACCGTCTTTGCAATCATACATAGATAGAAGCAGAAAAGATAAGAGAAAACCTTGGGTTGCAAAAATG
This sequence comes from Saussurea involucrata, assembly GCA_033807775.1. Lineage (NCBI taxonomy): Eukaryota > Viridiplantae > Streptophyta > Magnoliopsida > Asterales > Asteraceae > Saussurea > Saussurea involucrata. Next base: position 112,553,695 of record CM066327.1, read on the forward strand.
ATAAGAGACATATATAATTATATATAGAGTATCAAATTAAGGATTAACAATTGGCACCCAAAAACACAAAAATCCCAATGGTGCGTTGTATTGGTGAAAGAAAACCATGGAAACAAAAAGAACGGTCAAAATAAACTCACTTTGGAATGAAGACACCCCAAATGCAAACTGGATAAGGATTTCATGTTTATAAAACCCTAAAAATTCCATCCAATAGATTGTTCGGCTTCAATTCCAAACACCTTTCACACAAATTCAATCAATAGAGCAAAATACGTGTTTCTACATGTGTATCGTTGAAGTAGATAAAGAAATTTGTACCTGAAATTGACAAAATCCGAGCGACAACAACAAAAGATGAAGAAGTCTGAAGGTTTGAAGTCGATTACTGTAGGCAGAAAATAGAGAACGATTACTTCACTTTATTGGAATGCGATGACCAGTTGATGTGGAGAAGATGATAGAAATAGGGAACGAAGAGGATAAAATCGGGAAAAATCACGGGGAAGATACTCTGAATACGGTAAGCGTGGGTTTTGTTGCTAACCGAGGAATCACTGGAAAGAGGCACGGTCAGAGATACTTCCTGAAAAAATGGATAAGTAAACAGCCTATCTCTTAATAGGGTAAGAGCTCTTAATTGGGTAAGAGCTAATAAGTGACAAGTAAACAGCCCCGAAGAGGCGGAATAGATGTTTATGTATTAACTACTTGTAGAATATGTTTTAAAAGATTGTTTTTAAGACTTTAAGACTTTTAGGTAAAATGCTTTATAAGATAGTATAGATTACGACAAATTTGCCTAAACCATATTTTTCTTTTATCAATTAGGAAAATGTGGTTTACGTGAATAGGCAAAGCACTCGACTAATATGAATTATTTTAATAATTACTTTAAAAGGTGGCTTTGATCAATTTTAAAAAAATCTAAAATAACTTTAAAATTTAATAAATTTGTGGATAAAATGCCAACCAGATGGTATACGTCCCTTCTCTATCTTGCTATTTTGCTTGATTTCGTTAAAGCTTGTTTTCTAAAGGTAAATATAAAGTCATAAAAAAGTTGGTTGTTTATCCGTTAAATGAAAGGAATGGGTCATATCCTTGATTATTTCTTAAAGCATCCCAAGGTTTTTGTTAAGACTTATCTTCAAAGTCTTTATAGAAATATTCGTTTTACGATATGCATGGATTCTTATCTACCTATAACTTTTGTAATAATTAAGATATATTAATCACAATCCAAATTTATTAGTGTCTTGATTTATAGACTTTTATTGTTTTTATTAGTTTCTATCATTTTAATTTCTTCCGTTCTCATAAATTTTTAAAATATATTGATTAAATTTTCTAACATATAAATACATTTATCAGGTTTGTTTTGTTTTTTTTTCCGTATAACTTTATCTATTTTGCTTACATTTAACTTTACATAAGTAAAGAAATTATACAAGTATTAGTAGGTTGCTAAACATATCCTCTATAAACATTTATACCACTCTTACCCATCTATCTACTCTCCCTCACAGCTCACAGCTCACAGCTCATTCGGTCAAACCTCACCATTTTTTATTTTAGAGTGTATTACAATGGTGGTCCCTATGGGTTACCTAAATTTTGGATTTGGTCCCTAAAATACACTATTTACTATGGTGATTCCTAACTTTTTAGTTTACTTTCTCTCGTGATCCTCTTATGTTTAATTTCCTTTCATTCATGGTCCTCCTATGTTTAACATAGAAGAACCATGAATGAAAGTAAATTAAAAAGTTAAGGACCACAATCGTAGATAGTGTATTTTGGAGATCAAATCCAAATTTTGGATAAACCACAGTCCACAGGTACCACCGGCGTAATTCACTCTTTATTTTAAAATTATATTTTACATTCTTATAATTAATTGAGTAAATAGATTTGATCTTGGGTTTTAGTATTTTTTTTCTACTATGATCCTTATGTATTTATTATGGTAATTTGTTATGTCTATAGTCTATTTGATTAACACAATTAAAGTATATCCATTGACTCCGTTAAATTAATGACAAATTTAGTCTTTTTACCTATTTTATTTGTTTTTTCCATTAACAAAAAGTAAAAAGTAATATTTATACACACACACATATATATATATATATATATATAGAGGTGGGTTCAAACGAGAACGCTAACTATTAAAGAGAACACGAGAACGGCCACCCATGTACAAAATCACATGTGATTCACGTACAAAATCACATGTGATTTTACACTACCCGGAAATTTAGACCTGAATCACATGTGATTTTGTACAAAATCCATGTAGTGTAAAATCACATGTGATTTTGTACAAATCACGTACAAAATCCAGGTAGTGTAAAATCGATTTTGTACATGGACGACCGTTCTCGTGTTCTCGTAAATAGTTAGCGTTCTCGTTTGAACCTTTCTATATATATATATATCAATAAGTATATCAAATAAATAAAATAAGATATAATTTTATTATTTGATTTGTTTAAATTAGAAGTTAATTATATTAAATTTTCATACCCAAATAGACAAGAAAGACTTAAACGATAAAATTAAATCGTATTTATTATAGTGTAACACCGTTAAATTTAGAAAGAGCAACTAATTTAAAATTTTCAATAATACAACAAATAAAGAATAAACTTCCTTTCTACAATCAATTCATGAATTACTTCATATTGAATTCTTGTATTAGCCTCAACAATCATTAACCCGAGTCTTCTACAAAGACTAAATAAAACTCAGGTGTTACTAAACCCATAATCAAATTCCTATCTCCAAAACTGCGGAAGAGTTCATCCAATAATTACACTTTTCTCGTACGTTGAACTAGCATTTAACTCTTCACAGTGTAGCTAGTACCATTCACCAACAAGGACCTGATGCATATGCCGACAAATAAAAAAGTTAGGTTAACGCCTAGTATGTTCAAGCAGTTGCGTCATAATTATAATATGGTAAAACTGAAAGACGACTTATTTAAAACATAACTTCTCCTTATGAAATGCATTTATCGTAAAAGCAACATCTTTCCAAAACCACTATTTTCGTGATGAAAAACACTAAATCAAAATACCCATTTAACATGAATTCAAAACCCAACACTCACTCTAATTCACAATGGAGTTAAATAACCAAATCCTGAAAATACAGATAAAACTTATCCAATTTAACAAAAACATGTATTAAACACAATAATATGAAACCACAAATCATGGATATCAATCCATACTCAAAACCTCACCGAAAACATGGATAATAATACTCAATACCCAAAACAACACCTTCCGGTGACGGGGGAGACCTGTTTCCATAGAATGTGGCGGGAACACATACGTATACAATGTGTCTATGTTATCGGACTACACCTCAGATTGGTAACTTTAATGCATGCTCTAATAAGAGTCAGCTCAAGCCATCATTGCCTTTAGTGAACCACACTCAATAGGTGTCACTTCAAGGACAAAGTACCTCTATTGCGCACGCCTCACTAGGCTCTACAACAAGGATACCCGATCAGTGTGTCTGTTCACTCTCTAGTGGAGTTCCAACCTCAAGGTTCTCACTCGACCTTTAGTGTACACTCCCTCGCATTCAAGATAGGAGTCCCAACTCATTACTTGATAACTCGAGATGTTTAACCCTTACGCATAAGAGTTAGAGCATCAAAACTACAAAACCCATGGTCCCGGAGTCCAACCCACAAAGGATCATCTCCGTAACACCGGGATGACAATAATGCCTACTCTGTCATTTTCCCCTAAAGTGAGAACATCAAGACTCCTCAATATTCAAATATGATTGACTCATATGCTTATGGATCTAATGCATTACAGTCTAAAACAATACATGACCCCAGATGAACAACTAACGCACTCAAAACATGTAATTCTCGAAAAAATGAAAAATGGGAATCAAACACAAAGCTCCACAAATAAGTTATTAAAACCAGACAAATGTCCCCAAGACTCATTTGAGCAAAATTTAAGTCAAAAGACTCCAGACTCATGTGACTACTCAATGGTACTCAACAAAAGTCAAAACATGCATTTATTCAAAGTTTATGCAAACTCATGTTCAAAATATGATTTAGTCAAAATCTCCCATTGTAGGGATAACTCGTCTCCAAAAGAGGACCAACCAATTTATAATACGAATTTACATCATAAATGTATTAACATCAAATAATACACATAAACACATCAAATCATCAAAATCACACCCTTTATGATTGAATTTTATAAAATGTCCCAATGTCTCAAATCCAAACGTTTCTTAATGTTATATAAAATCAAATGTATAAAAATGCAATATTTTCATAAAATAAACCACATTTGATAAACCTCAATAAAACACTTTAAGACTCCAAAATAGACATTTTTTGGCATGTACAAATTTTCACAAATCAACTTGAACTCACCTTGCTAGATTTAGGCTAAATCTAGATTTTACTCCTATTAATGCAAAAAATTGCACTAAACTGTCTTATGCCAAAAATCACACAAAAACAATACGATCTAAGGTTTGGTTTCGGACCTTATCAACTACAGATTGAACCATTGAAATAAACAACAAAAATAATGAAGAAAATGTAGATGAGACAAGAGATTTTGGTGACGCGAAAAACCTCGTCGAGGGTAAAAACAGCAGACGACAATTGAAGTCGTCAATGCACTATGGACATCAACTAGGGACGCCGTCCTTAATAGTGATAACTACATATAGTGGATAAACACGTCGGTCTTTGATATTAATTGATGCCGTGGGGACAGATCGTGGATAATTGTTGTTGTCGCTAGTTCTGGACGTGGAGAAAGTTGTTGTCGCTAGTTCTGAACGTGAGTAAAGTTGTTATCGTTAGTTCTGGACGTAAGTAAATATGTTGTCACCAGTTCTGGACGTGATGATGCTGTCATAGGACGTGGAAAATAAGGTTGTCCTCCAAAATAAATCAAGTAACAATTCTACTTGTAGAGAACTATTTTTAGAGCACTTGTGACCCAATGATCCCCTCATCCAATGTCTTGGTCTCTTTATTTATACTTGAGAAATTGTACCCGTTGATTTAATGATCATAATGATTGTAACGGTCGTGTATTTATGATAGAATTAAATGTTGGTCGTCGGTTAAGTTTGATGCATTGATGAGATGAATCTTGGTCATAATTCTTCCGTTATAAATGAACCTACAATAAATACGTAGCGGTCGTCGATTAATAAGGATTAAATAAGACAATTACCTTCTTGAGTTGTCTTTGGTTAACCTTGACCAACGGTCAGGTCTTAAGACTATAGACATGATAGATGCGACATGTTTACAAGTGACAACTAATATGCGACAGCAGACTGGCGATAGGAGACTGATGACACGAAACCGGCGACACAAAAATGGCGACATAAGACTAGTGACATGTCACTTGCGACATAAGACTAGTGACATGTGACTGGAGACATGTCACTAGCGACATAATACTTGTGACATAAGACTTGTGACATAAGACTAGCATCATGTGACTGGCGACATGTCACTAGTGACATGTGACTAGGGACAGGTGACGTGTGACATACGATGAGTGACATGTGACATTCGACAGATGATGTGCAATCATGAGATGTAAAAACGCCATCTTGAATGACTATTGACACAAGATGTCATTCGATAACCAACTATCATGGTTATTAACGTATGTCGGGATATGACAATTGTGGGTATTATCCTTGTCGGTCGGGGGTATGATTGTCGTAGAATCCTTGGTCGTCATGGTAATCAATGACCATGGGTCATGTCGAGGGAATTTCCTACGTCGGTCAAGGGTGTGTTTTTTTACCCAGACAGTTAGCCCCCCAAGATTTGAATTTCAAAGCCATGTGAATTTCAAATCTCGCTCCAAAGTAAAATTTGTTTCTATGGAAATGATGAGACGTGTTACCTTTGCTAATTGAATCATTAGACGAAAACCGATTCAGTTAGTTAAAATCGTGAGACTAGTCGATAGTGTACAGATGATACATTCGGTAAGGAAATGTTTTCTAGCGTCTACATTAAAGACTTACGTTATAGCATCCACAGTCGATACAGTCGTTATAGGCTTAGGATCTAGCGTTTCACAGTCGATACAGTCATTATAAACTTATGATCTGGCGTTTCATAGCCGATACAGTCGTTATAGACTTATGATATGGCGTTCATAGCCGATACAGATGTTTTTGGCGTCTAGAGCCGATTGGTCACTTAAGACCTAAGTTACATTGTGTCTAGCATTTTTAACTACTTATAAGTTTCGCTTTAGCGATAGTCGGTTGAAATTTTACTTTACTGGTGATGGTACGTTTTATCTTGTGACTTGCCTTTATTGGCAATCATGAGATACAACGTATGAGTTACATTTATTGGCTACTGTACGTTTTGGCATGCGTCTTACCATGACTGGGGATCGTGGGATTCAATGTATGAGTCATCTTTATTGGTGACAATACATTATAACATGTGTCATGTCTTGACTACGATCATGAGATTCAATGTGCGACGGCTAGACATCATAAGTTTTGACATGTGAGTTGCCTTTATTGGCGACCACAAATTTTAACATGCGTTTGCCATGACTAACGATCATAAGATTTAATATATGAGCCACCTTTATTGACGACAATAAATTTTAACCTATAAGTTTGCCATGACTGGCGATTATAAGTTTTGACATGTGAGCCACCTTTATTGGCGACAATAAATTTAACCTGTAAGTTTGCCATGACTGGCAATCGTAAGATTTAACATGTGAGTCTCCTTTATTGGCAACGATAAATTTTAACCTGTAAGTTTGCCATGACTGACGATCATAAGATTTAACTTGTGAGCCGCCTTTATTGGCGACAATAACTTTTAACCTGTAAGTTTGCCATGGCTGGCGATCATAAGATTTATCATGTGAGTCACCTTTATTGGCGACCATGGTTTTTAACCTGTGTTTTTATCTTGAGGCGACCATGCGATTCTACAAAAGAAAAGGCAGGGGTGGGTATTGGCTTGACCAATGACCCTCCGATGCTTAAATCAATATTTATATCTTAGATCATTAAATTTAACAAGGAATATATATATATATATATATATATATATATATATATATATATATAGGTGTACCATATTTCATCTAAGGGGACGTCACGGTTACCCGTGGTTTGGAGCCGATAAGCGCATTTTCCAAGGAATTTTGAAATCAAGTATGGTCTATCCCAATTTGAAAAAGTGTTCCAAGCTCTTGGATGAAGTAATACATATCGCTAGTTTGTTTTTCCATCTTGCGACTTTCGGCAAATGAGATGAGAGAATATATCCATTGAGGGGATACGGGCAGTGGTGCAAGAAAAACTTGTAATTGCATTGTCGGAAGATTTTGCCGAATATTTATAATTTCTTGTTGCGCTTTTAGAGTTTTGCTGAATTCACTAAGCACTTTTTTGATGAGTGTCTTCCAACTCCGCTTGCATCCTAGTCGTAATGATCAAGACTTGCAGTCGAAGATCTACAAAAAAAGATACGTTAGTAATACATTGTTTATTTCAAATGAAATCCTTAGTTGGGTCCCACGGTTGGCGCCAAACTGTTAATGCAAAAAATTGCACTAAGCTGTCCTATGACAAAAATCGCACAAAAAACACGATCGGTTTGGTTTCGGACCTTATCAACTACAGATTGAACCATCAAAGTAAACAAGAAAAATAACGAAGAAAATGTAGATGAGACAGGAGATTTTGGTGACGCAGAAAACCCCATCGAGGGTAAAAACCGCGGACGGCAATAGAAGTTGTCAATGCACTATGGACGTTAACTAGGGACATCGTCCTTAATAATAGTGATTACAATTACATATCGTGGATAAACACGTCGGTCTTTGATAAAAATTGAAGTCGTGGGGACAAATTGTGGATAATTGCTGTTGTCGCTAGTTTCGGACGTGGAGAAAGCTGTTGTCGCTAGTTTTGGATGTGAGTAAAGTTGTTGTCGTTAGTTTTGGACGTGAGTAAAGCTGTTGTGGCCAGTTCTAGACGCGATGATGCTTTCATAAGACATGATGATGCTTGTTAATGCCAAAAATCGCACCAAAGTACAACTTAAGGTCGATATGGACTTTAACAACTAAAGAAAGGAATCGTTCGACAAAAGCGTGCGACAAAGACAGAAATGTAAATGAGACAGAGATTTTGGTGACGCGGGAAAAACCTCAACGAGGAAAAAACCCGCGGACGCCTATGGAAGTCGTCGCTGCACTATAGTCGCCAAACAGGGGCGATGTCCTTGTGTTTCTTGTGTCGATCGTACAGAGATTACAATACAAATGAAAGAAAGACTTCGAAATGTAAAGTAACAAGTGTTTTGAATGTAAAAACAATGTGCGTCGTGTGTAAAAACTGTGTGTCGTGCGCTGATGTCTTGCGTCGAGAGCGATCTTCTACGAGTGATTTCTTCGTTTCGAGTGCTTGTGTCTGTTGTTCGATGTTGTGTCTCTGTGTTCTTTTTCGTCTTCTTGAAATGATGATTATCCTTGATATTTATAGTCTTCGGACGCTTTAATTGGCTCATTAAATACTTCGATAACTGTCGTAATGGACGTCGTCTTTAGTGTTGTTTAATTACCTTCATCAGTTATAGCCGTTTGTCCATTAATGATGTTGACTCCTGCATTAAACACTGAACAAACGTAACAGTTTATGTCATGCGTTAGTTGGTCGAGGTCGCATGGTTCTATGCGACGGTCGTGTGGGCTAGGCGACGTCGAGGTCGAGTGTCGTGAGGTAAAAAGACTTTCGATTTTATCTTTAATCAAGAGTTTAAAGGACTATGATTTTACCTTCGTTATGGAAAAGGGAATAAGTATTTCCTTACCTTGGTCGTGGTCGAGACTGGTGAAATTTTGCCCAAACAGTTTGCCCCCAAAATTTGAAAGTAGGATGGCAAATTCGAATTTTAAATTTTGTCAGTCGGACGCATAGAATTATGACACGTGTCGAAAGTTACCTTGGTTGTCTTGGAACTGGATCGATCCGATTTTAACTGAACGAGAAGTCGAAAAGGAAACGGGATCGTGACGTCATACTGACGCACGATCGTGCTTACCAGCTGTCTTTGACAGGTGTCGACGATCTGTGTGGTCGTACGAAAAGACGGGGGCGCGTGGCGATCATCAAAAGACTCGACCTGATGCGATCGACTGCATATATAAAGATCGCGATGGATCTTTCCCTGTTTTACGATTTCGGTTTCAGATTTCTTCTTAATTTTCTTGTCGATTTTCATCTGATCTTTTCCAAACCTGCGAGAATCTTCGATTTAGTTAGGGTTTTTCCAAGGTCTAGGACGACCATATAAAGCGCGACCCTTCAGTTTTCGTATGCGTCGCAAATCCATTGCTAGGAAACCTAGCAGGAATTAGGATATTTGGGGTCTTTCAGAAGTGCAAATCAATTTAACAGGGTTTGCAATGTCGATGGAGCCTAGAAGCGCCATAAAAAACGAAGAAGATCTCGACGAGGGGTATGTCGTTATATATGAGTACCCGTTCAAGATAGGCTTCCATTGGCCATATTCTCTCCTGGACAAGGAGTTCATGTGTGAATTCGACCTTTCGCCGGGGCAACTGATGCCCCAGTTCTGGCGAGTTATCTTGATCATCGAACGACTTACCTCAAACTGGAATCCACTAATGAATATGAGGGACTTACTGACGGCATATAAGGTCAAAAGTGATCAGTACCGTCGTTATAGTTTGTTTTCGAGACACAAGGGCAAGCGCACCTTGGTTTTAAACACGTCAGTCAATGATCGAAAACGAAAGACCTAATGTAAGTCAGCTATCACTGAAGTCTTCTTCTTGAAACGTCACGTGGGTGGACTTGTCTTGGTTTCACTGATATCTGCATCAGATCATTAGTAGACTTTTCACTGAACTCTTTATCGTGAAACTTGTCTTCAAGGATTACAAGCAACATTGATTACGTTTGAACAATCAGTGATCATCAGCGAAACTGTTTGGACGCGAGAAAGGAATCGTTCGACAAAAGAAAGGAATCGTTCAACAAAAGCGTGCGACAAAGACAGAAATGTAAATGAGACAGAGATTTTGGTGACGCGGGAAAAACCTCAACGAGCAAAAAACCCGCGGACGACTGTGGAAGTCGTCGCTGCACTATGGTCGCCAAACAGGGGCGATGTCCTTGTGTTTCTGGTGTCGATTGTACAGAGATTACAATACAAATGAAAGAAAGACTTCAAAATGTAAAGTAACAAGTGTTTTGAATGTAAAAACAATGTGCGTCGTGTGTAAAAACTGTGTGTCGTGCGCTGATGTCGTGCGTCGAGAGCGATCTTCTACGAGTGATTTCTTCGTTTCGAGTGCTTGTGGCTGTTGTTCGATGTTGTGTCTCTGTGTTCTTTTTCGTCCTCTTGAAATGATGATTATCCTTGATATTTATAGTCTTCGGACGCTTTAATTGGCTCATTAAATACTTCGATAACTGTCGTAACGGACGTCGTCTTTAGTGCTGTTTAATGACCTTCATCAGTTATAGCCGTTTGTCCATTAATGATGTTGACTCCTGCATTAAACACTGAACAAACGTAACAGTTTATGTCATGCTTCAGTTGGTCGAGGTCGCATGGTTCTATGCGACGGTCGTGTGGGCTAGGCGACATCGAGGTCGAATGTCGTGAGGTAAAAAGACTTTCGATTTTATCTTTAATCAAGAGTTTAAAGCACTAGGATTTTTCCTTCGTTATGGAAAAGGGAATAAGTTTTTCCTTACCTTGGTCGTGGTCGAGACTGGTGAAATTTTGCCCAAACAATGCTGTCATAGGACGTGGAAAATAAGGTTTTCTTGCAAAATAAATCAAGTAATGTTGGTCCCGTAGGGTTATACAAGTATTAATTTGTAGAAGGGGGTTGAATACAAACACACAAGAATTATGGTTTTCTAAATTGTTTATTGATAAATCAAACAATTTACAGTTTGTTGCGGAATATGATTAAGTACAAGACCTAATCTAAACAAACAATGAGAATCACTAAGTATTCTTGCACTAAGAAATAGAGAGAAAAGAAGATAGAAAATTAAGGATAATTTTCTAAGGCACTTAGAAGATTCAGAGATGACCACCCTCAAACTGAAGGTGCGTTCCTCCTATTTATACTACACGCATTTAATGCATGTTAGGAGGACTTTACACGTGTCAACATTTGGTTGGGCGTATGCTTCTGACTTTTACAAACATACTATGAGCCGCATGATGAACAATGTAGTGGCAGAGTGGTTTGTACGATTCTGGACAAAGGTATGTCCTTCTGAAAAATCGTAAAAAGGTGTGCAAGGGGATAAGACAAACATTTCTTGTAGAGCAGGCTTCATGATCAGTGATTGCTGAGTTGTTCTTACATCAGTAAGACCTAATGTAAGTCAGCTATCACTGAAGTCTTCTTCTTGAAACGTCGCGTGGGTGGACTTGTCTTGGTTTCACTGATATCCGCATCAGATCATTAGTAGACTTTTCACTGAACTCTTTGTCACGAAACTTGTCTTCAAGGATTACAAGCAACATTGATTACGTTTGAACAATCAGTGATCATCAGCGAAACTGTTTGGAAGCGAGAACCACCGGATCCAAAATGCGCACTTTGTTTGGAATGCATTGACTCCCATTCGCACCTATTCTTTGGTTGTAGGTACTCGATGGAGGTTTGGCAAAAGATTAAAATGGAGGATGGATTAGTAAATTTCTCGGATAATTGGAATGATATTCTTGTAGAATTGGGGGCCAGGCATAATCTATCGGCTGTCCAAAAACTTGTCATTTCGGGGGCGGTGTATTTTATTTGGCAGGAAAGAAATTGGAGGACTTTCAGGGGTTCCTCAAGAACGGTTGTGCAAAGTGTTAAAGAAATCAGAGATATTGTGCTGCTAAGATTGGCTTGGAGGAATAGGAGGGTGGTTACTCAGATGATGGATGGCTAGGTTGTCCTTTTTCTCTTGGGATACGGTTCTGGGACCTGTTGGCTTTGGAGCCTTTGTATCTTATTTTGTATGGTGTATTGCTCTATTTGTCTTTGTCTCTTTTGGTTGTGGAAGGCTTGGTACGGTTTGGTTTCCAAGTTTCACTGCTTTTTTCTTGTTTAGGCCGTAGGCCTTGTTTTTGTAATTCCTTTTTATTGCCTTTTAATATATTGCCAGGAGTTTATTCTCCTATCCAAAAAAAAAATCATCAGCGAAACTGAACAAACTCAGTTATCACTGATGTATATTTATCACTGAGAAATAATGAAGAACAGTGCTTTACCCATCAGTGATACTCAACAGACTCAGTATATTATCACTGATGGTGAAACACTAATACATACAATGTTTACTTATAATTTTCACTAAGTAATTCTAAGGGTAATCATCAAATCACTGAGAGAGTTTGGATCAACAATCTCCCCCTATTTGATGATGACAAAGCAACATAAGAAAATTGCTAAGTATAAAAACATAAGGATAGAAAGGACTCATAGACGCGTGTCCCAATTACTGTTTTCAGGGATCTTTTCTAGTACTGATGGAGTAAAGTACTTCATTGAAATTTTCATTAATCTTCGTAAATAAGTTTACAAGGGAAGATGGAAAATTACAAGTACAATGAAATAAAATTACAAGTACTAAAAGATAACTACGGATAAATACAAGAAGAGTACAAAGAAGGATATATCAGCTATAGAGGTTCATCCTTGAAGAGCATTTAATCAAAGGCATATGTCTCTGGGATCATCCAATATGGGACTACTTCACCCTGTTGTCTTCTGAGCTTGGCTTCATTCAACACATGGGTCTTAAGGAAGAGTCCTGGTCTAGTTTGATTGCACCAGTAGATAAGATCTCTGAGTTGGTTGACTGGGCAGAGAGGGAGTTCTGAAAATCGTTGAAATCATATAATACCATTCCAGTCCAAGAAGATTATTCCATAGGGATCACTGACCACTTGACCAGGGATGAAAGGTCCATCAGGTGGCAATGATAGTTTAGGGTTGATAGGCTAGGAGGAGTTCCTAGCACTGCTTATCTTGAAAATTCAATACCAGTTTCGTTTCGGATAGCAGGCCCTGAGGAAGAGGAAGCACATTTTCTTTTGGCAGGAGCAGGTCTTTGATTTTGGAGAAGTGCTGGATTAGGAGGCAAGTCAATCGTAGATGATACTCTGTTGACCAGCGCATTCAATAATTTCTCAACATGAGTCTTAAATTTGGACTTTGACTTCTGAATGGCACTCCTGACTTTAAGCCATTCATCAAACCCGTAGAGTTCGAGATTTGACATGTAGCATACCCGTATTTCCCCATTCTTTCTGATAACTAAGAGGCCCCTTACCGTTTTTCCCTTCAGATTTACATTTACGATTCGACTGGGATGATATCTGAAGTCCACTCTTTCTCTGCACCAATTCAACGTAGAGTCACTGACCCTTTTCTTCTTCTGAATCTCCTTACCAACCTCTTTGAGTAGTTTCTATTGAACCCTGAGTGGAAATTGCTCCAGCTTTTTATCAACGACTACCTGTTGAGCAACCTTAAGGGAAAATTCTTTGTCTTTAAGGGCAACCTTTTGGTTCTCAGCAAGAAGTTTCTCAGCCCTAACTGATTCTTCAATTTCTTCAGGGGACAAGAAGTCAAGACCGGAAGGAGGGATGATTCGTAGGCGCTGACTCTCTAGTTGATTGATCATAGCTGCTCTTATATTGGATTCTTTATCCTCTGGCCGCGGAAATGGTCTAGAGGGTCTGTTGGGGTCTGTGAGCAGCTCTTCTTCTTCTTCTCCTTGTTCATCAGTCTCAAGCACTGAGATTGGGATTATTGGAAGTTCATCAACTATGGAAGCTGGGATTGTTTGTTGTTGAGGCAAGGGTTCTTCAACAGGTCCCTCAAGCAGAGGAGAGGACTAGCTGAATCAAAAGAACAAAGAGTTAGATTCTTTTGATGGAGGAAAGAAAATATAGAGAAATAGGCTAAGTGTATATGATATATCTGAGGAGAGGGTGGGTAGAAGCAGACTATGGAATTAATGAGAGGCATACCTGAGAAGAGGGAACATTCTCAGCTGAGAAAAGAATCTTCGGTTTCCGGATAAAGCAACTCCTTTTTTCTTTCCCTTGGATCTCTTCTTCGCAGGAGACTTCTTTGTCGTCTCCCCTGCTTCTTTAAAAACCACCCCCTTAGGTTCAAGGACCCTGATGGCAGTAGGCTTTAAACAGCATTCAGGTTCTTCATTGTCATCATCTTCGTTGTTGCCATCAGGTTTGGTGGAGGGTTCCTCATCCAAGATCTCCACCTGATCTTCTTCCTCCTCTTCCCCTTCATAGGGGATAACGACAGTTTCACCCCATGGAGAGGAAGGAGGTGTTAGTTCAATTTCGTTTTGTTTCTCCCCCTCAGGGTCTTCTTCAACGTTTCCCTCCTCAACGTTTCCCTCCACCTCACCATGATGGAGGTCTTTTTCAGCATTCATCTCCCCTCATTGTCTTCATCATGGGGGGGGGGGGGTGGATTCTCAGCAATGACAACAATGTCAGCGGTCCTGTCTTCTAGGTCAGGTGCCGCTGAAGCTGAGGCACGATTTGCCTCAAGTACGTCCACCCTGGCTTCAAGGCCAGGATCACTGCGGTAGCTTGTAGTATGAAATCAGTCGCCATCCCCTACTTTGTCCTATCGCCAGCTGTAAAGGATTGAGCGGGAGCCACCGGTGCATTCAGGCGATTAAGTAGTTTGGATATGAGATTGTTAGAGTAATCGACCATAGAGAGAAGGTTACTCACTTGACCCCTGAGGCTATCGACCTTGGCGCCGATGTCTAAAACCGCTCCTTGTAAGGATCCCACAGTGGTGCTGAGGGAGGTGTAACGACCCGTATTCCCAAATGTACAACAAATAACATATATTGCATAACATTGTTACATTGATAACAAAAAGTACATCATAGATCACATTCAGTCTGAAAGTCTTAAAACATATATTACATAAGAACTTCCTAATCCACGTTAATCACCATAAGCATCTTACACCTTATCCTTTCCTTTGCCGCTTAAAAGATCCTCGACCTGGAATACATATTTTTGAAAATAAAATGAGGGTTAGACCAAACGGTCTAGTGAGATAATCCCTGTCAGTTTAAAACCGTTATAAAACCAATTTATATAAAACCATGTATTGAAATAGTTTATATAAAACCTTTAGTAATCCTTTCGTAAAACACAAATATACCCCACGTATTTAAATACCACTTAAGACTCGTGCATCGTGTACTACTCATCCTTCACATGGCCAAATTAGTTGGTAGCAAGCCAACTAATAAATTATCTCCGCTGTACGAAAATTACAGCCAACACCGTTGTCCCACCATACAGCCAATACTCCGCCGGTCTTAAACCCGGCCAACGTGCTCTCGTGTAGCGTATGCTCATTTAAATAAAATATATATCTCAATATATCATATTTTCATTTATAAACCTTTCATCACTTTCCAACCACATATACATCTCAATATAAACACATAATCACACCTTATATCATATTCTCAATCAATACATATCCATCTCATATATATATATATACATATATATGTATTCCAGTTTGAAAACATTTTAAAGTAAAACTCACCTTGATTGCTTATCAAACTTCCTTCCAAGCTTTTCTCGAGAAATCCAATCTTTCACCCAAAATTTACCAAATCTGGAACAATTAAAATACAAGCATCCCTTAAAGACAAAGAATCTTAAATAATCCAAAATCCTCGTCTGATATCGCAACCAACTAAAATGATAATCCCTAGTCGCAACCAACTACTGCGATACAACACCATATGGCAACCCACGGTTGCGATACAGCACCATATCGCAATCCACTGTTGCGATACCACATCATGTCGCAATCAACTACTGCGACTTCTTCTCATATCGCAACCAACTGTTGCGATACACCACTTTATCGCAACTAACCATTGCGATACCAATGTTCCTATCGCAACCCACTATTGCGATACCTATGAATATCGCAACTCAAGGCTGCGATACTGATGATGTTCATAAATGTCTCAGTTAACTAAGTTCGTCCTAAACCCAGAAATTTGTAGTTTTTGACCATGAATGTTCTGATATTTTGCAGACATGTTTAAGACCATAAATAACAACTATCCATAAACTTAGTTTTCCCAAAACATCTATAAATCATCAAAACCCACTTTTAAAACTCATATAAAACTTCTCTATATTTATCTATCCATAACAACAATTAAAATAGAATCATACCTTGATTCTTCACAAATCGTTTCTTAACATCCAGCTGCAATAACATCAACTTTCTTCTTTTTCTTCTTCTTAGCTTTCTCTCTATTTCTCTCTTTTCTCTCTTCTTGCCGTGAACAACATATACACACACACACTTTTTAGTTTCTTGATAAATATCTCCAAGTAAGACACCTCATGCATTCTAAATGAGATATGGCGGTTTGTGGTGATGAGTCATTCACCATGATCCAAACAAACCCTCACACTTCTATTAAATGACAAAATATACCCTCGAACTTCTAAATTAAAATTAAAACTTACCCCTTAACTTCTTACTCCATAAAACTACTCCCAAACTTACCTTAAAACCAAAATAATAAAATTTAAAATAAACCAACAATATACCGGTTATTACAACATCTCCCCCTTAAAAGAATTCCGTCCCGGAATTCGGTCCAGCGAAAAGATACGGTTGCTTAGTTTTCACTAATACATCGAACTTCAACAAGGTTATCGAAAATAACTTAATGGGCACTCCACACCCATCTATATCTATATAACAACCATCCAAAAATATCTTATTAACACAAATTAATATCAGTACGTCTTCATTTTACTTTCTGCCTCTTTCAGCAAAAAAATATCTCTCCGTGCTTCTTTCAACACCAAAAATCTCATCGTACTTATTTCAGTACAAAATATCTATATCACAATTCATTTCGATAAATGGAAAATTTTACTCATAAGCATCAACTTCAGGCATAATCTAGCATCAGATCGATATATTGAAATTATACACAATGCTACATTTGACACTTTCACTCTACCTTCCCGAAATTCTAATATACACCTTCAATAAGAAACTTGCTAACAATTGCAAGCGTTAGATCAATCATTCCAAATTAAACTACCAACCATTTTTGTTCTCATAATATAACTTTTGTTACCACTTTGAACAATCTTTCAAATCCGAACAAAAATGATAATGGGTTATCACGCTTTCGTTGCGCAACTCTGATTAAACTCACCAATCACCCAATTTTCCACCTTCGATCAATAGTAGCTTTTCTTTATCAATCATTCACAATAACACTTTTCACTTTCCAGCTTTGATCATCTTTGTTTTCTTACTTAAATTTATCCCAAACAATATCTTAATGAACAAACATTCCAATTTCAATATCACCCAACATATTTGTTGCACTATTGCTAATTTAGAACCAACCTCTTTTCACACCAAATGCTTCCAAACTTACACTTTTACTAAGCCTTCTCAAAATAAAACATACACTTCCAATAAAATTTGTTAACAATCGAAAACTTTAAATCAATTCCCCCGACAATTTTTTACTTTCATCATAACCACTTATTCCAATATATCAGCTTTATCTTCTCATACCGAATTTCCGAGGATCACTCATCATTACCTAATCAAAAGTTTTAACAAGATCAAACTCCAACACCACCATATGCTTACTATACTAAATCTAAACAAACGGTTCCACTAAAATCCATAATTAATATAATCGACTATTTAAACACCCAAAATCATTACAAGCAGTACATAATGATATATAATTAATTGCACTTCTAAATATTCAGATGGAGTTAACCAACCAAATGCATGCCTTTACACACAAGGACTATTTCAACATTTCAAGTCGGAATTCTTAAACAAATACTAAACACCATTAATCAATTAAATCTTGACATTTTCGTCAATAGTCGATTGGAACTAAATAAACTCAAACTTGGAGTTGTTATATTCCCATACTAATATGTTCAAAGTGTTCAAATGCTATCTTACACTCAAAACGAGTACCCATAAGCCTATATTACACTCTAAAACGACACCGATACGCAAGAAACAAAAATCAGAAAATGCTGAAACAGAGCTGTGCGCGCCTTCTGGCACGCCCCAAGCCGCGCCCAGACATGCGCATACGTCTGTTGGGCACCAAACAGCCCCTATTCTAGCCCTTTAACATCCCAACTCAACCCCCACTTGATTAGGTTCATTCTATGGAAGTTTTAGCATCAAAAATAAAGTTTTTTAACGTCAAAAACATGAAGGAATCCATGTAGCAACTCTATACACCTTATGAAATCAATTAAATCCATCCTCATCAACTATGAAGTGATGTTGAGCTTAACTATATATTGAACTCCATCACCAAGGCGAAGGTTTCAACCTTTTTCTTGACCCAAAGTGACTATGGAGATACAAAGGAACCAACAATCATAAACTTTGGTAATAACCATAGTCATGGATTTAAATCCAAGTATCATTCATGGTGACCAACAAATCCAAACTCTAAACTAATTCATCATGGAGGAGAAGGAGAACTTAAGGAATCAAGGATGAAAATCATACCTGCAAGTAGGTTTTCCTTGGATGACAATTGATGCACCAAATCACATAACTCTAAGCTTTTTCTTCCTCTTCTCTTTCTCTCTTCTTTCTTTCTTATTTCTATACTCATAGGAATACTTCAACAATTCAATACAAATACTTAAACAATTAATAAACACTATGAATTAACGTACTTTACTCGATGTCCAATCGGTATAAAATATTCTCATCCAAACATAAACATATTATTGTCTCTAAATCCCGATACCTTAATCGATTTCACTTTTCAATCTTGACTTCCCATCAATAACCTTCCAAATAGAACTCATATCATAACATAGTTTCCAATAACAATCTAATATCATCACTTAACATAACTGCAAAACTCGATGAGAAGTCAAAGGCTTACACATCTACCTTAACTTACAACGCCAAATTCTTAATTGTACAAATACCACATCAAAATATCATACCCTAATAATGATACCGTAAAATCCTTATGACACCTTCAGATGCGTTCAACAAATTACATCTTCTTCGCATCAATCAATATATCATCATCAAATTAAAATAAAGGCTTATAGCGACTTAATTTCTCAAATATAAACAAAACACCATCTCAAACATTTCAATTATCTCAATGACTTCACTACCATAACTCATATCGTCTTCCATCCAATAATATCAACACCAATTTATTTCTTAATAAAACAGCAAACTCGTTATCACATCAATTTCTTACATCTCTGACTTAGCATAAAAATACTAACACAAATCCTTAAACATTTGATTCATTTAAACCGTTCAGCAAATGAAATTCATCAACACCGGTCTCATATTACCTAACCGATATAATTACCAATTCATCCCATGATAATTCCACTATAAAACTAAGCCGAAAAGAATTCGTTACAACTCCTTCAAAATTAAAAAATTAAAAACCTTCTTGTCACTAATCATAATACCAATCATATAAATCATTAACGACTTAACTTCTCATATATAGGGACGTGAACTAGGTAAACACCTACCTCCCTTGAATCACATTTCTATACCAAAAACAATAAATAAACACTAAACTCCTATGAAGTTACTAATAAAACCATAAAGTACTATTATCAAATACTTTTCTAACGCAGATAAGCAATAAAAGAATGGAGGTACAATTGATCGGTTTGCACCGTTGTCACTTAACACATTAGCACGTGTAGAATTTATAGAAATATACCTGTCTTCATCTCTTATCCAAACGTCGAATACCATTTGCCATTCTGTTGATTTTCACCGGGTTAATATACACATAAGCACATTCCCCATATAATAAGGTATTCCAGTTCAAACATGTACTTGTAAGTTCACAATTACACTGGCCAAATGTAATTTGAAATTACCTTACATGATGTTCCTTCTACCTTTTTATACTTAACATCCCAAGGTTCTAAAATAATAGGGACATCCTACTTCACATACAGTTTAAGTCTAGGTATAAATCCAAATACCTAAATCCCTTAAACTAAGGCTCTGATACCATCTGTAACGACCCGTATACCCAAATAGACAACAAATAACATATATTGCATAACATTCTTACATTCATAACAAAAAGTACATCATAGATCACATTCGGTCCGAAAGTCTTAAAACATACATTACATAAGAACTTCATAATCCACGTTAATCACCATAAGCATCTTACACCTTATCCTTTCCTTTGCCGCTTAAAAGATCCTCGACCTGGAATACATATTTTTGAAAACAAAATGAGGGTTAGACCAAACGGTCTAGTGAGATAATCCCTGTCAGTTTAAAACCGTTATAAAACCAATTTATATAAAACCATGTATTGAAATAGTTTATATAAAACCTTTAGTAATCCTTTCGTAAAACACAAATATACCCCACGTATTTAAATACCACTCAAGACTTGTGCATCGTGTACTACTCATCCTTCACATGGCCAAATTAGTTGGTAGCAAGCCAACTAATAAATTATCTCCGCTGTACGAAAATTACAGCCAACACCGCTGTCCCTCCATACAGCCAATACTCCGCCGGTCCTAAACCCGACCAACGTGCTCTCGTGTAGTGTATGCTCATATAAATAAAATATATATCTCAATATATCATATTTTCATTTATAAACCTTTCATCACTTTCCAACCACATATACATCTCAATATAAACACATAATCACACCATATATCATATTCTCAATCCATACATATCCATCTCATATATATATATATATACATATATATGTATTCCAGTTTGAAAACGTTTTAAAGTAAAACTCACCTTGATTTCTTATCAAACTTCCTTCCAAGCTTTTCTCGAGAAATCCAATCTTTCACCCAAAATTTACCAAATCTGGAACAATTAAAATACAAGCATCCCTTAAAGACAAAGAATCTTAAATAATCCAAAATCCTTGTCTGATATAGCAACCAACTAAAATGATAATCCCTAGTCGCAACCAACTACTGCGATACAACACCATATGGCAACCCACGGTTGCGATACAACACCATATCGCAATCCACTGTTGCGATACCACATCATGTCGCAATCAACTACTGCGACTTCTTCTCATATCGCAACCAACTGTTGCGATACACCACTTTATCACAACTAACCATTGCGATACCAATGTTCCTATCGCACCCCACTATTGCGATACCTATGAATATCGCAACTCAAGGCTGCGATACTGATGATGTTCATAAATGTCTCAGTTAACTAAGTTCGTCCTAAACCCAGAAATTTGTAGTTTTTGACCATGAATGTTCTGATATTTTGCAGATATGTTTAAGACCATAAATAACATCTATCCATAAACTTAGTTTTCCCAAAACATCCATAAATCATCAAAACCCACTTTTAAAACTCATATAAAACTTCTCTATATTTATCTATCCATAACAACAATTAAAATAGAATCATACCTTGATTCTTCACAGGTTGTTTCTTAACATCCAGCTGCAATAACATCAACTTTCTTCTTTTTCTTCTTCTTAGCTTTCTCTCTATTTCTCTCTTTTCTCTCTTCTTGCCGTGAACAACATATACACACACACACTTTTTAGTTTCTTGATAAATATCTCCAAGTAAGGCACCTCATGCATTCTAAATGAGATATGGCGGTTTGTGGTGATGAGTCATTCACCATGATCCAAACAAACCCTCAAACTTCTATTAAATGACAAAATATACCCTCAAACTTCTAAATTAAAATTAAAACTTACCCCTTAACTTCTTACTCCATAAAACTACTCCCAAACTTACCTTAAAACCAAAATAATAAAATTTAAAATAAACCAACAATATACCGGTTATTACAGAGGAGACAGTAGAGCTGGGCGTTTGGATGGAGTTGTAGTTGTAGACAACATCCTTTTGCCGGGTCTTTACATCCTCGGTGAGCGCTCAGAATTGAGCGTTGTCGGCCTTGAAGCTGAGGGAAGTGGAGAGGTCTTTCAGTGAATAATCGGCAGAGTTCACGACATTGGTGTTGTTGGTGAAATCCTTTGAAAGCGAATCCACCTGATCCTTGACATCCTTAATGGATGCAGCGATCGTGCCCAAGTTAGGAACTGTAAAAGAAGAATTTTTTTGAGCAAATGAAAGCTCAAAAGATGGAAGGGGTTTTGAGGGAAAAACTGAAGTGGTTGGGATACCTGATGGTCGGGAGAAAATGTCATAATTCCTTCTGCCATCGTAGTATTCCATGTCGGATACGGACGTGGAGGGCATACTCTGAGTGGTCCGAAGAGGGAGACCATCAGGTCCTATTGCGTTCTGCTGCATGAGGTGGTGTAGCAGCGGTTCCTGTACATCAGCGAGTGTTGTCGATGGTGTAGAAGTGATGACGAAGAAAGAAGGATGAAAAGCAACTGTTGAGAAGGATGTACTGTGAACCGAGGCGACACTGGTGTTGCCGAGAACCGCTTCTTCAGTTCTTTGAGGCAATGAGAAGGTTGGGGTAGATACCAGTGAAGCTTCAATGGATGAAGGCGATGAAGTGGCCGTTGTTGTAGGTGCAGATGTGGTGGAGTGGACCACGAAGTAGTCAAGTGTCGCTTGTGAAGAAGCGATCACTGATTCTATAACCTGAGAGGGCTGGGGTTTCTCCTTAGCAATCTTCTTGGTTTTGCGAGAACCAAGGTTGGTGTCTAAGGGTTTCCTCTTCGATGAGGATTTGGTGGTGGTGGCTTGGGTTTCAGCGGGAGGTTGTACTGCTGAGGTAGCCGCTGGAAGAGAAGAAGTGGGAGCGAGAAGAAGTTGAACTTCAGAGAGACGTACCTCATTGTCCATCGACTCCAAATCGAGGATGCGTTCCCCGAGCTGAGGAAGTTTGTAGTCGCCCTTCTGAGGGTATTCTTTTTGGAGGAAAGGGCGATGAGCGCTGACACAAAGCGCACGTAGGGAATCTTAATTTCCCTCTTAGGATTCTCGACATTCACCAAAAGGTCATCGTAGATCATGTGGGCATAATCGATCTTCAGCCCGGTGATCAGTACATACCACATTTGGAGCTGATATTTGCTGGCTTGGTCCAGCGACCCGGTCTTTCCACTCATACAAGAGATGACGTGGGAGAAGATATAGTTTAGCTCTGAAGGCATTTTTGCCTTGAGCACGTTGGTAAGTTTTTTGTCGGGCTCATCAGTGGTGTGGGGCTTGATGTCCCAAGTGTACTTCATCAGGTCTAGAAACCTGATGAGTTCGTCATCGCTGGGTGGTTGATCGAAAGGACCAGCAGGTAGTTCTAGAGATGTACGGATTCCATTTACAGTGATGAAGCCTTCTCCAAGTTGAGTTTTGAAGGCAATCACAACGACCTTCTTTCCAGATTTGGTGGTATCGAGGGTCCTCTCAGCGGTGTACCAAAACCGTTGTTGGAGATGACGGTGGGCAGGTGGAGCGATGGTTATTGCCTTGTAGATTGGCGAATTTCTGAGGAAAGTCACTTCCTTAGCAAGATGTGGACAGGGTTTCTTCTTAATGAATTCAAGGAGTGCAAGGTGATTATTGGACCTGAAAGTGATTTGGTTTAGTTCACCAGGCATGTTCTTCGATTTGATCATTGTTACCGGAGTGGGTGCCATTTCTGAGAAAATAACAGAAAAAATGGAAGGAAGAAGGAACTTTCTTAGATGGGAAAGGATTTTATAATAAGAATTTTTAGGGTTTTACCAGTTTCCTTATAAGGAAAGAAACTTGAAAAGTTGATGTTCCAGTTTTTAAAACACTGAAACTAGTAGAAAACACAGTTTTACCAGTTTCCTTTTTAGGAAGGATTTTGGAAAAACGTATTTAAAGAAAAATAGAAAGTTTTAAAAAAGAAATTTAACTTTTGAAAAGCTTGTTAAGGTTTTGGTTAGAAAATCACGAAGGAGGATGATTTCTTAAACAAAAGGTGTGTTTTGATCCTTAAAAACAAAAATTTAGGAACGGAAACATGTTTTTGGTTGTTTTCAGAATGTAGTAAGGAAGGAGTAAGAACCTGTTTTGTTGTTGAAGGTTCGAAGAACAGTCTTAAGTTATGAAAATCCAAGAACCCAGTGCATAGGAATTCTTTTCTTGCTTAGGAGAGTTAGGTAAAAATATAAACAAGGGTTGTTTATATAGTTAGAGGAGAGTGAAAGGTTGATAAGCGGGAAAAGAAACTCATCATGACACATGACACGTCCCACGAAGTTGATTGGACAAGCAGTTGTAATAGACGAACGTTTCAGACGAAAGGTCATGCCAAGTGTTATCCGTTTGATGACGTCAAAATTTTTGAAAATGTCCTTTCATTTTTACAAGACAGTCCTGATAGTTTTGAACTTATCAGGATTGATTTTGTTTTGAAGAATCACTGATGAGAAATGTCAGTGATGAGATTTCCTTTTATTTCAAAAGGATCACTGATAGATAAAGGTCAGTGATCGAATTTATTTTTGAAATACAGCGTACCGAAGGAGACTTCAATGATCAGTGATGGAGAAATATACCTTAGTATCAGAGGACTTTTATTCAGAGATTAGATGATGAATAAGAGAGATATAATTTTATTACGAACATAATGCTCAACCACTGAAGAGTTATTCTTCAAGGTTCAACATTCCAAGCTCGCTGATGAGAAAGTTGAATCTTGTCTCATCAAGAGGTTTGGTAAAAAGATCAGCTAACTGATAGTCTGTTCATATAAAATGAAGTTCTATATCTCCATTCATCACATGATCTCTGATAAAATGATATCTGATTTCTATGTGTTATGTCTTTGAGTGTAACACTGGGTTTTTTCTATAGCGATGGCACTATTGTTGTCGCAATAGATAGGAATCTTTGATAGTTGAAGGTCATAGTCTAATAGCTGATTTAGCATCCATAAGACCTGAGCACAACAACTACCAGCGGCTACATACTCAGCTTTGGTGGTAGATATGGAAACTGAGTTTTGCTTCTTGCTTGTCCAACTCACCAGCTTTCCACCTAGGAGCTGACAGCCTCATGTGGTGCTTTTTCTATCCAACATGCAACCTGCAAAGTCACTATCTAAATAGGCAGTTAGATCGAACCCTGAGTCTTTGAGATACCAAAGACCTAGGTTGGGTGTACCCTTCAGATATCTGAAAATTCGTTTTACAATGATCAGATGTGATTCTTTGGGTTCAGATTGATAGCGTGCACAAAGACAAGTAGAGTACATGATATTAGGATGACTCGCTGTAATTTAGAGAAGAGAGCTGATCATTCCTCTATAGGCAGTGACATTAACAGGTTTTCTAGAGGGATCCTTGTTAAGTGTAAGTGGAGGTGCCATAGGAGTTGTCATAGTTGAACTTTGAGTAAGATCGAATTTCTTCAGCATATCTTTAACGTACTTACCTTGGTGAATGAATGTGCCTTTATCACTTTGCTTGATTTGAAGTCCAAGGAAGTATGTTAGTTCACCCATCATACTCATCTTGTATTCAGATTTCATTCTTTCAGCAAATCGAGTACACAAAGATGGGTTAGTAGAACCAAATATAATATCATCGACATATATTTGAACAAGAATAATATGACCTTTAACTTTTCTGAAAAATAAAGTATTATCAATTTGTCCACGTTCAAAATTTTCAGTGATAAGAAAGGAGGATAAAGTGTCATACCATGCACGAGGTGCTTGTTATATGCCATAGAGGGCCTTATCCAGTTTATAGACATACTCTAGATGCTTAGGATCAACGAATCCTTGTGGTTGTTCAACATAAACTTCTTCATTCAGCTTTCCATTATGGAATGATGATTTAACATCCATTTGGTGAACCTTGAAGTCTTTGTGAACAACATAAGCTAAGAAAAGTCGAATTGTTTCGAGTCTTGCCACTGGGGCAAATGTTTCATCATAGTCTATTCCTTCCTCTTGTTTGTTTCCCTGAGCAACTAGTCTAGCTTTGTTGCGGGTTACAGTTCCAAATTCATCTAACTTATTTCGATATACCCATTTGGTACCTATCACAGTTTTGTTAGATGGTCTAGGAACAAGATTCCAAACTTTGTTTCTTTTAAATTCATTCAGCTCCTCTTGCATAGCATTGGCCCAGTTTGGATATCTGAGGGCATCATCTATTTTCTTTGGTTCAATCAGTGAGATAAAATTAACAAATAAACAAATATTACCTGAACTTCGTCGAGTCTGAAAACCTGCGTTTGGATCACCTAGAATTTGATCAATTGGGTGATTTATTGTCCATCTCTGAGTAGGAGCATGAATCTCTGATTCAAGATGATCTTCTGCAGGTGCTGAAGAAGAGGCTTTAGCAGTAGTAGATTCAAGTATATTAGGCAAGAGTTACTGAGGTTCAGATGAAATTTCATTTACTGATTGCTGATTTGAGGTAGATGGATTTTCAAAGGTTGAGGGTTCAGAAGGAGGCAAAGTGGTTAATGGAACAACTGATACCCATGAGGAGGATTCAACTTCACTCGTTTACATCCTAGGAATGATGATAGGATCATCAACATCGATTGGGTTGTTGACCTGAGGGTCAAGATTGAGATTAGCTTCTGAGTCCCCATATTGAGAAAACATCCACTGATTTAATTCATCGTTTTTAGCAGTAGGTCTTGAATTTGCTGAACGGGATTAATCACAGGTGACATGAATGGTTTCTTCTACAGTTTGTCTTCTCTTGTTGAAGACTCTGAAGGCTTTGGATACTGGGGAGTATCCTAGAAATATTCCATCGTCAACTTTGGGATCAAACTTTCCAAGAGAATCCTTGTTGTTTAAGATGATGTATTGACAACCAAAGATATGAAGAAAGCTGATAGATGGCTTTCTTCCATGGAAAAGTTCATAGGCAGTTTTGTTGAATCTTTTGACGATCAGCGACCGATTTTGGGTGAAACAGGCAGTGTTTACAGCTTCTGCCCAGAATTGAGTTGGAAGATGAAAATCACTGAGCAAAGATCTGGCAGCTTCGATGATCGTTCTGTTTCTTCATTCAGCGACTCCATTTTACTGAGGTGTTCTTACTGTAGAGAAGTTGTGAGAAATACCCTTACTTTCAAAGAAGTTATCAAGGGAACTATTTTTGAATTCAGTTCCATGGTTACTTCTTATTAAGCGAACGGTCATATTGTTCAGGACTTCCATTTTCCTGACAAAAGAGATGAGTTATTCTGAGGTGTCACTCTTTGCACGAAGAAACATAACCCAGGTATAGCGAGAGAATTCATCTACTATTACAAGAGTGTATTTCTTTCCAGCGATGGATTGTATGTTGACAGGGCCAAATACGTCCATATAGAGGAGCTGAAGGGGATTTGTCACTATTGATACTTTCTTTGACTTGAAACTAGCTTTCGTTTGTTTTCCTTTTTCACACGCTGAGCAGAGAGATTCCTTAGCGTATGAGTGCTGAGGCACGCTAGTGACCAATTCTTTAGAGGAAAGAGTATTCAACGTTTTCAAGTTGAGATGAGAGAGCCTTTTATGCCATAGCCAGTTGACATCTGAAGAGGCTTTGGATAAAAGCAGATGTTCTCAGTGGTTGTTGAGTCCATGCTGAGAGCAATCTTTTCTTTCTTATCAGTGACAAAGCATGCTTCCTTAGTGAAACAAATTTGTAGTCCTTGTCACATAGCTGACTGATGCTAAGAAGATTGTGCTTCAGCCCTTCTACGCAAGTGTAAAGCCCGTATCCTGGTATGTATTTTCTTTTATTAATTCCTTTCTCTTAAGTTTTATTTAACGTGGTTTCCGTTAACGGGGTTAGCCGAATTGGACCTAATAGTTAATTACGTCAAATCGTTGGTTAGAGTGCGAGATGGAATTAGTTGAGGGACTAAATATGTTAAAGGGCCAAACTCGTGAGATGTTCGGCCCATGCATCCCAACCGTGACCCATATTTTCTTTTGGTGTTGTGTGTGTGAGAGGGGTGTTTAGCAAAGGAGAAAGAAGAAAGAAACCCTACCCTCTTTTGGTACTCACGGCCGTAAACCCCCCCCTCTTCATCTTTGTTGTCTTCACCGCCAAGAACCGTCGCCACCACCGTAGGTCGCCGGAGAAAGAGAGAGAGTGCGAGAAGGCAGCATCGAGAAAGCGTGAGAGGGAGAAGGATCGCCGACGAGGATCGTGTGTTGCCGCATTTTTGAACGAGAGGTACCGTCTCTTCCTTTCTCGTCTCGTTTCTTTTATTCCTCGTCGTTATCTTTCCTTCGCCGTGAAACCACCACAGCCGGCGGTGGCCTAGGCTGCCGGTGTGTGTCCGCCGAGCACCACCAAGGCAGTGGCTGCACCGTGAGGGGTGTGGTGTGGCTGCGTATGGGTGAGTGCGGCCAAAGTAGTGGTCGGGTTTTTCGTGTGGTCTCGCCGGGGTTTTCGTAAATCACCATCGTCGTCGCCGCCGCCGACCACCATTGCCGGAGATGGCAGAGGGTGGTGAGTGGTTAATCCAGTCCTTGCAAACTCTAAAACCCGAACCAAATAACCTTAAACCGTTTTTATAAAATCGTCATTTTATGTGAAAACGTTTTTCTGTCACTGTTTTGCGACGGCCATAACGTTTCCGTCGTAACTCGGATTGAGGCGAATCCGGTGCCCACGGTTCAAATTCTGTGCCGGGTACACTTTTCGTGTTCTAGCGGAAGTCCGGTTCGGCCTCTAACTAGGCGTAAATTGACTGTTTATACAGAAGGTCCGGAATTGACAGTTTCACGTTCCGCTTTTAGAAAATCCATATTAAATTGTAGAAAAATCGTTAGAGCGCGTGCGATATGTCCCTGGAACCCCAAGACATAGAACTAACTGATTATGGAAAAATATATCTGGATTTATCAGTTTATAAGGGGTTAAACAGGTCCCGAGCAGACCCGTGTTTTTAGAGTAAAAGCTGGAAAATGTATTCTATGTTTTAGTAGTCGTGGTTTTGGGTTGGGGCGTCACTTTTACATTTGTTAACACTTATTTAGGTGGAAAAAGGTGAGCTGATGTTGGCCGGTTCGTGTTGCTGTTGAGGACATAAGCTTTGCTTTTGAGGTGAGTTCTCTCACTAAATAGGATGGGAATTATATTTGTGTTACTATAGCTCGAGTGTGATAGTATTGATTATTAGCTGATATTATTGTGTTATGGGGTATATATAATTGTGTATATATATTGAACTGTGATTGATGTACTTCTTGATGGTTGTTCCAAGAAGTATATGTGTTGTATAATAAGTTGCGATTATATCTTCTTGATGGTCGTTCCAAGGAGTATAAGGCTTATTGTTAATGGTGATATATTTTCTTGATGGTTGTTCCAAGAAGTATATGTGTTTGTATAATGAGTTGCGATTATATCTTCTTGATGGTCGTTCCAAGGAGTATAAGGCTTATTGTTAATGGTGATATATTTTCTTGATGGTTGTTCCAAGAAGTATATGTGTTTGTATAATGAGTTGCGATTATATCTTCTTGATGGCCGTTCCAAGAAGTATAAGGCTTATTATTATTCGTGATATATTTTCTTGATGGATGTTCCAAGAAAAATATGGGCTGGTATATTTGGTGTATTTGGTATATATAAATTTGGGTGCAAGACGTGATTGCATGGTAAGAGTTGGTTGCGATAACTAGCTGTTTAAGGGTGATGCTGATGTAATTGCGATCCTATTTATGGTTTGAATTCACTAAGCTTCGTGCTTACCCTTTCCCAATATCTTATGATTTCAGGTGCGAGTAGCAGTCGGGCATGACGGTACACACGGGCGCAAGGCGAAGACTGTTTAAGTTAAATTTTTATTAAATGGGGATTTAATTATATAACTTTTCCGCTGCTTAACTTTGTCTGACGGTTTAAATCAACGACGTTTATTTTTATTGTAATGGGATTTGTTAACTTGTGGTTTGATTATAGTGAAATGCATTATTTTTCAAAATTTAAATTCCTTGTAATTTTTGGGACGTTACAACTTGGTATCAGAGCCAGGTTGAGTGAATCAGACACATCTCGGTGTGTTTGGTCTCAAGTTGCGGCTATGAAATTTTAAATCCTTTTACTAAAATCTTTTCGAATGAAAGAAAAAGGAAAACCCGTTTGGGAAACGGTGATTGAGGGCGCAGTGTGTACAGTCAGCCGACGCTAAGTGGGAAGGTACAGTACTTAGTGTATTTATCGCTTTCTAGATCATAAGGTATGCATGCTAGATTGCCTATGTGGTTTACACTGTACTGTATGATGATTGCTTGCTAGTAGGAATCAATACTAGTTATAGTAGGTTGTTAAGTGAAGGGCCTATAGGTTGTATGCAGTAAGGATCATATAGCCTTAGAATATTTGATTTAGTTCTATTGCGCATCTCTTGTTTGAGTCCAACCGTTCTAGGATAGAATCTTATATTCGAATGTCTATTTGATTCACGCTGCATGCGACTGGGTATTCGCGAGGCAACTCGTTATGGCTAATAGGGATTCCGTGGTAGCAAGGGTAGTGGGATGAGATGAAATTCCTAGTGAGCTGGGAAGAGTGTTTACATATGAGTATGTATGCTAGATTGCTTTCTAGAACATAGGAGTATGTGTGCTGGATTGTTTGGTGCTTATTACACTGTACTGCATGTTTGTTGCTTGCTAATAAGAGTTTATGCTAGCCTTGATAGGTTGTTAAGTGAATGCACTATAGGTTGTATGCGGTAGGAACCGAATAGCCCTAGAATGTCGGATTTACTTCTATTGCGCAGCTCTTGTTTGAGTCCAACCGTTGTAGGATAGAATCTTATATTTGAATGTCTATCTGGTTTTACACTGTGTGCGATTGTGCATTCGCGAGGCGACTCGTCATGACTAGTGGGGATTTCGTCATAGCAAGGGTAGTGGAGTTGGGTGGAATTCCTAGGGAGCTAGGAAAAGTGTGTACATATGCCGGTGCGGGCATATGTGTGTAGTTTTCGGCGAGAAACTACTTGGACCCATCGGATGGAACTCGGAACGAGTGATGATAGGTGTGGAAGGTAGTAGTAGAGCTCCTACTATCGGAAACACAGGATCAATGCTCGAGTCGGGGAAAGTCACGAGGAATCCAAGGAGTTGAGCGTGAGCGTTGTTAGTGTGAATTATTATGTGCTAATAACTCGTTGTAATATCTACCCCGAATAGCCATCACAAGGAGGAACGCCTATAGTAAACCTACTAGTACAGGTGTGTACTTGATTTGCTTTGATGGGATGATCGTTGGGGTAGTGTCGAAGGTTATAAATTAGTAGTCGTTGGAATAAAAGGACAATTCTAGTATTAATCACTTGGAGTGACGATGAGGATGATGTTTGTTTCGGGCCAAGATGGATGATTGTGCTAGAATCATAGGCTTATAGAGCCGACTTTGATTTGAGGAAAAATCGTAGGGATTATTTGACGTAATTTCCCAACTTGCCTAAGAGGTTTAAATGTCCGGATGACGTTAGTGGATCGGAGAGATTTGGAGGAGTAGGAGTCGAGGCGTAGAATGCCGACTGAGTCATGCACAAAGTTTGATTTTGAAATAGATTGCATTAACAAATTCTTGTGTTTCAAATCATTTTATGGATGGTGTTTTGGAATTTTGGGAAATGTTCAGCACACACACAAGATTTTGAAATATGGTTTTGAAAGTGTATGAAATCGTTTTATCACGGGAGTGCAAACTTTGTTAGAATTGGTCTCATTTCGTTATTTTTCCAACGGTTCTTTCGGGTAAGATGATATCCGTGTTTTGTGGTGTTTAAAATGTTGGGCAAGTGACTACGGCTTGTGACTTTAACATTGGAACTCCTCCACATATGTTAGAGTTGAGACGGAAAGTTACATTCCACGATGTCTGTATAAAGCTATTTGAGTGATTTGGTTAAAATAAGTTTTGTTTTACGGCATGTTGAGTCATGTGGGTTTAATTTCACGAGGTGCATATCTTATTTGTTTATGTGACCATTTGGGGAAATCTTGGAAATCAATTTAAAGAACCCCACCTTTTGAGATTTTATGAGATTTTTGTCGATATTTTCAAATGATGGAAATGGATTGGTTTTTAACTTTAAGTTGAAACTTACACGAGACAGTCGTGTTTTAACAAAAATATATTTGTAAACCGTTTCATCGTTTTGTATGACTAGCCGACGCGCGTAAGATTTGTTGGTGAACCCTGTGCCACGACATTTTATGTTGAAAAAGAGAAATTTTGGGGTCAAATGTCGTGGAACTGATTTTGAAATTATGTGCACACTTTTGTCGCACCCGGTGTAAGGTCGAGCGGTTACTTTAAATACATGTCATGAGTCAATTCATAGTAGAACCATGACGGTTCATTTTCAAAGAAATTATTTATTTCGCTTTACATTTTGTGAGTAAGCTAAGCTGCAATGAAATGATTTTCAACATGATTTTCATATGTGGGACGAGCGTGTCCATTTTTGCGTAACTACCGACCTGGTAATAGTAGTTTTATTGCTTACGGTCTTTTTGAAATGAAAAATCTTGACGTTGAAAATATTTTGTAAATGATTTTGTAAACCATTTGGGAAGTGCGCTTATAAGTGTTATGTGTCATTTTGAGAATTTTAAGGGTGTGAGTCCTTTGGGAAAACTCTTTTGATTAACCCGTGTCGAGTTTGGGACTAATGTTGATTTTAGAGTATTGCTTGCTTAAACTTTATTTAAACGCGTTTTTACACGACTTATGGGTCTAGCAAGCGTGGAGCATTTTGCTCGGTTTTGACTTTGAGATAGTCATGGGTCAATTGCACGGTTTTTTTAATGGCTCGATGTGGAGTTTTGTTGATGGGTTGTTTTGTTGCACAGTTTTGCACTTATTGCACGTTGAGTATTTACATGTTGGGTGAGTGAGTCATTCCGGGATAGGCATGTTGTTGGTAGACTGTTTTGTATTGGATCCTTGGTCACGTCAGTCAGTCGTTGGTAATGGTCGGTTGGGTATCTCTGGGTGGGACTCCGGTATTCATGTGTTATGACCTTGACTTTCCAGTAGGCACTGGGAGAATATAGTCTTGGGCACTTACCTGG
Organism: Saussurea involucrata; assembly: GCA_033807775.1. Taxonomy (NCBI): domain Eukaryota; kingdom Viridiplantae; phylum Streptophyta; class Magnoliopsida; order Asterales; family Asteraceae; genus Saussurea; species Saussurea involucrata. Next base: position 112,586,866 of record CM066327.1, read on the forward strand.
AAGGTAGTCCCGATATGCCGGGCCTTGAGACGTACCCGGGAGGTAGACGTTAAGGTGTATCTTGATACGGTGTAACTAGGCTTCGTAGAGCGAGTGTGGAGGATAAGTAAACGGTGGAGGATTGGGTATTCCACACGTGTTGCTACGGTATGCCGAATAGTGTCGGTTAAGGGAAGGATGCCCCTTGTAATTAAGAGAATAAATGCGCAGTAACCTGTTTGAAGTAAGTAGTATATTTAGGTGTCAACTTTTGGGCTTGAGGCCAAACACCTTTAGTGTAATCGGAGATTTGTAGGTGATTTTAAATAATTATGGTGATGGTAGTAGTAACCCTGAGATGCTTAATTGTGATGAATGGTTATGGTGGAATGACCTTCGTGGGTGATTAGAAGTTTACTGGTTTGACGATTCGCGTGAAATAAATTTTGGGAGTCTATTAGAACTTGTGGGAGTTAATCGGCAGTAATGGTAGGAATGATCGGATTCGAGTATCTTGTAGAGTATATTGGTGAGCACCTTTAGAATGGTTAGAGATTGAGATTTGACTCGAGATGTATGGAATATCTAAGGTGGGGAGACAACCGAAGTCGCTTGGTTAGGAATGAATCCAGTTGTTGGAGTGTTCTTCCGATCATAATTTTCAGTGTCCTTGAAGGAGTTTTGTTAGTAAGAAAAGTATTCGAGAATTTCTAGACGGGGTGAGAAATTTAGATTCCAGTTAGTAAAGGTCCAGTGGAAACACCGAAAGGGTTCCGAGTGAACATGGGAACCTGAGGTTGAGATGAGGGAGAGCTGTCTATAGTTATTCACGGGCATAGACTTCGAGGACGAAGTCTAATCCAAGTGGGGGAGAGTTGTAAAGCCCGTATCCCGGTATGTATTTTCTTTTATTAATTCTTTTCTCTTAAGTTTTATTTAACGTGGTTTCCGTTAACGGGGTTAGCCGAATTGGACCTAATAGTTAATTACGTCAAATCGTTGGTTAGAGTGCGAGATGGAATTAGTTGAGGGACTAAATATGTTAAAGGGCCAAACTTGTGAGGTGTTCGGCCCATGCATCCCAACCGTGACCCATATTTTCTTTTGGTGTTGTGTGTGTGAGAGGGGTGTTTAGCAAAGGAGAAAGAAGAAAGAAACCCTACCCTCTTTTGGTACTCACGGCCGTAACCCCCCCCCCCCTCTTCGTCTTTGTTGTCTTCACCGCCAAGAACCGTCGCCACCACCGTAGGTCGCCGGAGAAAGAGAGAGAGTGCGAGAAGGCAGCAGCGAGAAAGCGTGAGAGGGAGAAGGATCGCCGACGAGGATCGTGTGTTGCCGCGTTTTTGAACGAGAGGTACCGTCTCTTCCTTTCTTTTATTACTCGTCGTTATCTTTCCGTCGCCGTGAAACCACCACAGCCGCCGGCGGCCTAGGCTGCCGGTGTGTGGCCGCCGAGCACCACCAAGGCAGTGGCTGCACCGTGAGGGGTGTGGTGTGGCTGCGTGTGGGTGAGTGCGGCCAAAGTAGTGGTCGGGTTTTTCGTGTGGTCTCGCCGGGGTTTTCGTAAATCACCATCGTCGTCGCCGCCGCCGACCACCATTGCCGGAGATGGCAGAGGGTGGTGAGTGGATAATCCAGTCCTTGCAAACTCTAAAACCCGAACCGAATAACCTTAAACCGTTTTTATAAAATCGTCATTTTATGTGAAAACGTTTTTCTGTCACTGTTTTGCGACGGCCATAACTTTTCCTTCGTAACTCGGATTGAGGCGAATCCGGGGCCCACGGTTCACATTCTGTGCCGGGTACACTTTTCGTGTTTTAGCGGAAATCCGGTTCGGCTTCTAACTAGGCGTAAATTGGCTGTTTATACAGCAGGTTCGGAATTGACAGTTTCGCGTTCCACTTTTAGAAAATCCATATTAAATTGTAGAAAAATCGTTAGAGTGCGTGCGATATGTCCCTGGAACCCTAAGACATAGAACTAACTGATTATGGAAAAATATTTCTGGATTTATCAGTTTATAAGGGGTTAAACAGGTCCCGAGCAGACCTGTGTTTTTAGAGTAAAAGCTGGAAAATGTATTCTATGTTTTAGTAGTCGTGGTTTTGGGTTGGGGCGTCACTTTTACATTTGTTAACACTTATTTAGGTGGAAAAAGGTGAGCTGGTGTTGGCCGGTTCGTGTTGCTGTTGAGGAAATAAGCTTTGCTTTTGAGGTGAGTTCTCTCACTAAATAGGATGGGAATTATATTTGTGTTACTATAGCTCGAGTGTGATAGTTATGATTGTTAGCTGATATTATTGTGTTATGGGGTATATATAATTGTGTATATATATTGAACTGTGATTGATGTACTTCTTGATGGTTGTTCCAAGAAGTATATGTGTTGTATAATAGGTTGCGATTATATCTTCTTGATGGTCGTTCAAACCATAAATAAGATCGCAATTACATCAGCATCACCCTTAAACAGCTAGTTATCGCAACCAACTCTTACCATGCAATCACGTCTTGCACCCAAATTTATATATACCAAATACACCAAATATACCAGCCCATATTTTTCTTGGAACATCCATCAAGAAAATATATCACGAATAATAATAAGCCTTATACTTCTTGGAACGACCATCAAGAAGATATAATCGCAACTCATTATACAAACACATATACTTCTTGGAACAACCATCAAGAAAATATATCACCATTAATAATAAGCCTTATACTCCTTGGAACGACCATCAAGAAGATATAATCGCAACTTATTATACAACACATATACTTCTTGGAACAACCGTCAAGAAAATATATCACCATTAACAATAAGCCTTATACTCCTTGGAACGACCATCAAGAAGATATAATCGCAACTTATTATACAACACATATACTTCTTGGAACAACCATCAAGAAGTACATCAATCACAGTTCAATATATATACACAATTATATATACCCCATAACACAATAATATCAGCTAATAATCAATACTATCACACTCGAGCTATAGTAACACAAATATAATTCTCATCCTATTTAGTGAGAGAACTCACCTCAAAAGCAAAGCTTATGTCCTCAACAGCAACACGAACCGGCCAACACCAGCTCACCTTTTTCCACCTAAATAAGTGTTAACAAATGTAAAAGTGACGCCCCAACCCAAAACCACGACTACTAAAACATAGAATACATTTTCCAGCTTTAACTCTAAAAACACAGGTCTGCTCGGGACCTGTTTAACCCCTTATAAACTGATAAATCCAGAAATATTTTTCCATAATCAGTTAGTTCTATGTCTTAGGGTTCCAGGGACATATCGCACGCGCTCTAACGATTTTTCTACAATTTAATATGGATTTTCTAAAAGCGGAACGCGAAACTGTCAATTCCGGACCTGATGTATAAACAGCCAATTTACACCTAGTTAGAGGCCGAACCGGACTTCCGCTAAAACACGAAAAGTGTACCCGGCACAGAATGTGAACCGTGGGCACAGGATTCGCCTCAATCCGAGTTACGACGGAAAAGTTATGGTCGTCGCAAAACAGTGACAGAAAAACGTTTTCACATAAAATGACGATTTTATAAAAATGGTTTAAGGTTATTCGGTTCGGGTTTTAGAGTTTACAAGGACTGGGTTAACCACTCACCACCCTCTGCCATCTCCGGCAATGGTGGTCGGCAGCGGCGACGACGATGGAGATTTATGAAAACCCCGGCGAGACCACACGAAAAACCCGACCACTACTTTGGCCGCACTCACCCACACGCAGCCACACCACACCCCTCACGGTGCAGCCACTGCCTTGGTGGTGCTCGGCGGCCACACACCGGCAGCCTAGGCCTCCGCCGGCTGTGGTGGTTTCACGGCGACGGAAAGATAACGACGAGGAATAAAAGAAACGAGAAGAGAAAGGAAAAGACGGTACCTCTCGTTCAAAAACGCGGCAACACACGATCCTCGTCGGCGATCCTTCTCCCTCTCACGCTTTCTCGCTGCTGCCTTCTCGCACTCTCTCTCTTTCTCCAGCGACCTACGGTGGTGGCGACGGTTCTTGGCGGTGAAGACAACAAAGACGAAGAGGGGGGGGGGGGGGGTTTACAGCCGTGAGTACCAAAAGAGGGTAGGGTTTCTTTCTTCTTTCTCCTTTGCTAAACACCCCTCTCACACACACAACACCAAAAGAAAATATGGGTCACGGTTGGGATGCATGGGCCGAACACCTCACGAGTTTGGCCCTTTAACATATTTAGTCCCTCAACTAATTCCATCTCGCACTCTAACCAACGATTTGACGTAATTAACTATTAGGTCCAATTCGGCTAACCCCGTTAACGGAAACCACGTTAAATAAAACTTAAGAGAAAATAATTAATAAAAGAAAATACATACCGGGATACGGGCTTTACAGCAAGCGACTCTTCTAAATCTTGTTGTACCATTCGAAAGTACACCAAACCCTCGGGTGTATCCTTTTCCATTTCCACTAAAGGTCACTGAGGGACCTTTCTATTCCTTGTATTCAGTGAGCAGGTTTCTTTTTCCAGTAATGAGTCGAGAACATCCACTATCAAGATACCAAATACCCTTCGAGACCTACAAACAAAAGGAAGATTAAGTTGAAATTGGTACCCACTTTACAATGGGTCCACATTTGTCAGTGGAAGAAGAAGTGGAAGGATCAGTAGTCTTCACAGCATCTGATGATTCAGCGTCAGTGGTAACCTTCACTTTGGTTAATTTCTTAACCTTAGTGGTATTTTTCACCTTTGTTTGGTTTTCAACTCGAGTGATCTCGTTTTCCTTGGAGGCATTCATCTTCACGTTAGCTGGTTTCTCATCTTTGGTGGCTGTGGGGCACTTACTAGCAATATGATCAGTATGTCCGCAGTGATAGCATTTCCTATAGCTAAAAGTAGCTTTAGGACCATATGCATAAGAATTTGATAATTTTAAATGAGCAGGGCCTGTACCAAGAATGCCTTTAGCATCAGAAATCGGAGGAACCTTAGGTTCTTCAGATTTCTTACCTATGACATCAACCTTTATTCTTGGAGTTGATCGCTAAACATGTTCAGGGATCTTGTCTTTTGAGGAAGAAGGTTGATTTGCTGAAGGTGTAAACTTCTTCAGCTTTGGCACTTTGGTACCCTTCTGAGGTTTTGTAAAACATTTTTTCCTTTATCATTAAGTTTGGGGCTTAAAGAGGATTTTTCCTCAGGGGTATGATTTTTAGAAGAAGAAGAACACGAAGATGATGATGTAACACCCTCGAATTTGGGAAAGAGCAACTAAATAAAATTTTCGATAATACATCCAAAATAATAGGATTTCTCCCTATAATCCAAATATGGGAAATACCTCAAATTAATATTTGTGATTAACCTCAAACAATATATACACTCAAGTACAAAATGCTATTCCCAAAACATAACGCGGAAGACTTCACTTAAACAATTCACCTCTCGAGCACTTTACTAGCACACGACCTTTCGCAGTGTCACTAGAAATACTCCCAACCTGAATCTGTTGCACATGTCGACAAATAAAAAGGTTAGGCTAACGCCTAATGAGTTCAAGAGTTTTTAACATGATTTAAATAATTTGTTGAACGAAAGTTTGCGACATAGATTATGATTTCCAAAAGAGTTTATGAGAAGGATGTAAACGACTCATTTTCCAACGCACCCAAAATCCATGAGAAAAGTTCCCAAAATGTGCAAAGCGTTTCCCAAAATGAATTCCAATCCCAACTCACTCAAAACGTGAATAAATCTATATTATGCGAAACCTTCAAATACGGTTGATGACATAATACTCAACCCATAAATCATGGAAGAACAGTCCATATAAATATAATACTTCACTGAAAACATGATACGAACCAATACTCACGCGAACGTAAAATGTAATGAAGTCCAAATACCATAAATATGGAAATGACCTGCTTCATTCAAAATTTAATATACATGGAGGGAAATCCAATACTAAAGTCATCAATTGCAGTCAATCGTACAAGACCAACGATAATAAAACAAGGACATTATAAAATCCAAAGTAATGTTGGCCGACGACGGGGGAGACCCGTATCCATTGAGAGTGGAGGAACACAAAAGTATGTCACTCATACAATGTTAATCGTATGACACTTCACGACATTAAAGCCCAAGTGCCCCAACGACTCCTTTCAAGACACACCCAAAGAGACAGCTGACCTTAGCAAAATATTAACAAGAATACCACCAAAGGCTCGGCACAAGCGTGGTTTCAACCATGGCATTGCCCCGACATGGAGAAGGTCATAAACGCCCGTCAATCATACCTGACAGCTCAACCGGACTCAGCCCTCCTAGGGTACCCTTGAAAAGTAAAGGTCATAAAACATGGGGCCTAGTACAATCCCGCAACACCCAGTAAACAATCAAATAAAGACTGAATTACGTGCCTATGGATCCAATGCAACACAGTCTACAATAATATGCCTATCCCGGAATGACTAAAGTACCCGAGCATGTAAATATCAATAATGTGCAATAACATGCAATATGTTGCAATAAATGCAAACCATAAATAAGACTCCACATTGAGCCATCAAAACCGGACAAAATGTCCCCAGGACTTCCTTAAAGTCAAAACCGAGTAAAATGCTCAAAACCCATTAGACCCATAAATAACGGTCCTCAAAATATAAAATGCATTTAAACATCGTTTAGGTAAACGTATACCACAAAATCATCATTAACCCAAAACTCGTCACGGATTAATACAAATGAATTCCCAAAATGGACTCATACTCTTATAATTCTCAAAACGACTCATAACACGAAAACGTGCATTTTCCCAAATGGTTTATGAAAATCAATTACACCAACATGATTAAACCATTGAATAAACTCCATGTAACAACCCGGTTTCCCAAACCTGCGTCAAATAACATAAATTGCATAACGTCATTACATTCATGAAAGAAAATACATAATAATTCACGTACGGTCCCTTTGGTCTCGAAACTACAAAATACATAAAGCTTCCTAATCAACATCAGTCATAAAAAAGCATCCTACTCTTTATCCTTTCCTTTGCCGCTATAATTTCCTCGACCTGGAATACATATTTTTGAAAAACAAAATGAGGGTTAGACCAAACGGTCTAGTGAGATAATCCTTGTCATTTCAAAATTGTTATAAAACCAATGTATATAAAACCATTTGTATTAAAATAGTTTATATAAAACCATTCGTATAAACACACATATACCAATCAAGACTCGTGTATCGTGCACAACTCCTCATCCTCATTCCCCATGGCCATATTAGTTGGTTGCGAGCCAACAACACCGCTGTACAACAATTACAGCACCACTGTACAACAACTACAACAAACACCTCCGCCGACTATAGTTTCGGCTAACGTATATTCGTGTAGTGTAATGCACATATAAATACAATATATATATGTACCAATATATCATATTGTCATTTATGAACATCTAATCACATTATATATCACCTTTTCAATCTACACGTATATGTATTCCAGTTTAAAAACATTTTGAAGTAAAACTCACCTCGATTGTTTATCAAAACTTCTTCCAAGCTTTTCTCGAGAAATCCAATCCTTCACCCAAAATTTACCGAATCTGGAACAATTAAAATACAAGTATTTCTTTTCAAGACTAAAATCTCTAAAATCCTAAAATCCTCGACTCAAGTCGCAATCAACCACGGAAACACCCCATGTCGCAATACACTACACCTATGTCGCAATCAACTACTGCGGCACAGTACCAAGTCGCAACTAACTACTGCGACTTCGCCCTCATGTCGCAACCAACTGTTATGACAACCCCCTCAAGTCGCAACAAACTGTTGCGACATAGCACTAAGTCGCAACCCACTGTTGCGACATCATGAGCAAGTCGCAACTCAAGGTTGCGACATTCATGAAGATCACAACATTCAACCATGTCGCAACCCACTATTGTGACATGTATGAATGTCTCAGTCCACTGTTCATCCTAAAACCCAGAAATCTAATCTTTTAAGCTATGCATGTTACTGTAATTATGCAGTTATGTTTTAGACTATTAACATAACCTAACCATATGCTCAGATTTTCCAAAGCATCCCTAAATCAACAAAACCCACTTATAAACTTTATCTAACAACTTATAAACATAAAGAGAACAATTTTCACTAGAAACATACCTTTGATTTCACAAGCTTGAACCCTCTAATTTCAGCAACAAATCTTGATCTTTCTTCATCTTTCCTTTCTACGATTCTATCTCTCTCTCAACCGAAAACACACACACACACACACACACATATATTCTAAATATCTAATTTTGTTAAGAGAGTGACACATCTCCTAATGGAGATGCTTAATGGCGGTGGTGGTGAAGAAGTTTGGCAAAAATACCAAACAAACCCCAAACTTATTCTATATGGCAACTTTAACCCTCCAACTTCCAACTTAAAATTAAAGTTTACCCCTTAACTTCTAACTCCATAAAACTAACTCCATACTTACCTTAGACCCAAAATAATAAAATTTAATAAACCAATAATATACCCGGTTATTACACTCCATTTGAGCAATAATTCATTAAAGGACATATTTATGATTTCTACACATCAAAATATCCAAAAAAATCCCAAATATGGGTGTTTTACAAACTTTATAAAGTTAAACACTTCAAAAGAGTCAAACTTACGAAATAAGTCAACAATTTATAATTTTAAGCAAAACACAAAATTACTTGGAAAATAACATTTTTGGCATGTACAACGTTTTCACAAATCAACTTGAACTCACCTTGCTAGATTTAGGCTAAATATAGATTTTCCCCAAGCGTATGCTCCTTTGAAGAAACACGAATCCTCAAGCCAAAACTTCCAAAAACCTAGATCCATAAGTTTTCAACCATAAATAATCACATCCAACTATAAAGAATCATTCCCCAAACATTTTACATCAAGATCTCAACTTATACCAAAACCCTAATTTCATAGATGAAGAAGGAGAAGGTTACCTTAACAAAGTATAACCAAAATCACCCAATAATACCCCAAAATGGAAGAGAAGGTGAAAACAACATCAATCTAGCTTTTGGTAGAGAGAGATTACCTTCATCACTTGAATCCTCAAAGCAAGGCTCCTAATCTCCCACAAAAGCTTCAAGCTTCCATATCTTCAACAATGGTGGAAATGGGTTTGATTTGAGTGGAGAAGATGAAGAAGAGGAGGATGGGTTTAGGGTTTTCTTAGGGAGGAAATCGACTTAGAGAGAAAAAGAGTTGAGTTGTGGTTTGGAAATGAAATGAGGGAAGAGAGAGGGAAAGTGTGACACCCGTCAAACCAAAACACTCAGGTTAGCAACTGAATAGTATAATACTTGTTTTAACAAGAAGTAATAACTCATAATGACTTAATATTGATGGCTAAGGGTTAGTTTCCTAAGAATTCCAACAGTACACTGAGAAAATCCTCTTACCGCACGGAACTGCTTAAGCTGTCTTATAAAATGCCGAATGGAACAGTTAACATTTAATTATAATTATATTAATAATAAGAGGAGTAAATATATAGTTTATATATACCCAAATGTAAATTTTAAAACTTTAAATAATTAAACCAAAAATTAAGTAGATAAATGAGGTTTTAACTACTTTAAATCAATCTTTTATAAAATTATATAAAATGTATAATGATACAATATTAATTAGCATTTAAAAAAAAACAAACCAGAATTTATAGCCCAAATTTCGGCCCCTAACACTTAGCCCAACACTCCCTAATTAAAAGTCTCATTTTTTCAAGAAAACCCTTTCATTTTCCTACCCTCCTCTCTCTCTACATTCAAACACTCACCATTTTCTCTCTTCCTCTCCCTTGACCGAAAATCAGCCACAACACCACACCAAATCAATCCATTCTTGAAGGTTTTGAAGGTAAACATCAACACTAGAAGGGGTAAAACTCATCCCTCTTGTGTTCTTCTTCATTTTTCTTCCTTTTCTTGTCATTTCTCCATCTTTTTCTCATCTTATTTTGTAATCCTTGAGTTTCTGGATAAAGGGGCCTTAATAGACCCTTTTCATGGTAGATTAATCACCAAAGACATGTTATGTCAAACAAATGGTGATAATCCTTAAGCCATACAACTAGAACTCAAGAACATGATGTTTTGACTACATGCATGTGTATTTTTGTCATAATCTGAAATGTGTGAGTTCATGCATGTGTTTATAAAAGTCAAAAATAGAATTTTTTTTATCTAAGAACATTGTTAAAGTAGTGGTAAATGAGTGTGCAATCAAAGAACCAACCATATGAGTGAAAATATGGATATAAAACACTCATTTTCCATGAATAAGCATTTTCAGTTTCTGGCAGATTACTTGCATGCACTTCATCCGACCATATCTTGAAAAATACTTAACTAAATGATATGAATCTTTTTCTGGAACTTTGATTATTGTGTTATGTTTCAAACCCAAGTGGTTTCATGTAAAAACTCGAAGTTTTGACCCTTCATCTATCCACATCAAATGAAGAAGTGTAAAAACAGTCTAGCAGAGAAAATGTCTACTTAAATCACTCATAACTCACTTGATACTAAACCAAAATTCTTGATTTTTCTTCTGGAAATTATTTTAATGAGTTATGGTTCAAACATAAGTGGTTTCACAAAAAAATATTAAGATTTGAGGTCTCAACCATTCAAACCAAGATAAGTGTGCAAGAAATCAGAATCTGTCTTAAAATAAAACCCACATTAAAACGATCATAACTCCCTTAATATACAACCAAAAATCATGAAATTCTTCTGGAAGATACATCTATGAGTTAAGTTTAAAACCCAATATGAATCACTGAAAAATGTTGAGATTTGACCCTCCAAATGGACGTGACAAAAAGGAATGTGCAGGCTGTTTTGGTGTATGTGACACTTAAACTTAGGTGTAATGATTAAAATAGCTAATCACCTCTAAAAATGGTGCTACTTATGTCAAAAGTTCCCTAAGACATTAAATTTAAATATATAAAAATTTGGTTAAATAAATAAATGGGGAAAACATTAAATTATGACCATAAGTGTACTTCAAATTCTGCCAACAGAAAAGCAAAAACCCTAATTCAAGAAAAAAAGATTTTAGGAATATTAAAAGATAAAAAGCATATAAATGGTAGAATTTGTCAAAACCCCAAATAAGAACAATATATACATGTATATGGATGTATGAATGATACCCTAACAAATATGAGATTTATAAGTGTTAGCTTCAATCTTCCTAATCATAGAAGTATTTAGAAGTAGTGAAAAATAGGCTAAGTGAAGAAAGCCTCTTACAGAGGCTCTGCCGACATTACCGAGAAATCAAGGTCAAGAAGCTACAGAAGCCGCAGAGGCTTCCTACAGAAGCTCTGTCATACGCGCAAAGAAGACCAAAGACTCGGAATCCGGTGAAGACTGCTCCACAGAGGACCAGACCGCAGAACCTCTGTAAATCATTACAGAGCCTCTGTGGTCCTCACTGAGACTTGAAGATATTTATAATATCTTGCTACTGTTACAGGACCCGTACATCAACTTGCATGGTAGCATGCCCTGCCCAACGTCGACGTGTCAAACTCTGATTGGACTCAGTAGGGCTTAGTACATATTAGACGTCTGCTGCATTAAATGCAATACAGCACGTCTGACTTTTCATGCCATCCTTGCAACTGTTCACGACATCCTCTCAACTATTCATACGTACCTCTTGAATAGTAGCTTATGCTTTATGGTCCCCTTTAGAGTAGTATATAAGGAAGACTCATGTTGAGTTCTTCCTTACATAATACAACACACAGAAAAACATTAAGAACACAAAAGCTTATTCACCTTAAGAGTCAAATTTGTTTTAAAGCTTTTTCTTACTCACGGTTCATAAACCTTTTCTTAATATATATTCAGTAAACTTTGAGATATAATAGTTTGTTCACTGTTTATTTATATTCTGTTCTAAATCTATCAAACTTATATGTTAGTTCTTTAAATACGCTTCCGCATCAAACATTAAACCTGAACTAATAGATCTGATAATCTTGTTTAAGCAAAACGGGAACCAACAATTGGTATCAGAGCAAAGCTTGATTTTCAATATCAAGTGATCCTCGTTTTACAACTTTTATTTGATAGATTATTTTCTCTCTTCATCACCATACTTCTAGATATTAGTCGTACCCAGAAAACCTTCCAGATCTTCATACTTAGAAATCCTCCATCAGATTATCCTTTCCTCAAAATGACAAATACAAATAACTTTTTCACTGCTGGCTCACTAACCAAACCTCCGACTCTTCTTAGAGATGAGTATCCTCAATGGATGATAAGAATGGTTCATTTATTTGAGGGTACTGAAAAAACTCTCAAACAATATCTTTACAATCCTCCTCCAGTTCCGATGATAACTATGCCACGTGTACCAGCTACTGCTGAATCTGCTGAAATCCCTGAACATCAAAAACCTAAGCCAATAGAAGAATGGTCAAATGAAGATAAGGCAGAAGATGAAGTTGCACAGAAAACAAAGAGAATATTGATCATGGCAATCCCCAACGAACTTTTTCAATCCTTAGATGCATGCGAAACAGCGCACGATCTCTGGAAAGAATTAGAAAGACAGTTGGAAGGGGGTGCTAAAACTCAGAAGAACCGAAGGGCACAATACATAAATGAATATCATGCTTTCAGAGCCTCTGCAACAGAATCTCTGCAAACAACATACGACCGGTTCAACTCTCTCATAAACAAATGCAAAAAGTCTGGTATTCACAGAACCACGGAAGAAAATAACGTCATGTTTCTAAAGAGCCTGAACGATGAGTGGCTTCAGTTGTCTATGTCTTTACAAACAAATCAAGATCTAGACTCCTGGACACTCTCTGATCTCTATGGAACACTTGCTGCACAAGAGCCTCAAATAGCTCAAGCTAAAACACTAACCATTGTGCCATACGCATTGGTTAGTAAATCTACAGAGGCTGCAGACAAACCAAGAAATGAAAGATCTACAGAGGAGAAAAAGAAGGAGAAAAAGAAGATGGTAATGGTTGATAGCGAAGAAGACGAGCTGATAGAGGAAGAGATAACTCTTGCGTCATTAGCTAAATCAATGGCTCTAATGACAAGAGAGTTTAGAAATAACCAAAGGATTTCTGGTAGAAGAGATGATGAAAGAAGAGAAGAATCAAATGACCGACAGAGGTCAGACTACAGAAATGGTGACCTACAGAGGTCGAGCGACAGAAGCTACAGAGGAAATGATCAACAGAGATCAGATGACAAGGTAGGCCACACACAAGAATGCTACAAATGTGGTAAACCCGGTCATTACGCAAACGAATGCCGAACAGAGAAAGGTGGAGACCTACAGAAGTCTGACGACCGAACTGGAAACATCTCCCAAGGTTGTTTCAACTGCGGCAAGCCAGGTCATTTCGCAAAAGAATGCAGAAGTAGACCAAATCGCCCACAGAAGGACTCAGCTTTTTACAAAAAAGAAGGCCGAGTATTACGCACAAAAATCTCTAATGGCTAACAAAGGGCATTCTGAGGCAAACAAAGAAGACTTCGAATCAGACTCTACCTCTGATGATGAATTTCCCACAAATGCCCTGTTCTGTGGCATGGCAGAAGTTGACTCCGGCACTGACAATGAGGTATCCATTTCAAACTCTACCTCAAGTACTAATTCTGTAAATGATGATTTATTTAAACTTAACATTGAACTGAAAGATATAATTGAAAGCATTCAGAAATAGCTAACCTTTAATGAGAGAGAAGTAAGGCTTCTCACTCAAGAAAAAGCTAAAATCTTTGAAGAAAAAGGAAAAATCGAAAAATATTGGAGCAAAAATATAGATCCTTTAAAAAGGCAAATTTCTGATTTAACCTATGCTTTAAAAATCAAAACAAAAGAACTTTCAGTTTCAAGAAGTGAAACTACAGACATAAGAGCTCTCAAAGAATACTTTCAAAAGGAAAGAGAGGTACTTTGGCAAGATCTTTTAAGAAGAGAAGTTTTAATTAAAAACTATAAAGATGCACAGAAGGTGTATGAAAAGGTAAACTCCCAAATAGCAAGACGAGGTATAGGGTACAGTGATATTACCTTAGGAGTTGAAAATAAACGACTAAAACCTCTGTCCTCTCTATTTGTTTTGGGAAAAACTAACAAACCAAACTTTCCAAACTTACTCTCTGTAAGTAAAAGGGTTAAAATCTCTGCAGAACCTCACTTGAGGAAACATACAAAGATGATCAATGTGTGGTTTGAAAACACAAATTCATCATCTTCAACCTCTGTCAATAGAGAAAACAAACCAAAGAAATATCTGAAAACACAAGATCAGATTGGTATCTTTAAGTTTGGTAAACCAGAGACTCAAACACAGGTCGCTTTTGTCTGTATGATAAATGTCGAAAAGAAATTGTCAGCAGAAGCTCCTGAGTTTAAACCCATCTTTTCAGAAGAAAAACTTGAAGAATCTATTGAAAAAGAAATTTTGGAAGTTTTGAAATCAAATATTTTAGAAAATTTATGTACATCTTCTATAGATCAAAAACTCACTGAAGAGATCTCATCAGAAACCTCTGCCATCCACGAAAGTTTTTCTACAGAGGAAGAAAGCTCGTATGATACATGCTCAGAAAATCCAGCCTCTGTCGAAAGAAATGACTCAACCTCTGCATATGAGGACGATTCATCCTCTGACGACCCAGAGACTGATTTCAAATCAGGGATAATTCACTGTGACACAGAGGATGTCAAATTCTCATCTGAAGTTCTTAACAGAACAATTTCTCCAAAAGAGAAAATCACAGAGATACCTATCCATCCAGATTTTCTCAAAATGTGTATACAAGTCAAAACCTCTACAGAGCTTGAAAATCTGAAAAGGGCCTCTGAAAATCCAAAAAGCTTAAAATTTTCAAAACCTTTAAGGAAAATCAAAGAGAATCCCACTTGGCAACAAAAGGGAAAATGGCCTGAAGCTAACAAATATTTTTCCTCTATGACAGTGAAGAAAGATGTTCACCATAGAAGAGAGTCACAGAAGGCAGGAACTAAACAAGACTTTTGCAAACAACATTCTAGTATTCATAGATCTTCTTGTAATAGGAAATCTAATGTAAAGAAAGAGCGTAATGTCTCTGTGGCTCAGTTCAAAGAATTCAATGAAAAGTTCAAACAAATCACATCTCATATTCAATACTGTCATTGTTTTGATCTTATGTTTAGATTGAATAAACACTTCTCAAGTCCAGATTGCTTTCTCACCACTGAAATTCGAAAGTCAGAACCACAGGAGAAACAATCTGATTCTTCTACAAAAGATAAAATGTATT
The DNA here is from genome assembly GCA_033807775.1 of Saussurea involucrata. Lineage (NCBI taxonomy): Eukaryota > Viridiplantae > Streptophyta > Magnoliopsida > Asterales > Asteraceae > Saussurea > Saussurea involucrata. The sequence goes on from CM066327.1 coordinate 112,602,249, forward strand.
TCAAGAATGCTAAGGCAAACTTGAAAAATTCTAACAATATTGGACCCATGTGGATATGGGTACCTAAATCTCTGTGATTGTCTTACATAAGCAACATGTGCCAATTTGGTATCTTGACTCCGGATGCTCAAGGCACATGACTGGCAACAGAAGATTACTATCCACATACAAAGAAACACACGATGGTGGATCTGTAACTTTTGGAGACAACATGAAGGGACACATCAAAGGCTATGGAGTCATACAGAAAGAAAATGTCTCTGTATACAAAGTTGCATATGTGAATGGCCTCAAACACAACCTACTAAGCGTAAGTCAACTCTGTGATACAGGATTTGATGTGTTATTCAAAAGAACTTTCTGCTCTCTACAGAGTGAAAACACAGGAATGGAACTTCTGCGAGCTGAAAGAAGAGGTGATCTATACCTAATGAATTTTACTTCAAAATCCAAGGACAAAGTTTGCCTAGTAGCCTGCAAAAGTGAAGAAGCGTGGTTATGGCACAACAGGTTCTGTCACTTAAACTTTCACACCTTGGATAAACTAGTAAAACTCAATCTAGTTAAAGGTTTGCCAAATGTTAAATTCAATAAGGATCATTTGTGTTCGGCCTGTGAAATGGGAAAACACAGAAGGGCTTCCCACAAAGGCAAAACTGACGTGTCTTGCACTAGGCCTCTGTACATGCTTCATGTCGACCTCTGCGGTCCCATTGCCATACAGAGCCTAGGTGGCAAGAAATACATACTTGTCCTAATTGATGAGTATTCACGTTTCACATGGGTTGAATTTGTTAGAAAGAAATCAGATGTTCCAAATGTATTGATAAATCTAATGAAAAGAATCCAAGTTCTTTATGACTGCAGAATACAAAAGTTGAGAAGTGACAATGGCACAGAATTTAAAAACTCTGTCATTGAAGCCTATCTTTCAACAGAAGGAATATCACAGAACTTCTCTGCAGCTCGCACTCCACAACAAAACGGTGTTGTCGAAAGAAAGAATCGAACACTTGTGGAAGCCGTAAGAACTATGCTGTCAGCATGCGGATTATCAATGAACTTTTGGGCAGAAGCAATTTCTACTGCGTGTTATACTCAGAATCGTTCAACCGTTGTGAAAAGACACCTCAAGACGCCTTACGAATTACTTAACAAAAGGCGGCCAAACATCAAATTTTTCCATGTATTCGGATGCAAATGCTTTGTCTTAAACGACAGAGATTCAAGAGGAAAGTTTGATGTAAAAGCTGATGAAGGCAAATTCATTGGATACTCTGCCACTTCCAAAGCCTACAGAACATTCCTTACAAAGTCTCACAAGATTGTAGAAAGCATCAATTTTTCTTTTGATGATTCATTCCAAATGACTTCTGAGCAAATAAGTTCAGAACTCGGAATTAAAGGGAAATCCTCTGACATCTCAAGAACAAAAGAAGATTTGGATCTTCTATTTTTGGAGATGTTCCACAATGACATTGATCCTTCTGTCGGAACCATCAGAGTTTCTGAAGAACCATCCTCTATCTGACAAAATCCTACAGGTAAGACTCTAACTGGTCCAAATAATGCTTCATCTTCTTCTATAAATACTACAGATGCAATTGCCGAAGCAGAAGAAAGTGCAGAAGATGAAACATTAAGAAAAACGACCAAAGAAGGTGCACAAACCACAGAAGAACCAATTACAGAGGAGATCGAGGACCAAGACTATACGTCCTCAGAGGAACAAACTCCACCACCACTCATACCAATCATTCCACAAACGGTAGAATCAACTACCAAGGCACGAAGAACAACAGAGGCTACACAAGAAGAAACACAAGAAGCCTCTGAAGAAAGTTTTGATGACATTGATGATCATCTTCCATGCACAACTCAGTGGACAAAAAGCCATCCTCCAAGCCAAATAATTGGAGAACCTTCTGACTCAGTAAAAACAAGGTCTGCCACTGCTAATTTTTGTTTCTTTACAAATTTTATTAGTGTGATAGAACCAAAGAAGATTTATGAAGCCCTAGATGACCCAAACTGGGTAGACGCCATGCAAGAAGAACTTCTGCAATTTGAGCGTAACAGAGTATGGACTTTAGTACCTCTGCCAAGAGGGAAACAGGCCATTGGGACTAAATGGGTCTACAGAAACAATAAGGATGAAGATGGAGTGGTCGTCAGAAACAAAGCAAGATTAGTAGCTAAAGGATATAGACAAGAAGAAGGCATAGACTACGATGAGACTTTTGCCCCTGTCGCACGGCTCGAAGCAATAAGAATATTCTTAGCCTTCGCAGCCCACAGAGGTTTTAAAGTCTATCAGATGGACGTAAAATCTGCTTTTCTAAACGGTGAAATCCAAGAAGAGGTTTACGTAAATCAGCCACCACGTTTTGAAAGCTCAAAGTTCCCAAGGCATGTATACTACCTTGAAAAGGCTCTATACGGACTAAAACAGGCTCCAAGAGCATGGTACGAACGACTTTTTACCTTCCTTCTAGTCAATGGCTACAACAGAGGTACAACAGATACTACCTTATTCTATAAACGCAAAAATAGTGAGATAATGCTTGTACAAATATACGTAGATGACATAATTTTTGGGTCTACAAATTCAGAAGAGTGCAAATTTTTTGAAAAACTCATGCAGAGTGAGTTTGAAATGAGTATGATGGGAGAATTAACATTCTTCCTCGGACTTCAAGTCAAACAATCTTCAGAGGGAATTTTTATAAATCAAGCCAAATATGTCTCTGACATACTTTTAAAATATAATCTCTCTGATACCTCTGTAATGAAGACTCCAATGGCCACTGGAAATAAGTTATTCTTAGATCCAAATGGTATTTCTGTAGAATGTACTCTCTACAGAGGCATGATTGGATCTCTGTTATACTTAACAGGAAGCAGACCTGACATTATGCATGCCACATGTCTTTGTGCACGTTATCAAGCTAAGCCAAAGAAATCACATTATGATGTTGTAAAGAGAATCTTTAGATACCTGAAGGGGACCAACAATCTTGGTCTCTGGTATCCACAGAACTCTGGTTTTAGTCTTAAAGCTTATACAGATTCAGACTATGGAGGATGCATGCTCGACAGAAAGAGTACCTCTGGGAGTTGTCAATTCCTAGGTGGTAAACTAGTCAGTTGGACCTCCAAGAAGCAGAATTGTGTCTCCACATCCACTGCAGAAGTTGAATACGTTGCTGCCGCTAGCTGTTGTTCTCAGGTTCTATGGATGAAGACTCAGCTAAAAGACTACGACCACATCCTGTTCAAAATACCCATCTTCTGTGATTCCAAAAGTGCCATTGCTATCTCTGCCAACCCTGTGCAACACTCAAAAACCAAGCATATCGATATAAGGTATCATTTCTTGAAACATCATGTTGAATACGGTACAATCGAAATGCATTTCGTGCCCACAGAATATCAACTCGCTGACTTATTGACCAAAGCATTAGACGAGAAAAGATTCAACTTCTTGGTGGGTAAGTTAGGAATGATTAACATGGTGTGAAAATCCTCTGTAAGTATAGCTTTATCTTCTGTAAATAAGTATAAATATCTATTATTTCTGTATGTATTTTTGTTGTGTGAAAAAAAAAATTCTTAGTTACAGAGCCTCTGTGGGTCCGCTCAGATCTTCTGATAACCCTTACAGAACCTCTGGTAAACATGATCTATGCTCAATACAAATCTTACCATTCTTTGAACCAAGCATAGATCAAGGGGGAGCAAAAGGAAAATTCTTGATCTACAGAAGTGAATAGATCAAGGGGGAGCCAAAGGAAAATTCTTGATCTACAGAAGTGAATAGATCAAGGGGGAAGCAAAAGAAAAATTCTTGATCTACAGAAGTGAATAGATCAAGGGGGAGCAAAAGGGACCCTGAAATGATCTACAGAGGTAAATCTTTCAAAGAAAAGCCAAAGAAGAATGTTGATATTTCTCCATCGACAGAAGTAAGACAAAACTGCCGAGAACAGAAGAACCAAAAGGTATGTCTCTCGCACAAAAGGTTTTTGAAAACAGTTTTCTAGGACAAGAATTGTCAAATATGTCCTAAATATACTATGAATAACATTTCAAAAATCAAAAGTTCAAAAAGTTTAACAAAATTCGAAATAGGAGAATTTTAAGGTCATAGAGCTTCTGCTGAGCTCAACAGAGGTTCTGCAGGAAATATGCTCTGTGATCACAAATTAACCCTCTGTCGATCTTTTGGAATGTTATCTCGGAAACCGACAACACATACCATGACCTTCTCGAACAAAACGTTTATCAAAATAGTTTTCTCGGACACCAACTTTCAATAATGTGCGAAAAACATCTCTTAACACAGATCAAAAATTGGATGATCAGAAAGTTAATAGAATTCAAGTTATAAGATTTTTTCTCTCATAGAGCTTCTGCTGGCTCTCACAGAGCTTCTGTAAGTTCCATCAGAGCCACAAAACCTCTGTGAGTAAAATTTCTTGACAAAATCCTATTGATCCTCTCCAATGTAGATACATACGTTTTCGTTCAAAGAAGAACCTTCAGAGTCATGACAACAATGAGATATATGAGAAGAGGTTAAAACTGAAGATTTTCAAAATCACAGAGCCTCTATAAAACACAAGTTCTGCCATTTTGTTATCTGGGCATTTCTGAAGTAATAACGGTTACTTTTACTGAGAGTGAAACTCATGTGGCTAAAAACAACCTCACGCGCCTAGCATTAATGGGCCGCGCACGACGTCCTGTCATATTCTGACAAGGCCTACGTGTCCCATTTTCATTGGGCGTACATGGAACATTTTTATTTGGAAAGTTGAACCCGCCGCTCAAACTCGAGTACGGATTCCAAATTTTAATCCATTGCCATATATTTTACTCTTTCGAATACTACCGTTTTACCCTCCTATAAAAACCAAGCTTACCCTCTCATAAAACCTTTTACAAACTTTTATCTTCTTCTCCGGCGAAACCCTGCAAAAGCTTGCAAAAAACCTTGTTCATAAACCCAAATGGCTTCATCTTCTAAAGCTCTCTCCCAAGAACTCTCTCCGGCAAACTCACCGGAACACTCCCCTGCCCATTCTGAACATTCAGAAAACCCCAACCTTGCAAGAGCTATTGAGCAACAAGATTCCGGGGACTCAGCAGAATTTGCTCCGACGACACACCTGCAAAACTTCATAGCAAAAGATCACTTCGAAACCATACTTCCTATCAAATCCAACAACTGCTATTTGGTCCCCTCACCCACTGCTTTCGGCGAAGCCCATGCTATTCTTCTGAACATAATGGAAAATCACATCCTCTTCCCTCTACTCTCAAGAACCCCAAACAAAATTCCAGTCCGTTATTTGAACCAATTTTGGCAAAGCTGCCGATTTGATAAAGACGATTCTCTTATCAAAGGGTACATTTCAAGACCTGATAAATCTGAGCATCTTGAAATCAAGTTCAACAGAACAATGTTCTCACTTGAATTCAACCTACCAACAAGGGGTCTTCTGGGATTGAAGAGTTATGCAGAGCAACCAACAGACGAAGAGCTCTGTCGCTTCGTAGAAATGCTTGGGTACAACACCCAACTACGGAAGAGAAATGACTTTCGCAGAGGAAGATTACCACCTCTGTGGAACACTTTGTTCTCTAATCTTAACAGATGCCTAACAGGGAAAATAGGGAGTATTGACCAGAGCTCACATCAAATCTTGAGTATCATGTATGGGGTTTACTATGATCTTCCACTAGATTATGCGACCATAATGATGCAAGAGATCATAAACATCATCGACAGAAAGAACAACTCGAGAAGGGTCAAAGAGAACGATCCCAACTTTCTACCACCTCTGCAATTCCAAAGAATATTGGGAGTATTGTTCGAACCTCTACTGCTAATCCAAAACTGGCCAATGGAAGGACCAACTCCCAAACAGTTCCCGATGAACAAGAATACCCCCACTGATCATACTGATGGCTACTCACACTGCAGACCTCTGTCAAAGAAGCTTCTGAACTACGCATCGAATAAATCCCTTAAGAAAGAGTATATACGCGATCATAGAACTCCTAAACCGAGTCCTATGACACCCCCGTGTTTAGGTGTCCCCCTAGGAACAATGATAGCAAAACCTCTTTCCACTCAAGAAGAAAAGGATCAGAAGTTAGCAAAGCGCATGGCTATTCAACTCAGCTTTATAGCCAAACGTGCAGAACTTATGGGAAAGAAGTCTTCATCAAGAACCTCTGCATCTACTCCAAAAGCTAAGAAGAGAAAAACTGCAGAAGGCACCTCAACAAGCGCTGCAGAAGATCAACCTTCACCTCCTCATGCCACAGAAATTGGCTCCTCTGCTCCTCCCTCTTCCCCAAAAATGAAGAAGAAAAGAAGATCGAAATCAATAGAGGAAGGGGCACCAAATCCTAAGAGGAGGAAAACCAAAAAGAAGCATGGTAAATCACTTGCAAAGTTGGTTACCATTGCAGAAGAGGAAACTGCTGAAGAAGAAGTTGCAGAAGAAGAAATGGCTACAGAAAAGTATCAATCACCCTATCAATCTCCAGATAGATTTGCTCACCAAGGAGACCTGAACGACTTCTTACAGAACCCTGACATTGCCAACACCCTAAATACAGCAGGGTGGACGGCACAACCTCTCGACCACCACTCTCCAGAAGAACAAGATTTCTTCATTTCTGGCATTGACACACATCTGCAAGAAGATGACACAACACCCAAAAATCAACCAGCCAACACCCCTGTCATTTTACAAAACCCTTTCATTCAAGGATTGGACGTCCACAGAAGAAGTCCAAACCCAGCTTCAGAAGAAATAGAACAAACAGAAGCTGAGTGGAACAGAGGTGAAATTACAGAGGCTTCTGAGAATATGATGGAAGAAGAAAAAGAAAAAGGGGCCGAAGTTGTACAAAAAGAGGGATTAGCAACAACAGAGACAGGAATAGAGATCTTAGAGACGGATTCAGATGAAGAAGAAGTTGTCTGGATACGTAAAGGTCTTTATCATCCACATGTCATGAGATTATTCAGATCTCATCAAATGTATGACTTCTTACGACCAGAGCAAGGAACTTCAACAGAACCTAGGGAAGAAGCACCAAGCCGTAGGATAGCTACAGAGGATGAAATGATAGACAATGATGTAGTGCTTGGATGCTTAACAGAGGAAGAAGCAAGAAAAGATGCCTGGATAAATAGAGGCACACAACCAAAACCAACTCCCAGTGCAACCCACATTTCTAACTCCGCAGGTCTAGCTGCAGAAGGAGTTATTGAAAAAGAGCAGCACAGCTCGATCCTAACCCAACCCATCCAGCCAGAGGTTACTCTTTCAACCTCTGTGCCCACAGAAACCGGGGAATCCATTCCTAGGGAGTCTCCTCAAAGAGACTCACCTATTGTTCGTGATCAGTCGCCCCAGATCACCCTAGAACACCCTACAGAGGAATTTGTTTCCTCTGCCACGCACACATTAGGACCAAAACTTCTTTCAGAGAGAAGTAGTGAGCACAGAGACGAAGAGACTCTAGACAAGTCTCCCAGTCAACAGAAGGACATTCCAATAACCACCTCTGGAGTGGATTTGGACAATGTTCTTCACAGAACTTCTGTAGAGATCGAAACTCAGGTTTCTTCTCGAGGATCAGAAGGAAATCCTTCCACCCCCATCGTACAAACAAGGGTGAACGAAGGTGTCCCAGGAACAGGGACTCACTCTGGAGACGAATGTGTTCCTCCAGAGGTTACACAAGGAACACAAGTATCAAGGGATGAGTTCCAAACCCTTGTCACCTCTGTGAACCAAACCATGAAAGAGTTGCAAAGCTCTTTCAAATCTTTTGCAGAGACAACATCGACGGCCTTACTAAATCTGAACACCAAAATGGACAATCTGTCCACAGAGGTAAAAACCGCCATCTCAGAGATGAAGTCTTCTGCCGAAACTACTGCCAAAGCAACAGCCACTTCTGCAGCTCAGGAATTCGGAACAACTGCAACTTCTGCTTTCAGGGACTCTGTCAAAAATTTCCTTGAACAAATGAATACGCAATCCAACGGAGCACAGGGCATTACTCCTGCAGACTTACAGAATGCCCTATCACAAGTCCAAGCAGAGGCAATACGCAACACGACAATGATGCAACCAAAAGACTATATGACCAGAACACAGCTTACAGAGCTCGGACAGAACGTCATTAACCAGGTCACAGAAGTCATTGTCTCCTTCACAACTGCAAATGCCAACTATGTCAAGGATTTCAGAAAGAGTGTCGGCAGAATGCGTTTCAAAACAGAAGCAGAGCTTGCGACATTGATTGCCCTCTGCGATGATGTCTGTGAAAAGTTGATGGCAGCAGGAGCTGAATTACCAAAGAAGCCCAACACTTCTTGCAGAGCAGAGGGTACTTCTGGTAAAAGTCAGGATGATTCTGATGATGACCAACCTGGTCCATCAGATAATCCTGAGGGGGAGAATCTAAGAGAGAAAGCTACGAGCAGAGGAATACAAAGTCCACCAATCGCAGCAGAACCAATCAACCAAGCCCCTCCAGAACAAACCCAACAATAAACCCAAAAGACCACAGAGACAACACCCATCTCTGTGGAATCATCTCCTGACGAAACCAAAAATCTAGAAGCAGATAAGCAAACCACAGAGGCAACAACCGCCCCTGAGGTAATCATTTTGGAAGAAACAGATGAACAAACCACAGAGAAAACACCCACCTCTGTGGAAACACCCCAAACCATACCGAGAAGAAAGTCGATTGCCACCAAACCAAAAAGAGCAACGACCTCTGCTTCTGACGTTCTGAAAAAGATGCACACAACAATGAGTGATCGTATGGCGCAGAGAGAAGAAGAAAGGCACAGGTTCACTTTAGCTTTTAAAATGGCAAGAAGATTCGATGTCAATACTTCATCAACAGAAACTGAGCTCACAGAAGAAGTCAACAAACAACCTCCAACAGAGGTTACAGAGCAACTCAAGCCAACAGAACCATCGCCACAAAAGTCCTCTAAATCACAAATGTCAAAACCCACAGAGGCAACCCCCATCAAGCCAACAGAAGTGCCAACCTCCAAACTTACAGAAGCAACAGTTTCTGCCCCGCCAAAAGCCAAAGATAAGGGCAAAGGAATACTGACAGAAGAGCCTAAGAAGAAAACATTGCCAAAGCCAACAGAGAAACTAATGAAGAGTGCGTTTGATGCCTTTCAAACCCCAAAGCCTGAAGAAGTTGACTGGGCACATGGATTGAAGCCTCTGTCAGACATTCCTCTAACTGGTAGAGCCGCAGAAGTTGTTCAACAGATGGAGAGTCTCAGAAGACAAGTACCACAACCAGGTCCAACATATGAAGAAATGGAAGAAGTGGTATACAAATACCTCTATAAACAATCCTTTCAGACCAATTATCCAACAGATCATGTAACAGATCCAAGGATCAGAGAAGAATTGGAGAACATCTTCACAAGGACAAAGCCAAGAACCAAAGCAGATGTCTTCTCAATCCACAAGATCAAAAAGGTAATCTTCTGCAAATTCTCCTTCACAAGAACCTATCCAAGGGTCAGGTACAATCTATACAAAGTCAGAAGAGAAGACAATTCAGAAACTACCTTCGCTGATGCTGATTTAAGAAATATCAATCCTTATGATCTACCTGACCTTCTGCAATGGACAAAGGACAACTACAACACAGAGGCAAACACCAGAGCCTATCAAGTTTTGAGAAAAGCGATGAGGGAAAAGCTTCTGCTCTACAGCATGATAGATTTCCAGCTGGGAAAGGATCTTGGTCTCAAGCATCTGGATTTACGACCATCAGAGGTTCGCTGCCCACCAGACGCCGTACCTAACTCAATCATCACAGAACCACGGTTTGGGTTAGTATTTCAAAACCCTCAAGGCGAAACTAAACTATTTGTATGCATGGACAGTCAGAAGTACGCAACAAGTACTCTGAACAAGTCCAGAGCAAGCCTTGTGAAATACAGAGGTTCAAAGAAAATGGATAAAGATGTTGCAGATACTATCATGAGAGAGATTGACGCAACAATCCGCCTAAGAGAACTCTGCATCAGATTCTACAAAGAGATCAGAAAAGTCGGAAGAGACAACAGAAGCTACAACGATTTCAAAGATGCCAAAATCTGATTCTCAGACCTCCAATCTCTGCAAACAAAGTTAAAGTTTATCTTTCATTGTACTCAAATGTAAAATGCCTCTGGCATATTTCTAAATGAAAGAAATTTCGAGGTATTGTTTAACCTCTGTCTTATCTAACTTAGCCTAACTTAACTCAAGTTCAAATTTTTATTTTTCACTACTTAAGGGGAGATTGTTAGCTTCAATCTTCCTAATCATAGAAGTATTTAGAAGTAGTGAAAAATAGGCTAAGTGAAGAAAGCCTCTTACAGAGGCTCTGCCGACATTACCGAGAAATCAAGGTCAAGAAGCTACAGAAGCAGCAGAGGCTTCCTACAGAAGCTCTGTCATACGCGCAAAGAAGACCAAAGACTCGGAATCCGGTGAAGACTGCTCCACAGAGGACCAGACCGCAGAACCTCTGTAACTCATTACAGAGCCTCTGTGGTCCTCACTGAGACTTGAAGATATTTATAATATCTTGCTACTGTTACAGGACCCGTACATCAACTTGCATGGTAGCATGCCCTGTCCAACGTCGACGTGTCAAACTCTGATTGGACTCAGTAGGGCTTAGTACATATTAGACGTCTGCTGCATTAAATGCAATACAACACGTCTGACTTTTCATGCCATCCTTGCAACTGTTCACGACATCCTCTCAACTATTCATACGTACCTCTTGAATAGTAGCATATGCTTTATGGTCCCCTTTAGAGTAGTATATAAGGAAGACTCATGTTGAGTTCTTCCTTACATAATACAACACACAGAAAACATTAAGAACACAAAAGCTTATTCACCTTAAGAGTCATATCTGTTTTAAATCTTTTTCTTACTCACGGTTCATAAACATGTTCTTAATATATATTCAGTAAACTTTGAGATATAATAGTTTGTTCACTGTTTATTTATATTATGTTCTAAATCTATCAAACTTATCTGTTAGTTCTTTAAATACGCTTCCGCATCAAACATTAAACCTGAACTAATAGATCTGATAATCTTGTTTAAGTAAAACGGGAACCAACAATAAGAAATCGAACTTGGTTAACACACAAGGTAAATAAGAAATACAAATATATATGTGTAATTAATGAAAGTATTCGTCATGAAGAAAATATAAAACGTGGTACAAAGAACTAAATGCTATATGTAAAATATAAGTTTTATTATGTAACAATAAAATTCTACAAACCTTTTAAAACCAATAAATTACATGTAATCAACAACGCGAAATAATACTTAAACTTAATAACTAACACTAAGCCATTTTATAAGACATGATGGGCTAAGCAATGCTTTAGCCATAAGAGTACACCGAAACTGATAATGTGTTTCACTTCCTTAGGAAGGACCTAGAATCGAGAAACTGTGCAACCGTGCGGCAACCCTTGGGAATCCTTGCTGAACATAGTGAGTTTTCACAGCCCCTTTTTACTCTTTTGTTACAATTTGGGGTGAAAAGCATGATATTGAATTTCAAATTGATTGAATTATGCTATGAAATGTTGAACCTTAAATTTAATTGTTTGTGCACTAAGGTATGTATACTTTTTGATGTGCTTGAGTTTTAAATGAAAAAGTCCCCACTTGTTAGACACTACTTATTAACTCATTATGAGCCAATGGTATTTGTGGGTAGCGCTATTTGGATTGACAACCCCACTTTAAGCTGACGAGCTAGAAGTGCACTTTACCAGTAACAACAATGGTCTTACCCATGTGGAATTATTTCACCGCTGAGGTAGGACGTGAATAATATATGGGGCGTTGGTTTGTCGGAAGGTTTGGTAGTGGCTCAATGCTATGACATCATTGCATACATTATACCTCGTGCAAATACTCGAACAACTGGTTACGTAAACTTCGTGTGAACAAACGTTTCACAATAACAATTTTTGCATACAAATTTATTTTTAGTGCATACGAAAACCTGTGAACTCGCCAATTCTTTGTAGTTGACCCTTTCTTTCATCATGCTTTTCAGGTGCTAACAAGTAAGTGAAGGTGTAGGGTGCATTTTGCATGATGACATCAACATCAAGAACATTAAAATTTCTACTGTTAATTTTTGTATCCGGCGTCTTCTTTTTGAAACAATTTGCTTAAGACGTTGTAATGTAATATTTTGAACTATTGTATTGAATGTTGTGGTTGGTGTTGTCTGTTACCTTTTGAATGAAACCCTACGCTGTTATACCTCGTGTTTCCGCTTTAGCGGGGTGTGACAGATTTGGTATCAGAGCCTAAGGTTATAGAGAATATCGGTTTTCTTATGGAAACCACGATCTATAACCCAACAGTTAAAAAAAATTCAAAACGGTTTTCGAAATGATTGTCAAAATCTGAGGCATATTGCTAATATAATTAAGTTGAGTGCCACATTATTATACCTCAATTAAACAAAGCCTGATCACCTATGTTTAATTCAGGTATGTATAATGGGAGACTCGAATTAGTTATACTGGAAGTATGCTTAAAATAAATTTTCTACTTAAACACGGAAGCATAATTTTTGTGTGTGCATGCATGAACATTGCATATCTTAGGCACTTACAATAGCACACTTAGTAACTAAGTCTACTATTATCACAGTTCACTATGTCGTCCTCGTCCACTCCCACTGAGTACTCTGTCGACGCCTCTGGCTATGTTACTAGTCGACCTAGGAGAGACCCACCGACTGTTGAGGAGCTTTGTATCACTAGAGTTTAGGCCAAAAATTAATTTGAAACCTTAAAAGTTGAAAGAGGTCTACGTTATTGAATTTGCCAATGGGCAGGAAGTTAAGGTCAGGGACGTAATTACGGACTGTACTTTAAACTTAGCTAATAAGAACTTTAGTATAGACCTTATTCCAATTGAGCTAGGAAGCTTTGACATAGTCGTGGGCATGGATTGGCTATCCAAAAACCGGGTAGACATATGTTGTTCTGAAAAGATCATCCGAATTCCGCTACCAGAGGGTAAAACACTCGTCGTACATGGAGAGAAGTCCGGAAAGAACCTTAAGCTAGTGACGTGTATGAAGATGCGGAAGTACTTGAAAAAGGAATGCATCGCGTTTTTGGCTCATGTTATAGTTAAGGAAATGAAAGAGAAACGCATTCAGGATTTTCCTGTAGTTCGGAATTTTCCCGAGGTATTCCCGGATGAGCTACCAGGATTACCCCCGTCAAGACAAGTCAAATTCCACATCGACTTAGTTCCTGGAGCTGCACCTGTGGCTAAATCACCGTACCGTTTGGCCCCATCGGAAATGCAGGAATTGTCAGGACAACTCCAGGAGCTGCTCGACAAAGGACTTATAAGACCTAGCTCTTCACCATGGGGAGCCCCAGTTCTTTTCGTTAAAAAGAAAGATGGATCCTTGCGGATGTGCATCGATTATAGAGAACTCAATAAGCTAACTATCAAGAACCGATACCCTCTTCCCCGAATCGATGACCTGTTCGACCAACTCCAAGGTGCTACTTACTTTTCAAAAATTGATCTTCGATCTGGATATCATCAAATGAGGGTCCGTGAAGAGGATGTTCCCAAGACGGCGTTTAGGACTCGATACGGCCATTACGAATTCCTGGTTATGCCTTTCGGGCTAACCAACGCACCAGCTGTCTTCATGGACTTAATGAACAGGGTTTGAAGACCGTACCTGGACGAGTTCGTGATCGTGTTCATAGATGATATACTAATGTTAGGACCATAAATGTCCTACATATTAGAAAGATATATAAATATTTAGTTTAGAGCATAATTTGTTTAATTAATCTTTTTGTAAAAGCTTTTAATTATAAAAGGGCTTAGATTAGGTTATTTGGGCTTAGCTTTGTTGTTAATGGGCTTGGGCCTTGTTGTCTAAGGCCTAAGTATTTAAGGTTAGTCTTAACCTTAGAATTAGGTTAGACGTTCGAAAGACGATTCATTATTCAAGTTGAGAGCCTAATTGTTTGAGAGAGATAGTTAAGATTTTCATTCTAACCTTTGTAACTATCTTGATTATTGAATATGAGAGGGATGACAAGTTGAAATCATTAACTGTTCTTGTTATTTCTCATTGAATCGTTGTTACCTGATCAATCTAGGACTAACAATTGGTATCAGAGCCTAATCGGTGATTTGAAGAAAGAAAAAGCCAATCGAAAGCAAGAGAAAACAAAGATTTTTCGCAGCTTATTTTTCTGGAAAACACAGCAGGCCGTTTCGCTTATTCCCGGAAATTGAACCGTCGGATCGTCGTGATTTTTGGACAGTAGCTTCGGGACATCTTGTTTCACATTCTGACCGTCTGGATTAATCGTTTGATGTCCAGAAGGCATCCAAAAGATTTTTGTAAAAGTGCAGTTTTTCTTGATCAAAAATCGTTCTTCAATCGGGTTAGAAAAGCTTTTCGTTGTTTTTTTAATTCGTTTGTTTGATCTCGATTGTTTTACTCGTTTATATCTGTTGGTATCTGCACTTATTTCGATTCTCAAAAGCTATTAATTTTGCATGTTAAAAATCAAAGCTTGAGTTTTGGAGTTTTGGTGTTCTTGAATCTTTGTGGTGATTGTTTTGGAAAATATGATATATTTTGCATAGAAATCGATTTTGGTGTGTTTGTTCATGTGTTTTTGGTCAAAATCTAACCCTACAGGAGTGGAATCAAGCAACCCTATCGAATTTTGATCCGAATTTCTCGACCAGCCGCAGTGTCCGGACGTTTCCTAATCTTTCCGGGTAAGTTTCCTAATTTTTCATCACTATCCGGCAAATCATCCGGATTGTTCCTGGTCCCCGGGTGAATTTAATCGGACACAACAAAACAAAGTATTTTTTTTTCATCCGGAAAGTACTGTTCATCCGGAAAACAAATTATTTTTTTTATCCGGAAAGTACTGTTCATCCGGAAAACAAATTTTTTTATTATTATCCGGAAAGTACTGTTCATCCAGAAAGTACTGTTCATCCGGAAAACAAATTATTATTTTTTTTATCCGGAAAGTACTGTTCATCCGGAAAAAAAATTAATCTTTTATTTTAGCCGGAAAGTACTGTTCATCCGGAAACAAATTATTTTTTTATTATCCGGAAAGTACTGTTCATCCGGAAAACAAATTATTATTTTTTTTATCCGGAAAGTACTGTTCATCCGGAAAGTACATCTCATCCGGTAAACCATTTTCATCAGGTAAGTGCTATTTTTGCGAGAACCACATTCACCCGGTAAGTAGTGTTTAATAAGTTTTGGTTGGAAATTTCTTGTCGGTACCCGAGTTACCGCACGTCTCGTGATTAAAAGTTTTAACGAAAGTTGCAATTTTTCTTATCGATTGATTTGCAATTTTTTTGTGACGTTTGAGACTTTTTGCGACGATTGGCAATTATTAGCAACCATTATCATTTTATGTGATTTTAGATGTCGTTCTTGGTCTAACTTGGTTTGTTTATCTTGCAGATTTCACTCTCGAAGAGTGATTTCGTTCGTTCGAATCCTATAATAATCAGATTTTAAATTTTTAAAACGAATTTATTTTATAAATTTGTTTTTCTGACTTAATTTTTTATTTTTCTTCCGCAAGTTTTTATTCTTCAAAACAACACCGATTAACGATCATAATTTTTCAGGTAACAAATGTCTTATTCATCTCAGTATGAAGCAAATTGTCAGGACGAAGATGAGGTGATGGAGATTCTGAGCGA
This sequence comes from Saussurea involucrata, assembly GCA_033807775.1. Lineage (NCBI taxonomy): Eukaryota > Viridiplantae > Streptophyta > Magnoliopsida > Asterales > Asteraceae > Saussurea > Saussurea involucrata. The sequence goes on from CM066327.1 coordinate 112,618,106, forward strand.
AAAGAAGTTTGCGTCCAAGTCACCTGCGGGAAAAGAAGACAGTGATTCTGATGATGAATTCACAGCCCTTACGAAATCAGTGGCTCAGCTCTCCAGATCCTTCCAGCAGCATTGCTAGAAGAAGGTAGATGAGCACAAGCAGCCTGATAAGAAGGAGAAGACTGAAGAAGAGCAAACAATACTATATGAAAAGAATATCAAGCAGAAAGATGATTTGATCAGCAAGTACGTCAAAGAACTGAAGGAACTGAAATCTCAAATCTGGAATAATTCTGAGAAGCTTGCTGAAGAAGAAGAGAAAGGTAAACTCCTGAATTGTGAAAACCTTGAGCTTAAAAGTAAATTAACTACTCTTGAAAAGGTTTTTGAAAAGGAGAAAGAAAATTTTGCAAAGGAAAGGCAAACGTTTATAAAGCAATCTGATTCTTCAAACAAATCTCTTGATGAGAATAAGAGTCTTGAGCTTAGATGTCTAAAGCTTTCAACACAAATCTCCGACTTTGAAAAAGTCTTGATTTCAGAAAGAGAGAAGTTTGAATTAGAACGCAAATCTTTCTCTAAAACGAATGGAAAAATTTCTTTGAAAATATCCGATTTGGAAAACGAATTAGACGTTCTAATCAAAGAGACTGAAAAGGGAAAAGTTGAAGGTTTTAGGGCTAAATGCTTGAAAGATGATTTTCAGAGAGAAAGATCTTTCAAACTGAGATTTCTAAACTTACTCAGAGATTATCTAGATTAGCAACCGAGATTTTCAAGGAACAATTGGTCAAATCTAATTTACAAAAGAAATTTGATTTAATTCTCGGAGAACGAAATACCTTAGAAAGCAAGATCAAAGGTGTTCAACCTTCTTATGCTTCAAGTTCATTTTCGACAATTTGTTCTTCAAAGAATTTTGTCAAATCAAAGAATTTTTCAAAAGATCAGATTCGACCTTCCAATATTTTCTATAATTCTCGTGTTGACAATAAAGATAATCCATCTTTCAAGAAAGTAAAAATGGAGTGGAGAGTTAAAGGAACCACTCCGGCTCCAAAGTCACCTGTCTCTGTTAAAAGTGACAAGAACAACACAGCTTTCCACGCTAAACCTTTTGTGAAGACTGATCGAGTTTACTCTGTTAATAAACTGATCAGCTTATCTACACAGAAGCTGTGTTGCTCTTATTGTGGAACAAGTGACTTTGTGAAGAAAGACCATGCTCAGTATTGGTATGGTACTTATAGTATCCCAGGTCCTCATAAGGCATCTAACCGTCAAGGATCCATCCCAAGATGGATACCAAAATCTTTCTAATCTGTTTTGTAGGAACGTCATGTGCATTTAGATTAGAAGATTCGTTTCACATGACGAGCATTCAAAGGTTAGGCCAATTTTGAGGGGGAGTACTAACTTATGCAAGGTAAGTGAACTTCAACTGAATTCAAAGACCATGGTAATCTATTCTGGATAACTTACTTGTGTTTGTTATTATCCAATTTTAAATTCCGTGATTGCCATGTGTCATTTTTTCTTAACTTAGTTATTTCCATGTCTCACATAATCGTTGATTTTTCGATGGAAATACACTCGCTTGAATTCCTAGTTGCTTTCTAAGTTCGCTATTTCTTGCAAAATGATTCCATTCTTATCTGATATAATAATTGTGACTTGTTCTTCACAATTAAACTTTTTAATCATTGATTGATTTTTGAACATAATGTGCTTACTGAGTCATTCTGTTTTGCGCTTGAATCTGTTTCTTGAAATTCCGTTATTTCTTAATGACTTCTGAATAATTCAGTTCAGAACTCATTTTTAAATGTTATGACTTCTGATTACCTCAGATCAGGACTCGGACTTAAATGTTTTGACTTCTAAACACCTCAGTTTAGAACTCGTACTTCAACTGTTTTACTAAAATGTTATACTCGATGCATGAAAGGAGTGTTAGGTCTTATATTGTTTCTATGGTCAAGCCAGAACCGGAAGGACCTACCCAAGAGACACATCCTTATAGAATACAGTGAGGGGTCTAGATTAATAGCTGAGTTTGGAGAGAAAAGAATATGGTGAGGCTGTGACAGGACTTAAAAGAATTATTGGTCCTTACCAACCGAGTCAGTTATTCGGGTAACCACACAATCTATTCATTCTCGTTCTTTGGAGATGAATATTGAAACAGACATGGACCCAGTGTCGATAACTCGTGTCACCCCACCCAGCCACTCAAGTATCTCTCAACAGATGCTTGCTTCATATATTCACGGAGATTAGCACATAATCTATCTATTCCTCACTCGGAGGTCTTAGATATTGAAACATGAAGACATCAGCTCCGGTCTCCAAACTTCATATTCTTATCACTGTGTCTATTGATTTTAACTTGCGTCCCAGGTTAAATCAATTTTTGAGCCTAATTGATATAACTTATTTATTTCACACATGCACGAGTCTTTGTGATTCCAATTGCATATCTTCGTGATATTGCCGAAACAGTTTGAGAAGTTAATTTCTTATATTTTCTTCAGTGATAACTGGAAGTCCTATCAGAGATACCCCATTGCCAACTCTGAACATAGGCCACACAATTTTTAAATTGTTGTGATAACAGTTACTACCGTGTTTCTGTGTTAGCTTTTTACCCCGTTCTGGTTACTTATTGTTTTATCTGCATTTTTTGCTACTCGTTACTATTGTCTTTGATCATACATGATGCTCCGGATTCTCCTACTCATCATGAGGGGGAGAAAGGGTACAGATTCAAAGACACCGCATATCAAGTTGAGGGGGAGTTAGCAAAATCCGAGGGGGAGTAAAGAAGTCCCCATGCGAAAGCTGAGGGGGAGTATCAGCCGAGGGGGAGTAACAGTTCCCAAAAGAGCTCAAAGCGAAAAGAGTTCAAAGTGCCCACAAGTGGTAAATTCTTCTCATCCTTCATCAAGTGGTGTCCGCCTCCATTTCCTCCATCGAGCATATTGGTTCTACAAGCTGAAGCTGAAAGCAAAGTCAACTCGCGGTTCAAAGACAAATTCATTGTTCACCAAATCCGTTTACAAAGTTGAAGATATGAAGACCAAGAGCTTTATTCAAGGGGGAGCGCTGAAAAGACATGAAGTCAAGCAACACCGAAGTGTTCAAAGATTCAAGAAGAAGAGAAGATCAAGACTTGAAGATTTCAAGACCGATTTTTATTTATATATCTTTAGGGGGAGATTGTTAGGACCATAAATGTCCTACATATTAGAAAGATATATAAATAATTAGTTTAGAGAATAATTTGTTTAATTAATCTTTTTGTAAAAGCCTTTAATTATAAAAGGGCTTAGATTAGGTTATTTGGGCTTAGCTTTGTGTTTAATGGGCTTGGGCCTTGTTGTCTAAGGCCTAAGTATATAAGGTTAGTCTTAACCTTAGAATTAGGTTAGACGTTCGAAAGACGATTCATTATTCAAGTTGAGAGCCTAATTGTTTGAGAGAGATAGTTAAGATTTTCATTCTAACCTTTGTAACTATGTTGATTATTGAATATGAGAGGGATGACAAGTTGAAATCATTAATTGTTCTTGTTATTTCTCATTGAATCGTTGTTACCTGATCAATCTAGGACTAACAACTAATTTACTCGCAAAGCAAGGAGGATCATGAGCGACACCTAAAGTTGATACTAGAATTGCTTAGAGACCAGAAATTGTATGCAAAGTTCTCCAAATGCGAATTTTGGATTCGAGAGGTACAATTTATTGGCCACGTGATTAATGAGAAGGGAATTCACGTAGATCCGGCAAAAATTGAGTCCATCAAGAAGTGGGAAGCCCCAAAAACCCCGATAGAGATTCGCCAATTTCTTGGTTTAGCAGGCTATTATCAGCGATTCATTGCGAATTTCTCAAAAATTGCGCAACCGCTAACGACATTAACCCAAAAGGATAAGAAGTTTATTTGGGGAGAGAAACAAGAAGAAGCATTCCAAACTCTTAAGCATAGGTTATGCAATGCACCATTTCTGGCACTGCTAGAAGGCACAGACAATTTCGTAGTCTACTGCGATGCGTCACACCAAGGTTTGGGGTGCGTGTTGATGCAACAGGACAAGGTCATTGCATATGCTTCAAGGCAACTTAAAGTTCATGAGAAGAACTATACTACTCACGACCTCGAATTAGGAGCAGTAGTGTTCGCACTTAAGATCTGGAGACATTATCTTTACGGCACGAAATGCACCGTCTACACCGACCATAAAAGCCTTCAACATATCCTTGACCAAAAAAATGCTTAATATAAGGCAAAGAAGATGGGTTGAACTGCTTAGCGACTGTGATTGTGAAATAAAGTACCACCCAGGCAAGGCTAATGTGGTAGCCGACGCACTAAGCAGGAAGGAAAGGGTGAAACCGTCAAGGGTATGAGCAATGGGTGCGTTCGTTCAGACGAGTCTAAAGACACAAATTCTTGAAGCTCAAGAAGAAGCATTGAAAGTAGAGAACTTGAAGGACGAGACCCTACATCACTGGGAACTTAGATTTGAAACAAATTCAGATGGGGTACGTTACTTTGAAGACAAAGTTTGGATACCAAAGGTTAATAACCTACGATCAACAATTCTGGATGAAGCCCATAAATCAGGATATTTGATTCACCCAGGAGCTGATAAGATGTACAAAGATCTAAAGGAATACTACTGGTGGCCGGGTATGAAGAAAGACATCGCTTTGTACGTAAACAAGTGCTTAAATTGTGCAAAAGTTAAGGCCGAACATCAGAAACCATCTGGTCTATTACAACAACCCAAGATTCCCCAATGGAAATGGGAACAAATAGCTATGGATTTCGTAACTAAGCTACCCAGGACTAGGAAGGGGCACGACGCAATATGGGTTATAGTGGACCGACTTACAAAATCTGCGCATTTTCTTCCTATTCGGGAAGACTACAAGATGGAAAAGCTTGCACAAATTTACATCAATGAAATCGTTATGCGTCATGGAGTGCCTATTTCCATCATCTCGGACAGAGATAGTCGTTTTACGTCACGGTTTTGGCGATCACTCCAGAAAGCGTTGGGTACGCGTTTGGACTTGAGCACTTCCTACCATCCTCAAACGGACGGTCAGTCAAAAAGAACTATACAAACGCTAGAGGATATGTTGCGTGCATGTGTGATAGAATTTGGTGGAAGTTGGGATACTCACCTACCATTAGTGGAGTTCTCCTACAACAATAGTTATCATACCAGCATTCAGTGTGCACCGTATGAAGCCTTATATGGACGCAAGTGTAGATCCCCACTTAGTTGGTTGGAAATTGGCGACAGACAATTGACTAGGCCTGATATCGTTCAAGAGACTACTGACAAGATCGCAACTATTAAGGACAGAATCAAGGCCGCAATGGATCGTCAGAAGAGTTACGCCGATAACCGCCGGAAGCCATTAGAATTCCAAGTGGGAGACAAAGTGCTTTTGAAAGTATCGCCATGGAAAGGATTAGTACGCTTCGGAAAAAGAGGTAAGCTAAGTCCGAGGTATATTGGCCCATTTGAAATAATTGAAAGGATTGGTCCAGTAGCATATAAACTCAGTTTACCACAAGAGCTAAGTGCCATCCACAATACGTTCCATGTGTCAAACCTTAAGAAATGCCTGACTGATGAATCATTGGTTCTACCCCTAGAAGACGTTCAGATCAACGATCGGTTACACTTTATAGAAGAACCGATAGAAATCCTTGATCAAGAAGTCAAACGAACAAGGCATAGTAAGATCCCAATTTTGAAAGTTCGTTGGAATTCGAGGCATGGACCTGAGTATACATGGGAGCGAGAAGATTACATGAAACGTAAGTACCCTCACCTATTTGCAAAGGATCAGACGGGGAATAGCAATCAACGAATATCGGGACGAAATTCTTCTAACAAGAGGAGACTGTGACACCCGTCAAACCAAAACACTCAGGTTAGCAACTGAATAGTATAATACTTGTTTTAACAAGAAGGAATAACTCATAATGACTTAATATTGATGGCTAAGGGTTAGTTTCCTAAGAATTCCAACAGTACACTGAGAAAATCCTGTTACCGCACGGAACTGCTTAAGCTGTCTTATAAAATGCCGAATGGAACAGTTAACATTTAATTATAATTATATTAATAATAAGAGGAGTAAATATATAGTTTATATATACCCAAATGTAAATTTTAAAACTTTAAATAATTAAACCAAAAATTAAGTAGATAAATGAGGTTTTAACTACTTTAAATCAATCTTTTATAAAATTATATAAAATGTATAATGATACAATATTAATTAGCATTTAAAAAAAACCAGAATTTATAGCCCAAATTTCGGCCCCTAACACTTAGCCCAACACTCCCTAATTAAAAGTCTCATTTTTTCAAGAAAACCCTTTCATTTTCCTACCCTCCTCTCTCTCTCTACATTCAAACACTCACCATTTTCTCTCTTCCTCTCCCTTCGCCGAAAATCAGCCACAACACCACATCAAATCAATCCATTCTAGAAGGTTTTGAAGGTAAACATCAACACTAGAAGGGGTAAAACTCACCCCTCTTGTGTTCTTCTTCATTTTTCTTCCTTTTCTTGTCATTTCTCCATCTTTTTCTCATCTTATTTTGTAATCCTTGAGTTTCTGGATAAAGGGGCCTTAATAGACCCTTTTCATGGTAGATTAATCACCAAAGACATGTTATGTCAAACAAATGGTGATAATCCTTAAGCCATACAACTAGAACTCAAGAACATGATGTTTTGACTACATGCATGTGTATTTTTGTCATAATCTGAAATGTGTGAGTTCATGCATGTGTTTATAAAAGTCAAAAATAGAATTTTTTTTTATCTAAGAACATTGTTAAAGTAGTGGTAAATGAGTGTTCAATCAAAGAACCAACCATATGAGTGAAAATATGGATATAAAACACTCATTTTCCATGAATAAGCATTTTCAGTTTCTGGCAGATTACTTGCATGCACTTCATCCGACCTTATCTTAAACAATACTTAACTAAATGATATGAATCTTTTTCTGGAGCTTTGTTTATTGTGTTATGTTTCAAACCCAAGTGGTTTCATGTAAAAACGCGAAGTTTTGACCCTTCATCTACCCACATCAAATGAAGAAGTGTAAAAACAGTCTAGCAGAGAAAATGTCTACTTAAATCACTCATAACTCACTTGATACTAAACCAAAATTCTTGATTTTTCTTCTGGAAATTATTTTAATGAGTTATGGTTCAAACAAAAGTGGTTTCACAAAAAAATATTAATATTTGAGGTCTCAACCATTCAAACCAAGATAAGTGTGCAAGAAATCAGAATCTGTCTTAAAATAAAACCCACCTTAAAACGATCATAACTCCCTTAATATACAACCAAAAATCATGAAATATTTATGGAAGATACATCTATGAGTTAAGTTTAAAACCCAATTTGAATCACTGAAAAATGTTGAGAGTTGACCCTCCAAATGGACGTGACAAAAAGGAATGTGCAGGCTGTTTTGGTATCTGTGACACTTAAACTTATGTGTAATGATTAAAATAGCTAATCACCTCTAAAAATGGTGCTACTTATGTCAAAAGTTCCCTAAGACATTAAATTTAAATATATAAAAATTTGGTTAAATAAATAAATCGGGAAAACATTTAATTATGACCATAAGTGTACTTAAAATTCTGCCAACAGAAAAGCAAAAACCCTAATTCAAGAAAAAGAGATTTTAGGAATATTAAAAGATAAAAAGCATATAAATGGTAGAATTTGTCAAAACCCCAAATAAGAACAATATATACATGTATATGGATGTATGAATGATACCCTAACAAATATGAGATTTATAAGAAATCGAACTTGGTTAACACACAAGGTAAATAAGAAATACAAATATATATGTGTAATTAATGAAAGTATTCGTCATGAAGAAAATATAAAACGTGGTACAAAGGACTAAATGCTATATGTAAAATATAAGTTTTATTATGTAACAATAAAATTCTACAAACCTTTTAAAACCAATAAATTACATGTAATCAACAACGCGAAATAATACTTAAACTTAATAACTAACACTAAGCCATTTTATAAGACATGATGGGCTAAGCAATGCTTTAGCCATAAGAGTAGACCGAAACTGATAATGTGTTTCACTTCCTTAGGAAGGACCTAGAATCGAGAAACTGTGCAACCGTGCGGCAACCCTTGGGAATCCTTGCTGAACATAGTGAGTTTTCACAGCCCCTTTTTACTCTTTTGTTACAATTTGGGGTGAAAAGCATGATATTGAATTTCAAATTGATTGAATTATGCTATGAAATGTTGAACCTTAAATTTAATTGTTTGTGCACTAAGGTATGTATACTTTTTGATGTGCTTGAGTTTTAAATTAAAAAGTCCCCACTTGTTAGACACTACTTATTAACTCATTATGAGCCAATGGTATTTGTGGGTAGCGCTATTTGGATTGACAACCCCACTTTAAGCTGACGAGCTAGAAGTGCACTTTACCAGTAACAACAATGGTCTTACCCATGTGGAATTATTTCACCGCTGAGGTAGGACGTGAATAATATAAGGGGCGTTGGTTTGTCGGAAGGTTTGGTAGTGGCTCAATGCTATGACATCATTGCATACATTATACCTCGTGCAAATACTCGAACAACTGGTTACGTAAACTTCGTGTGAACAAACGTTTCACAATAACGATTTTTGCATACAAATTTATTTTTAGTGCATACGATATCCTTGATCAAGAAGTCAAACGAACAAGGCGTAGTAAGATCCCAATTTTGAAAGTTCGTTGGAATTCGAGGCATGGACCTGAGTATACATGGGAGCGAGAAGATTACATGAAACGTAAGTACCCTCACCTATTTGCAAAGGATCAGACGGGGAATAGCAATCAACGAATATCGGGACGAAATTCTTCTAACAAGATGAGACTGTGACACCCGTCAAACCAAAACACTCAGGTTAGCAACTGAATAGTATAATACTTGTTTTAACAAGAAGGAATAACTCATAATGACTTAATATTGATGGCTAAGGGTTAGTTTCCTAAGAATTCCAACAGTACACTGAGAAAATCCTGTTACCGCACGGAACTGCTTAAGCTGTCTTATAAAATGCCGAATGGAACTGTTAGCTTCAATCTTCCTAATCATAGAAGTATTTAGAAGTAGTGAAAAATAGGCTAAGTGAAGAAAGCCTCTTACAGAGGATCTGCCGAACTTACCGAGAGATCAAGGTGAAGAAGCTACAGAAGCTAAAGAGGCGCCCTACAGAAGCTCTGTCATACGCGCAAAGAAGACCAAAGACTCGGAATCCGGTGAAGACTGCTCTTCTAAGGACCAAACCGCAGAACCTCTGTGGCACTTCACAGAGCCTCTGCGGTCTTCAACAAAGACTTTAAAGATATTTATAATATCTTGCTACTGTTACAGGACCTGTTCATCAACTTGCATGGTAGCATGCCCTGTCCAACTGCAACGTGTCAAACTCTGGTTGGATTCAATAGGGCTTAGTACATAATAGACGTCTGCTGCATTAAATGCAATACAACACGTTCAACTGTTCATGCCATCCGTCCAACTATTCATACTGTCCTTTGTGAATAGTAGCATATGCTTTATGGCCCCCTTAGAGTAGTATATAAGGAAGACTCGTGTTGAGTTCTTCCTATCCATCGATCGATCAATCGAACAATCGAAACAAGAATTCAAGAGAGAAAAACATCACAAGAACACATAGCTTTAAACACTTTGAGAGTCATATCTGTTTTAAAAGCTTTGCTTACTCACTGTTCTTGAATCTGTTCTTAATATATATATTCAGTAAACTTTGAGATATTATTTCCTGTTCACTGTTTATTTATATTATGTTTTAAATCTATCAATCATATATGTTAGTTATTCCAATACGCTTCCGCATCAAACATAAATTCGAACTAATAGATCTGACAATCTTGTATAAGCAAAACGGGAACCAACAATTGGTATCAAAGCAAAGCTTGATTATCAATATCAAGTGATCCTCGTTTTTACAAGATTAGTGATAGAAATCATTTTTTTCCTATTCCTCATCTCTAGGTTAAAACTCCATTAAAGTGTACTCTGGGAACTGTTCAAACCCAGAAAACTTTCCAGATCTTCAGACTCATACTCTTTAAATCATACTATCTTTTCAGAACCTTAAAAATGACAAATACAAATAACTTCTTTACTGCTGGTTCACTCACCAAGCCTCCTACTCTCATACGAGATGAGTATCCTCAATGGAAGATAAGAATGGTTCATTTCTTTGAGGGTACTGAAAAAAATCTAGTACAATATCTTTACAACCTTCCTCCTGTTCCCATGATAGCAGTACCACGAGTACCAGCTACTGCTGAATCTCCAGAAATCCCTGAACATCAAAAACCAAAACCAAAAGAAGAATGGTCAAATGAAGATAAGGCAGAAGATGAAGTTGCACAGAAAACAAAAAGAATCCTGATAATGGCTATCCCCAACGAGCTTTTTCAATCCTTAGATGCATGCGAAACTGCGCACGATCTTTGGAAAGAATTAGAAAGACAGTTGGAAGGGGGTGCTAAAACACAGAAGAACCGAAGGGCACAATACATAAATGAATATCATGCATTCAGAGCCTCTGCAACAGAATCTCTGCAAACAACGTACGATAGGTTCAACTCTCTCATAAACAAATGTAGAAAGTCTGGCATTCACAGAACCTCGGAAGAAAATAACGTCATGTTTCTAAAGAGTCTGAATGATGAGTGGCTTCAACTGTCTATGTCTTTACAAACAAACCAAGATCTAGACTCATGGACACTCTCTGATCTCTATGGAACACTAGCTGCACAAGAGCCTCAAATAGCACAGGCTAAAACAATAGCCATTGCACCATACGCATTGGTTAGTAAATCAACAGAGGCTACAGAGAGACCAAGAAATGAGAGAGCAACAGAGGAGAAGAAGAAGGAGAAGAAGAAGATAGTGATGGTTGGTAGCGAAGAAGACGAGCTGATAGAGGAAGAAATAACTCTTGCATCATTAGCTAAATCATTGGCTCTATTGACAAGAGAGTTCAGAGGTAACCAAAGAAATTTTGGAAATGACAGATATAGCAGAGACAACCAGAGAGATAGAAGAGATGATGAAAGAAGAGAAGAATCAAGTGACCGACAGAGGTCAGACTACAGAAGTGACCGACAGAGGTCGAGCGATAGAAACTACAGAGGAAATGACCGACAGAGGTCAGATGACAAGGTAGGCCACACACAAGAATGCTACAAATGTGGTAAGCCTGGTCATTATGCAAACGAATGCCGAACAGAGAAAGGTGGAGACCAACAGAAGTCCGACGATCGAACTGGAAACACCTCCCAAGGTTGCTTCAACTGCGACAAGCCAGGCCATTTCGCAAAAGATTGCAAAAGTAGACAAAATCGCCCACAGAAGGACTTAGCTTTTTACAAAAAGAAGGCTGAATATTATGCACAAAAATCCCTAATGGCGAACAAAGGGCATTCTGAAGCAAATAAGGAGGACTTCGAGTCAGACTCTACCTCTGATGATGAATTCACCACCAATGCCCTGTTCTATGGCATGGCAGAAGTCGACTCGGGCACTGACAATGAGGTATCCATTTCAAACTCTACCTCTTGTATTAAATATGTAGAAAATGATTCAGTTAGACTTAACATTGAACTGATTGAACTCAAAGAGATAAATGAAAGTATTCAGAAAAGACTCACCTTTAATGAGAGAGAAGTAAGGCTTCTCACTCAAGAAAAAGCCAAAAATTTTGAAGAAAAGGAAAGAGTAGAAAAATATTGGAGCAAAAATGTAGATCCTTTAAAAAAGCAAATTTCTGAATTAACCTCTGCTTTAAAAGTCAAAACTAAAGAGCTTTCAGTTTCTAGGAGTGAAACAACTGACATAAGAGCTCTCAAATAATACTTTCAAAAAGAGAGAGAGGTACTTTGGCAAGATCTACTCAGAAGAGAGGTTTTACTTAAAAACTATAAAGATGCACAGAAGGTGTATGAGAAAGTAAACTCACAAATAGGAAGACGAGGTATAGGGTACGATGATATTACTCTAGGTGTTTAAGGCAAAAGACTTAAACCTCTGTCTTCTCTGTTTGTGGTAGGAAAAACAAATAAACCAATTTTTCCAAACTTACTCTCTGTAAGTAAAAGGGTTAAAATCTCTGAAGAACCTCACTTGAGGAAACATACGAAGATGATCAATGTGTGGTTTGAAAACACAGATTCATCATCTTCAACCTCTGTCAATAGAGGAATCAAACCAAAGAAATATCTGAAAACACAAGATCAGATTGGTATCTTTAAGTTTGGTAAACCAGAGACTCAAACACAGGTTGCTTTTGTCTGTATGATAAATGTCGAAAAGAAATTATCGGCAGAAGCTCCTGAGTTTAAACCCATTTTTTCAGAAGAAAAACTTAAAGAAACAATTGAAAAGGAAATTTTGGAAGTATGGAAAAAAACGTTTTAGAAGGCAAACTAGATTTTCCTGATTTAAAAAACAATTGAAAAGGAAATTATCGGCAGAAGCTCCTGATATTACTCTAGGTGTTGAAGGCAAAAGAAATAAACCTTTGTCTTCTCTGTTTGTGTTAGGAAAAACGAACAAACTAGATTTTCCAAACTTACTCTCTGTAAGTAAAAGGGCTAAAATCTTTGTGGAACCTCACTTGAGGAAACATACGAAGATGATCAATGTGTGGTTTGAAAACACAGATTCATCATCTTCAACCTCTATTAATAAAGGAATCAAACCAAAGAAATATCTGAAAACACAAGATCAGATTGGTATCTTTAAGTTTGGTAAACCAGAGACTCAAACACAGGTCGCTTTTGTCTGTATGATAGATGTCAAAAAGAAATTATCTGCAAAAGCTCCTGAGTTTAAACCCATCTTTTCAGAAGAAAATCTTAAAAGATCAATTGAAAAAGAAATTTTGGAAGTTTTGAAATCAAATGTTTTAGAAAATCTCTGTACATCTTCTATAGATCAAATTCTCGCTGAAGAGAACTCATCTGAAACCTCTGCCATCTATGAAAGTTTTTCTACAGAGGAAGAAAACTCGTACGATACATGCTCAGAAAATCCAGCCTCTATCGAAAGAAATGACTCAACCTCTGTATATGAGGACGATTCATCCTCTGACGACTCAGAGACTGATTCTAAGTCAGGGATAATTCACTGTGACACAGAGGATGTTAAATTCTCCTCTGAGGTTCTTAACAGAACAATTTCTCCAAAAGAGAAAATCACAGAGATACCTATCTGTCAAGATTTTCTAAAAATGTGTATACAAGTCAAAACCTCTACAGAGCTTGATAATTTGAAAAAGGCCTCTGAAAATCCTAAAAGCTCAAAATTTTCAAAACCTTTAAGGCCTAAAGCTAACAAATATCTTTCCTCTGTGACAGTGAAGACAGACGTTCACCACAGAAGAGACTCACAGAAGGCAGGACCTAAACAAGATTTTTGCAAAAAACATTCTAGTATTCATAGATCTTCTTGTAATAGGAAATCTAATGTTAAGAACGAATGTAATGCCTCTGTGACTCAGTTCAATGAATTCAATGAAAAGTTCAAACAAATCACGTCTCATATTAAATACTGTCATTGTTTTGATCTTATGTTCAGATTGAAAAATCACTTCTCAAGTCCAGATTGCTTACTCTCCACTAAAATTCAAATTCCAAAGTCAAAACCTAGAGAGATACAATCTGATCTTTCTACAAAAGATAAAATGTATTTCAAGAATGCTAAGGCAAACTTGAAAAATTCTAACAATATTGGACCCATATGGATATGGGTACCTAAGTCTTTGTGATTGTCTTACAGAAGCGGTATGTGCCTATTTGGTATCTTGACTCCGGATGCTCAAGGCACATGACTGGCGACAGAAATTTACTATCCACGTACAAAGAAACACACGATGGTGGATCTGTAACTTTTGGAGACAACAAGAAGGGACACATCAAAGGCTATGGAGTCATACAGAAGGAAAACGTCTCTGTATACAAAGTTGCATATGTGAATGGCCTTAAACACAACCTACTCAGTGTAAGTCAACTCTGTGATACATGATTTGATGTCTTGTTCAAAAGGACTTTCTGCTCTCTGCAAAGTGAAGACACAGGAATGGAACTTCTGCGAGCCAAAAGAAAAGGTGATTTGTATCTAATGAACTTTTGTTCAACAACCAAGGACAAAGTTTGCCTTGTAGCTTGCGAAAGTAAAGAAGCCTGGTTATGGCATAACAGGTTCTGTCACTTGAACTTTCACACCTTGGATAAATTGGTCAAACTTGATCTAGTTAAAGGTTTGCCTAATGTTAAATTTAATAAGGATCACTTGTGTTCTGCCTGTGAGATGGGAAAACTCAGAAGAGCTTCCCACAGAGGCAAAACAGATGTGTCGTGCACTAGGCCTCTGTACATGCTTCATGTCGACCTCTGCGGTCCTATTGCCATACAGAGCCTAGGTGGCAAGAAATATATACTTGTCTTAATTGATGAGTATTCACGCTTCACATGGGTTGAATTTGTTCGAAAGAAATCGGATGTTCCAATCATCTTGATTAATCTATGAAAAGAATCCAAGTTCTTTATGAATGCAGAATACAAAAGTTAAGAAGTGACAATGGCACAGAATTTAAAAACTCTATCATTGAAGCCTATCTTTCTACAGAAGGAATATCACAGAACTTCTCTGCCGCACGCACTCCACATCAGAATGGCGTAGTCGAAAGGAAGAATCGAACGCTCGTGGAGGCCGCAAGAACTATGCTATCAGCATACGGATTACCGATGAACTTTTGGGCAGAAGCAATTTCTACCGCTTGTTACACACAGAATCGGTCAACCATTGTGAAAAGACACATCAAGACTCCTTACGAACTGATCAACAAAAGGCGGCCAAACATCAAGTTTTTCCATGTGTTTGGATGTAAATGCTTTGTTTTAAACAACAGAGATTCAGGAGGAAAGTTTGAAGTAAAAGCTGACGAAGGAAAATTCATTGGATACTCTGCCACTTCCAAAGCCTACAGAGTATACCTTACAAGATCTCGCAAAATCGTAGAAAGTATCAATGTTTCTTTTGATGATTCTTTCCAAATGACTTCTGAGCAAATCCGTTCAGAACTCGAACTTAAAAGAGAAACCTCTGGCATCTCGCAAACGAAAGAAGACTTGAATCTTCTATTTTTAGAGATGTTCCACGATGACATTGATCCTTCTGTTGGAACCATCAGAGTTTCTGAAGAACCATCCTCTGTTGGACAAAATCCTACAGGTATGACTCTAACTGGTCCAAATAATGCTTCATCTTCTTCTATAAATACTACAGATGCAAATGCCGAAGAAGAAAATGCAGAAGATGAAACATAAAGAAAAACGACCACAGAAGCTGCTGAAAAACAAACTCCACAATCCACAGAAGAACCAATTACAGAGGTAATTGAGGACCAAGACTATACGTCCTCAGAGGAACAAACTCCACCACCACTCATACCAATCATTCCATAAATGGTAGAATCTTCTACCAAGGTAAGAAGAACGACAGAGGCTATACAAGAAGAAGATCCACAAGAAGCTTCTGAAGAAAGGTTCGATGACATTGATGACCATCTTCCTCGCACCACTCAGTGGACAAAAAGCCATCCTCCAAGCCAAATAATCGGAGAACCTTCTGACTCAGTAAAAACCAGGTCTGCCACTGCTAATTTTTGTTTCTTTACAAATTTTATTAGTGTGATAGAACCAAAGAAAATTTCTGAAGCACTAGATGACCCAAACTGGGTAGACGCCATGCAAGAAGAACTTCTACAGTTTGAGCGTAACAGAGTATGGACTTTAGTACCTTTGCCACGAGGGAAACAGGCCATTGGGACTAAGTGGGTCTACAGAAATAAGAAGGATGAAGATGGAGTGGTCATCAGAAACAAAGCACGATTGGTGGCCAAGGGTTATAGACAAGAAGAAGGCATAGATTACGATGAGACTTTTTCTCCTGTCGCATGGCTCGAAGCAATAAGAATATTCTTAGCCTTCGCAGCCCACAGAGGTTTTAAAGTCTATCAGATGGACGTAAAATCAGCTTTTCTCAACGGTGAAATCCAAGAAGAGGTTTACGTAAATCATCCACCAGGGTTTGAAAGCTCAAAGTTCCCAAGGCATGTATACTACCTTGAAAAGGCTCTGTACGGACTGAAACAGGCTCCAAGAGCATGGTACGAACGACTTTCTACCTTTCTTCTATTAAATGGCTACGACAGAGGTACAACAGATACTACCTTATTCTATAAACGTAAAAACAGTGAAATAATGCTTGTACAAATCTATGTGGACGACATAATTTTTGGGTCTTCTAACACAGAAGAGTGCAAAAGTTTTGAAAAACTCATGCAGAGTGAGTTTGAAATGAGTATGATGGGAGAACTAACATTCTTCCTCGGACTCCAAGTCAAACAAACATCAGAGGGAATTTTTATAAATCAGGCCAAATATGTCTCTGATATTCTTTTCAAGTATAGCCTCTCTGATACCTCTGCAATGAAAACTCCAATGGCCACTGGAAATAAGTTATCCTTAGATCCAGATGGCATCTCTGTAGAATGCACTCTCTACAGAGGCATGATTGGATCTCTGTTATACTTAACTGCAAGCAGACCTGACATTATGCATGCCACATGTCTTTGTGCACGTTATCAAGCTAATCCAAAGAAATCACACTATGATGCTGTGAAAAGAATCTTTAGATATCTAAAGGGGACCAAAAATCTCGGTCTCTGGTATCCATAGAACTCTGGTTTTAGTCTTAAAGCATATACAGATTCAGACTATGGAGGATGCATGCTCGACAGAAAGAGTACCTCTGGGAGTTGTCAATTCCTAGGTGGTAAACTAGTCAGTTGGACCTCCAAAAAGCAAAATTGTGTCTCAACATCCACTGCAGAAGCTGAATACGTTACTGCTGCTAGCTGTTGTTCTCAGGTTCTATGGATGAAGACTCAGCTAAAAGACTATGGCCACATCCTATTCAAAATACCTATCTTCTGTGATTCCAAGAGTGCCATTGCTATCTCTGCCAATCCTGTGCAACACTCAAAAACCAAGCATATCGATATAAGGTACCATTTCTTGAAACATCATGTTGAATACGGTACAATCGAGATGCATTTCGTGCCCACAGAATACCAACTCGCGGACTTATTCACCAAAGCTTTAGACGAGAAAAGATTCAATTTCTTGGTGGGTAAGTTAGGAATGATCAATATGACGTAAAAATCCTCTGTAAGTATAGCTTTATCTTCTGTAAATATGTATATATTTCTAATTATTTTTTCTTTAAATTAATTTATTTCTGTATGTAAGTTCTCAATATTAAATAGTTCTTAAAATCACAGAGCTTCTGTAAGTCTACTCAGAACCTCTGACAACCCCTACAGAACCTCTGGAAAATATGACCTATGTTCTATGCAAAACTTATCATTCTTTGATCCAAGCATAGGTCAAGGGGGAGCAAAAGGAAAATTCCTGATCTACAGAGGTGATTAGATCAAGGGGGAGCAAAAAGGGATCCTGAAATGATCTACAGAGGTAAAACTTTCAAGGGAAAGCCAAAGAAGAATGTCAATGAATCTATATCGACAGAAGTCAGAAATCACTGCCGAGAAAAGAAGAACCAAAAGGTATGTCTCTCGCACAAAAGGTTTTTGAAAACAGTTTTCTAGGACACAAATTGTCAAATATGTCCTAAATATACTGTGGATAACATTTCAAAAATCAAAAGATCAAAAAGTTTCATAAAATGTGAGTTATGAGAAATTTAAGGTCATAGAGCTTCTGCTGAGCTCAACAGAAGCTCTGCCAGAAATATGCTCTGAGATCGCAACTTTAACCTCTATCGATCTTTTGGAATGTTATCTCGGAAACCAAACAGACTCACCCTGACCTTCTCGAACAAAACTTTTTCCATAACAATTTTTTCGGACACCAACTTTCAAATATGTCCGAAAAATATCTCTTAAAACAGATCAAAAATTGGATGATCAGAAAAGTTAATAGAATTTTCGTTATGAGATTTTTTCCCTCATAGAGCTTCTGTTGGCCCTCCAAGAGCTTCTGCAAGTTCCAACAGAGCCACAAAACCTGTGCGAGTAAAAACTCTTAACTAAAAATCCTATTTGATCCTCTCCAATGCCTTTACAAAACGTTTTGGTTAAAAAGGAACCCCACAGAAGTCATGATAACAATGAGATATATGAGAAAGGGATACACATCAAAGATTTTCAAAATCACAGAACTTCTGTAAACTACAGAAGTTCTGTCAATCTGTTACTTGGGCATTTCTGTAGTAATAACGGTTACTTTTACTGAGAGTGAATTACATGTGGCTAAGAATAACCCCACACGCCTAGCATTAATGGGCCGCGCACGACGTCCTGTCATCCTCTGACATGGCCTACGTGTCCCATTTTCATTGGGCGTACATGGAACGTTTTCTGTGGAAAGTTGAACCCGCCGTTCTAACTTGAGTTCGGATTCCAAATTTTAATCCATTACCATATATTTTACTCTTTCGAATTCTACCGTTTTACCCTCCTATAAAAACCAAGCCTACCCTCTCATAAACTTTTTACAAACTCTCATTCTTCTCCGCCGAAACCTGCAAATTTCTTATTCTCAGTACCAAATGGCTTCATCTTCTCAAGCTATATCCCATGCACACTATCCGGCGACCTCACCAGAACATTCACCTATTCACTTTGAACATTCAGAAAACCCCAACCCTGCCCAAAACATTGAACTAGAAGATTCCGGCGATTCAGCAGACTTTGCTCCAACCACACATCTTCAAAACTTCATAGCAAAGGATCATTTCGAAAAAGTACTACCAATCAAATCCAACAATTGCTATTTGGTCCCCTCACCCACTGCTTTCGGCGAAGCCCATGCCATTCTTCTAAACATAATGGAAAATCATATCCTCTTCC
Organism: Saussurea involucrata; assembly: GCA_033807775.1. Taxonomy (NCBI): domain Eukaryota; kingdom Viridiplantae; phylum Streptophyta; class Magnoliopsida; order Asterales; family Asteraceae; genus Saussurea; species Saussurea involucrata. Next base: position 112,637,146 of record CM066327.1, read on the forward strand.
CTTTACTCTCAAGAACCCCAAAGAAAATTCCAGTAAGATATCTGAACCAGTTTTGGCAAAGTTGCCGATTTGATAAAGATGATTCTCTTATCAAAGGATACATTTCAAGACCCGACAAATCTGAGCATCTGGAAATCAAGTTCAATAGAACAATGTTCTCACTTGAATTCAACCTACCAACAAGGGGTCTTCTTGGATTAAAGAAGTACGCAGAGCAACCAACAGACGACGAGATCTGTCGTTTCCTAGAAATGCTTGGGTACAACACACCACTGAGGAAGAGAAATGACTTCCGCAGAGGCAGATTACCACCTCTGTGGAACACCTTGTTCTCAATTCTTAACAGATGCCTGACAGGGAAGATAGGCAGTATTGACCAGAGCTCACATCAGATATTAACCATCATGTATGGGGTTTACTATGATCTCCCACTGGATTACGCGACCATAATGATGCAAGAGATCATTAACACCATCGACAGAAAGAACAACACAAGAAGGGTCAAAGAGAACGATCCTAAGTTTCTACCACCTCTGCAATTCCAAAGAATACTGGGAGTCTTGTTCGAACCTCTGTTGCTAATACAGAAATGGCCAATGGAAGGGCCAATTCCCAAACAGTTCCCAATGAGCAAAAATATTCCCACTGATCATGTAGATGGCTACACACACTGCAGACCTTTGTCAAAGAAACTTCTGAAGTATGCCTCGAAGAAAACCCTTAAGAAAGAGTATATACGCGATCATAGAACTCCTAAACCGAGTCCTATGACACCCCCGCGTTTAGGTGTCCCCCTAGGAACAATGATTGCAGAACCTCTTTCCACTAAAGAAGAAAAAGATCACAAATTAGCTAAACACATGGCTATTCAACTTAGCTTCATAGCCAAACGTGCAGAGCTCATGGGAAAGAAGTCCTCTTCAAAATCTTCTGCCTCTACTCCAAAATCAAAAAGGAGGAAAACTACAGAAGGCACCTCTACAAGCGCTGCAGAAGATCAACCTTCACCTCCTCATGCCACAGAAATTGGCTCCTCTGCTCCTCCCTCTTCTCCAAAACAGAAGAAGAAAAGAAAATCAAAAACCACAGAGGAAGGGGCACCAAAACCTAAGAAGAGGAAAACCAAAAAGAAGCATGGTAAATCACTTGAGAAATTGGTTACCATAGAAGAGGAAGCAATCGCAGAAGAAAGAACTGCAGAAGAAGAAGATGCAGAAGAAGAAATGACAGAAGAGGGATATCAATCGCCCCATCAATCCCCAGATCGATTTGCTCACCAAGGAAACATTAACGATTTCCTACAGAACCCCGACATTGCCAACACTTTAAATACAGTGGGGTGGACGGCACAACCTCTCGACCACCATTCCCCAGAAGAACAATACTTCTCTATTTCCGGCATTGACACACATCTGCAAGAAGATGATCAAACACCCAGAGATCAATCAGCTGAGACACCTATTATTCTACAGAACCCCTTCATTCAAAAAGGATTGGACGTTCACAGAAGGAGTCCAAGCCCAGCTTCAGAAGAAATATGACAAACAGAAGCTCAGTGGAATAGAGATGAAGTAACAGAGACAAGAATGGAGGTCTCAGAGGTAGATTCAGACGAAGAAGAAGTTGTCTGGATACGAAAAGGTCTTTCTCATCCACATGTCATGAAGTTATACGGCTCTCATCAAATGTATGACTTCTTAGGCACAGAGCAAAGAACTTCAACAGAGGATAGGGTAGAAACATCTGGAGGAAAATAAAATGTAAAAGAAAAAGATGCCGAAGATGAAGAAGGCACACATCCCTCACCCCCTCCCAGTGCAACCCACACATCTAACTCCGCAGGTCTGGCTGCAGAAGGAGTTATTGAAATAGAGCAGCACAGCTCGATCCAAACGCAACCCAACCAGCCAGAAGTCACTCTTTCGACTTCTGCGCCCACAAAAACCGGGGAATCCATTCCTAGGGAGTCTCCTCAAAGAGACTCACCTATAGTTCGTGATCAATCGCCCCAGATCACACTAGAACACCCTACAGAGGAATTCGTTTCCTCTGCCACGCACGAAATAGGGCCAACCCTTCTTTCAGAGAGAAGTAGTGAGCACAACGACGAAGAGACTCTAGACAAGTCTCCGAGTCAACAGAAGGATAATCTAGTACCCACCTCTGAAGTGGATCTAGACAATGTCGTTCACAGAACTTCTGTAGAGTTTGAAGCACTAGATGCTTCTGGTCGAAGATCAGATGGAAATCCTTCCACCCCCAACGTACAAACAAGGGTGAACGAAGGTGTCCCAGGAGCAGGGACTCACTCTGGAGACGAATGTGTTCCTCCAGAGGTTACACCAGGGACACAAGTATCAAGGGATGAGTTCCAAACCCTTGTCACCTCTGTGAACCAAACCATGAAAGAGTTGCAAAGCTCTTTCACATCTTTTGCAGAGAAAACATCAACGGCCTTGCTGAATCTGAACACCAAAATGGACAATCTGTCCACAGAGGTGAAAACATCCATCACATAGATGAAATCTTCTGCGCAAACAACTGCAACAACTACAGCCACTTCTGCTGCTAAAGATTTTGGAATTACCGCAACTTCTGCATTCAAGGAATCAGTAAAACATTTCCTTGAACTAATGAACAAGCAATCCAACAAATCACAGAGCATCACACCCGCAGATCTACAGAAGGCTCTGCAAAACGTTCAAGCAGAAGCAATGCGCAACACAATACTGATGCAGCCTAAAGACTACATGACCAGAGCACAGCTAACAGAGCTCGGCCAAAATGTCATAAACCAGGTCACTGAAGTCATTGTCTCCTTCACTACTGCAAATGCCAACTACGTCAAAGAGTTCAGAAAAAGTGTCGGCAGAATGCGCTTCAACACAGAAGCAGAGCTTGCAACTCTTTTCGGCCTCTGTGATGATGTATGTGCGAAGTTGATGGCCGCAGGAGCAGAACTACCAAAGAAACCCAAAGCTTCCTGCAGAGCAGAGGGTACTTCTGATAAAAGTCAGGATGATTCTGATGATGACCATCCTGGTCCATCAGATAATCCTGAGGGGGAGAATATAAGGGAGAAAGCTACGACCAGAGGAATACAAGCTCCACCAATCGCAGCAGAACCAATCAGTCAAGCCCCTCCAGAACAACCCCAAAGATCAACAACAAAATCAACAGACCACAGAGACAACACCCATCTCTGTGGAATCAACTCCTGAAGAAACCAATATTCCAGAAGCTGATCAGCATACCACGGAGGCAACAACCACCCCTGTGGTAATCAACTTGGAAAAGAGTCCTTCAACAAAATATACAAAAAAACCCCAAACCATACCAAGAAGAAAGTCGATTGCCACCAAACCAAAAAGAGCAACGACCTCTGCGACCTCTGCTTTTTCTATTCTGAGAAAGATGCACAATACAATGTCTGATCGAATGTCGCAGAGAGAAGAAGAAAGGCACAGGTTCACATTAGCTTTCAAAATGGCAAGAAGATTCGATGTCCAATCTTCACCAACAGAAATAGAGCTCACAGAAGAAGTCACCAAAGAACCTCCAACAGAGGTTACAGAGCAACTCAAGCCAACAGAACCATCGCCACAAAAGTCCTCTAAAACACAAGTGTCAAAACCTACATAGGCAACCATCAAGCCAACAGAAGCACCAACCTCCAAACCTACAGAAGAAACAGGTTTTGCACCTCCAAAAGCCAAAGACAAGGGCAAAGCAATACTGACAGAAGAGCCCAAGAAAAAGAAATCATTGCCCAAGCCTACAGAGAAATTGATGAAGAGCGCCTTTGATGCCTTTCAAACTCCAAAGCCTGAAGAAGAGGACTGGGCATATGGATTAAAGCCTCTGACAGACATACCTCTAACTGGCAGAGCTGCAGAAATTGTTCAAAAGATGGAGAGTGTCAGAAGACAAGTACCACAACCTGGTCCAAAACATGAAGAGATGGAAGAAGTGGTATACAAATACCTCTATAAACAAACCTTTCAGACCAATCATCCAACAGATCATGTGACAGATTCAAGGATCAGAGAAGAATTTGAGAACATCTTCACAAGGACAAAGCCAAGAACCAAAGCAGATATCTTCTCAATCCACAAGATACAAAAGGTAATCTTCTGCAAGTTCTCCTTTACAAGAACCTATCCAAGGGTCAGGTACAATCTTTACAAAGTCAGAAGAGAAGAAAATTCAGAAACCACCTTCGCTGATGCTGACCTAAGAAATATCAATCCTTATGATCTACCTGACCTTCTGCAATGGACAAAGGACAACTACAACACAGAGGCAAACACCAGAGCCTATCAAGTATTAAGAAAAGCAATGAGGGAAAAGCTTATGATCTTCAGTATGATAGATTTTCAACTGGGAAAGGATCTTGGTCTCAAACATCTAAATTTACGACCACCAGAATATCGCTGCCCACCCAACGCCGTCCCCAACTCTATCATTACAAAACCAAGATTCGGGTTAGTATTTCAAAACCCACAAGGCGAAATCAAACTATTTGTGTGCATGGATTGTCAAAAGTACGCAACTAGTACTCTGAACAAGTTCAGAGCAAGCCTTGTAAAATACAGAGGTATAGAGAAAATGGATAGAGATGCTGCAAATACTTTCATCAGAGAGATTGATGCCACAATCCGCCTAAGAGAACTCTGCATCAGTTTCTACAAATGGATCAGAAGAACCGGAAGAGACAACAGAAGCTACAACGATTTCAAAGATGCCAAAATCTGATTCTCAAACCTCAAATCTCTGTAAACCAAGTCAAAAGTTTATCTTTCATTGTACTCAAATGTAAAATGCCTCTGGCATATTTCTGAATGAAAGAACTTTCGAGGTATTGTTTAACCTCTGTCTTATCTAACTTAGCCTAACTAAACTCAAGTTAAATTTTTTATTTTTCACTACTTGGGGGGAGATTGTTAGCTTCAATCTTCCTAATCATAGAAGTATTTAGAAGTAGTGAAAAATAGGCTAAGTGAAGAAAGCCTCTTACAGAGGCTCTGCCGAACTTACCGAGAGATCAAGGTCAAGAAGCTACAGAACCTAAAGAGGCGCCCTACAGAAGCTCTGTCATACGCGCAAAGAAGACCAAAGACTCGGAATCCAATGAAGACTGCTCTTCTAAGGACCAAACCGCAGAACCTCTGTGGCACTTCACAGAGCCTCTGCGGTCTTCAACAAAGACTTTAAAGATATTTATAATATCTTGCTACTGTTACAGGACCTGTTCATCAACTTGCATGGTAGCATGCCCTGTCCAACTGCAACGTGTCAAACTCTGGTTGGATTCAATAAGGCTTAGTACATAATAGACGTGTGCTGCATTAAATGCAATACAACACGTCCAACTGTTCATGCCATCCGTCCAACTATTCATACCGTCCTTTGTGAATAGTAGCATATGCTTTATGGTCCCCTTAGAGTAGTATATAAGGAAGACTCATGTTGAGTTCTTCATATCCATCGATCGATCAATCGAACAATCGAAACAAGAATTCAAGAGAGAAAAACATCACAAGAACACATAGCTTTAAACACTTTGAGAGTCATATCTGTTTTAAAAGCTTTGCTTACTCACTGTTTTTGAATTTGTTCTTAATATATATATTCAGTAAACTTTGAGATATTATTTCCTGTTCACTGTTTATTTATATTATGTTCTAAATCTATCAATCATATCTGTTAGTTATTCAAATACGCTTCCACATCAAACATAAATTCGAACTAATAGATCTGACAATCTTGTATAAGCAAAACGGGAACCAACAGGAACAGTTAACATTTAATTATAATTATATTAATAATAAGAGGAGTAAATATATAGTTTATATATACCCAAATGTAAATTTTAAAACTTTAAATAATTAAACCAAAAATTAAGTAGATAAATGAGGTTTTAACTACTTTAAATCAATCTCTTATAAAATTATATAAAATGTATAATGATACAATATTAATTAGCATTTAAAAAAAAAACCAGAATGTATAGCCCAAATTTCGGCCCCTAACACTTAGCCCAACACTCCCTAATTAAAAGTCTCATTTTTTCAAGAAAACCCTTTCATTTTCCTACCCTCCTCTCTCTCTCTACATTCAAACACTCACCATTTTCTCTCTTCCTCTCCCTTGGCCGAAAATCATCCACAACACCAAACCAAATCAATCCATTCTTGAAGGTTTTGAAGGTAAACATCAACACTAAAAGGGGTAAAACTCATCCCTCTTGTGTTCTTCTTCATTTTTCTTCCTTTTCTTGTCATTTCTCCATCTTTTCCTCATCTTATTTTGTAATCCTTGTGTTTCTGGATAAAGGGGCCTTAATAGACCCTTTTAATGGTAGATTAATCACCAAAGACATGTTATGTCAAACAAATGGTGATAATCCTTTGTTTTGACTACATGCTCATGAACTCATGAACATGATGTTTTTGACTACATGAACATGAACTCATGAACATGATGTTTCCTTAAGCCATACAACTAGAACTCATGAACATGATGTTTTGACTACATGCATGTGTATTTTTGTCATAATCTGAAAAGTGTGAGTTCATGCATGTGTTTATAAAAGTCAAAAATAGAATTTTTTTTATCTAAGAACATTGTTAAAGTAGTGGTAAATGAGTGTTCAATCAAAGAACCAACCATATGAGTGAAAATATGGATATAAAACACTCATTTTCCATGAATAAGCATTTTCAGTTTCTGGCAGATTACTTGCATGCACTTCATCCGACCATATCTTGAAAAATACTTAACTAAATGATATGAATCTTTTTCTGGAACTTTGTTTATTGTGTTATGTTTCAAACCCAAGTGGTTTCATGTAAAAACTCGAAGTTTTGACCCTTCATCTATCCACATCAAATGAAGAAGTGTAAAAACAGTCTAGCAGAGAAAATGTCTACTTAAATCACTCATAACTCACTTGATACTAAACCAAAATTCTTGATTTTTCTTCTGAAAATTATTTTAATGAGTTATGGTTCAAACAAAAGTGGTTTCACAAACAAATATTAAGATTTGAGGTCTCAACCGTTCAAACCAAGATAAGTGTGCAAGAAATCAGAATCTGTCTTAAAATAAAACCCTCCTTAAAACGATCATAACTCCCTTAATATACAACCAAAAATCATGAAATATTTCTGGAAGATACATCTATGAGTTAAGTTTAAAACCCAATTTGAATCACTGAAAAATGTTGAGATTTGACCCTCCAAATGGACGTGACAAAAAGGAATGTGCAGGCTGTTTTGGTATATGTGACACTTAAACTTAGGTGTAATGATTAAAATAGCTAATCACCTCTAAAAATGGTGCTACTTATGTCAAAAGTTCCCTAAGACATTAAATTTAAATATATAAAAATTTGGTTAAATAAATAAATCGGGAAAACATTTAATTATGACCATAAGTGTACTTAAAATTCTGCCAACAGAAAAGCAAAACCCTAATTCAAGAAAAAGAGATTTTAGGAATATTAAAAGATAAAAAGCATATAAATGGTAGAATTTGTCAAAACCCCAAATAAGAACAATATATACATGTATATGGATGTATGAATGATACCCTAACAAATATGAGATTTATAAGAAATCGAACTTGGTTAACACACAAGGTAAATAAGAAATACAAATATATATGTGTAATTAATGAAAGTATTCGTCATGAAGAAATATAAAACGTGGTACAAAGGACTAAATGCTATATGTAAAATATAAAATTTATTATGTAACAATAAAATTCTACAAACCTTTTAAAACCAATAAATTTCATGTAATCAACAACGCGAAATAATACTTAAACTTAATAACTAACACGAAGGCATTTTATAAGACATGATGGGCTAAGCAATGCTTTAGCCATAAGAGTAGACCGAAACTGATAATGTGTTTCACTTCCTTAGGAAGGACCTAGAATCGAGAAACTGTGCAACCGTGCGGCAACCCTTGGGAATCCTTGCTGAACATAGTGAGTTTTCACAGCCCCTTTTTACTCTTTTGTTACAATTTGGGGTGAAAAGCATGATATTGAATTTCAAATTGATTGAATTATGCTATGAAATGTTGAACCTTAAATTTAATTGTTTGTGTACTAAGGTATGTATACTTTTTGATGTGCTTGAGTTTTAAATGAAAAAGTCCCCACTTGTTAGACACTACTTATTAACTCATTATGAGCCAATGGTATTTGTGGGTAGCGCTATTTGGATTGACAACCCCACTTTAAGCTGACGAGCTAGAAGTGCACTTTACCAGTAACAACAATGGTCTTACCCATGTGGAATTATTTCACCGCTGAGGTAGGACGTGAATAATATAAGGGGCGTTGGTTTGTCGGAAGGTTTGGTAGTGGCTCAATGCTATGACATCATTGCATACATTATACCTCGTGCAAATACTCGAACAACTGGTTACGTAAACTTCGTGTGAACAAACGTTTCACAATAACAATTTTTGCATACAAATTTATTTTTAGTGCATACGAAAACCTGTGAACTCACCAACTCTTTGTAGTTGACCCTTTCTTTCATCATGCTTTTCAGGTGCTAACAAGTAAGTGAAGGTGTAGGGTGCATTTTGCATGATGACATCAACATCAAGAACATTAAAATTTCTACTGTTAATTTTTGTATCCGGCATCTTCTTTTTGAAACAATTTGCTTAAGACGTTGTAATGTAATATTTTGAACTATTGTATTGAATGTTGTGGTTGGTGTTGTCTGTTACCTTTTGAATGAAACCCTACGCTGTTATACCTCGTGTTTCCGCTTTAGCGGGGTGTGACAGAAAGGTCTTAAAAGAAAACCAAAATATCTCATCAGACTCATCGCGGACGTCCGACTGGTGCCTCATGCGGACGTCCGGATTCGATCTGACCGATACCCCAACTTTCCCTTGTTGCTTCCGCGGACGACCCGCGGACTTCCGCCCTGACACAGACGTCCGGCGTTGCGCCCATGCGGATGTCCGCAAGTCCAAAATTTAGTTTTCTTAAAATTTCAAGGGTGTTACAATCCTCCCAACCTTAGAATGATTTCGTCCTCGAAATCTAGATTCCTTACAACCAAAGGCTATCCAGCTCAACACCTTCCATGTTCCATTAGCTTCCAACTGGAATCTAAATTCCCCCATGCAGACGCAACCTCAAGCGAACCCTTACCAACGATACCCTCTCAAGTACATTATACTTATGTCCGGGTGAACGCTCCATCCACTGGAGTAACTCCCAACCAGACGACTTCGGTTGTCTCCCAACCTTAGGTGTTCCATGCTTCCCCAACGGCAAATTCGAACTCCCAATCAATCCACAACCACCTGTTCTTAAATTTTCTCTCCAACCAGGCCTAAAGTTTAATCACTACCGAAATCAACCAAAACCTCTGAATCCCAAATGTTCCCGCTACTGAACTAGCATTTACCATTAACGAATTCCATTAAACTCCAACACCGACGGTCGTCACTGACCCATCAATTACACAACTCCAAAATACATGTAAGTACCAATCATCCCATCGACATATTCTTTTACCACACAAGGAAGGTCATCCAGCTAGATCTATTTGTCACAATCGATACCACAATTTATTAAAACTTGGCTACACCTTCCGAATACACTAACAATCCTTGACTTCGAAGCCAAAAAGTTGACCTATTCATGCCACCAAGCTTTGAACCCCAACAGAACTCCACACACGAGTTCCATTCGCCGAGCATTCCCACAAAACCAAGGTTATCAATATGGTGTCCATAAGGTCCTACACGTCCTTTATGCGAAAATTGACCAAGACCCAAAACAAAGTTGCCAACAAGACGGTTACCACCAACATTAACACGAAACACCACGAGTCTAACCTTCCAGTTACAAAAATACGTCGACTCTACAAACAGCACTACTTGGCCTACGGTACCAATATGCGTTAAAATACTCAGCCTTCCACTGTTGAAGTTCCCCACACACTTACTTTTAACCGGGGTTACTTAAGTTTTCCAAGGTTCTAATGAGTTCAAGGTTTTTTTAAGTGAAATACTTAACAAATATGTCAATCGAAAACTTTTATAGAAATTTTCAATACAAAGGTTTTCATATCAATTTAATTGTACGCATAAAATCTACTACTATCTACTCGGTAGTCGTGCAAAAATGGACACGCTCGTCTCACATATGAAAATCATATTGAAAACCATTTCATCGTAGTTTAGATTATTAACAAAACGCAAAAGCATAATAAACAACTTCTTTGAAAGGGACCGCTACGGTCCTAGCATGAATTGTTTTATGTCATGCACGTAAAGTAATTTCGTACTTTAAATAGTGTGCAACAAAAGGTTTGTACGTATTTCAAAAGGAGTTTAAACGTCATCCGACTCCCAAAAATTCAATTTTAACCATAAAATGACATGGAACCAAATTCACCAACCAGGTTCGCACACACACCAGTTTATTTCACAAAAACGGTGAAACGATCCATAAATATACTTTGGTTAAAACATAAAATGATTTGTGTCAGTTCCAAGTTTAGAGATAAAAATCAATACGTTTTCATCATTCGAAGATATCGACTAAAACATCATGAAGAAATCTCAAATTGGAATATGCATGCAAACTTGTAACACTTCCCTAGTGGTTTTTTCGGAAATAAAATTACATGCAATAGGTTATCCATACTAAATTTTCGAAGTAGAAAATTTCATTAATTCAAGTTTGAAAGTTTTCTGATTTAGTCATGTAATGACATAGGAGTAAAACCTCTTTTGACAAGAATCACACACATTAATGTGTTTTCTCAAAACATAGGAAAATAGTAAGTGCTTGTAATTGGTTGACACCAAAAGGGTTTAAATCGACTTCAAATTTCGAATCACGCCAACAATGCGCATTAATGCTCAAAAACATAAATAATTCCATACACTCTAGGTTAAGACAAATAATTTTCTGAAATCCACATCACGGTGCATATAAACCCAAAACTTTTACACTTGTAATATAAATCGTTAAAATGTTAATGCTTAAAATTTACTCGTTAAAATACTCAAAATACACATCTTCTCCAAAACCAAAAAGGTTTACAATTTTCCAAAATATTCGTCAAGCCAAAATTGACCATGGTTCAACGACTCACACATTCATGTTTTCAAAACGTACCATATCGTAAACCATGCATGATCCCCACAACACTAAAACATACTTTGACTAAATGACCTACACTAGTGCAATAAATTGATAAAACATTTTCTTTCACGGTTCATTTATCAAAGTGTCGAGGGTTAGTGGCTACCAAGTTATGCATACCCCTAGATCAACACCATGTGTTTGCGTGAAATGATAATAAAATAATCATTTAATCAAAAGCGTACAAAGCAAACCGTTAAGAAATACAATCTGGATGTTCTTTCATGCATTACTCACGCCACGTATAAATCAAGCCGTACATTGAACAAGTTGCAACGAAATGTGCTAACACAAATCTTCAAAAAGGAAAATATGCGACACCAAAGTTCCAAAAATATTCCTTTTGGTCGCCTTACGGTATAAAATAATATTTCTCAACAAAACCCGCATGAGACAAAATGCCCAATATAATCCAAAATTAACACACATAATAATTTAAAGTATGCGCATTACAAAATTGCACTCACGCGACACAAAATGTCGTAAAACGAAACTCCGGAAAACTCTATGGGCTCAATGGCCTCAAATCAACCAAATGACGTCAAACCTTTCGCCTCCAGAAATCGAATCGCATAAAGCAAAATCAGGACTTCAAATGTCAAAATTTCGAAAATTCCCTTTTTGTTGTAAAACCACATAAACAACACTGTTCAACAAAATTCGCATTAAATAAATTTTCCAATAAAGCTTGACATAGATATAATGGAAGATAAATTTTCGTCCAAACCTTAACATATGTGGAGGAGATCCAATGTTAAACACATAAGCCGTAGTTACTTGCCCAACATCTTAAACATCATTAAAATATGAATATCACTGTATCAGAAAGTAACGTTGGACAACAACGAAATAAAACAAGTCTCGAAGGAGTTTGCAACCCCCGCAATAAAATAATTTCATGCATGTTCAAAACCATGATTTAAAATCTTGTGTGTGCTAAACATTTTCCGAGATTTATTTTAAAAATAAATTTTGTGCATGAACTTAATCGGCACTCAACGTCTCAAACCACACTCCTCTAAACCCCTCTGGTCACACTACCGTCATCCGGATGCTCAAACATCTTAAGGCAAAATTGGAAGTTACATGGATTAACCTTACGATTTCTCCTCGAATTAAGGTTGATTCAATAAGCCTATGGTTCTAATCCAACCATCAACTTCGACCCGAAATGGTCCACTTAATGCAATTATCATGCTTATTGTCACTCAAAGTGACTAATACTAAAGTCATCAATCTCTTCCAACGACTACTCGCTTAGAAACTTTTCACTACCCTAATGGTCATCATATTAAAAAAGTTCAAGTATGCACACGTAACTAGTAGGTTCACCATAACACTGGCCAGGTGTAATTGTGAACGTACCGTACATGATTATCCTTGCTACTCTCGACGTGATTCTCGTTTCTAGCGACTCCATCGACCTCAAAACATCCTATCTTAATGTGCTTAATGGTGAAATTTCACTCTCATTTACTTAAAAGGACGCTAGTTTGAGTCTAGGTATCCAAAATCAACACCTAATTCTCTCAAATTTATGCTCTGATACCAACTTGTAACACCCTCGAATTTGGGAAAGGGCAACTAAATAAATTTTTCGATAATACATCCAAAATAATAGGATTTCTCCCTATAATCCAAATACGGGAAATGCCTCAAATTAAGATTTGTGATTAACCTCAAACAATATATACATTCAAGTACAAAATGCTATTCCCAAAACTTAACGCGGAAGACTTCACTTAAACAATTCACCTCTTGAGCACTTAATAGCACACGACCTTTCGTAGTGTCACTAGAACTACTCCCAACCTGAACCTGTTGCACATGCCGACAAATAAAAAGGTTAGGCTAACGCCTAGTGAGTTCAAGAGTTTTTAACATGATTTAAATAATTTGTTGAACGAAAGTTTGCGACATAGATTATGATTTCCAAAAGAGTTTATGAAAAGGATGTAAACGACTCATTTTCCAACGCACCCAAAATCTATGAGAAAAGTTCCCAAAATGTGCAAAGCGTTTCCCAAAATGAATTCCAATCCCAACTCAATCAAAACGTGAATAAATCTATATTATGCAAAACCTTCAAATACAGTTGATGACATAATACTCAACCCATAAATCATGGAAGAACAATCCATATAAATAGAATACTTCACCGAAAACATGATACGAACCAATACTAATGCGAACGTAAAATGTAATGAAGTCCAAATACCATAAATATGGAAATGACCAGCTTCATTCAAACTTTAATATACATGGAGGGAAATCCAATATTAAAGTCATAAATTGCAGTCAATCGTACAAGACCAACGATAATAAAACAAGGACATTATAAAATCCAAAGTAATGTTGGCTGACGACGGGGGAGACCAGTATCCATTGAGAGTAGAGGAACACAAAAGTATGCCACTCATACAATGTTAATCGTATGACACTTCACGACATAAAAGCCCAAGTGCCCCTACGACTCCTTTCAAGACACACCCAAAGAGACATCCGACCTTAGCGGAATATTAACAAGAATACCACCAAAGGCTCGTCACAAGCGGGGTTACAACCATGGCATTGCCCCGACATGGTGAAGGTCATAAACGCCCGTCAATCATACCTGACAGCTCAACCGGACTCAGCCCTCCTAGTGTACCCTTGAAAAGTAAAGGTCATAAAACATGGGGCCCGATACAATCTCGTAACAACCAGTAGACCATCAAATAAAGACTGACTTACGTGCCTATAGATCCAATGCAACACAGTCTACAATAACATGCGCATCCCGGAATGACTAAAGCACCCGAGCATGTAAATATCAATAATGTGCAATAACATGCAATATGTTGCAATAAATGCAAACCATAAATAAGACTCCACATTGAGCCATCAAAACCGGACAAAATGTCCTCAAGACTTCCTTAAAGTCAAAACGAGCAAAATGCTCAAAACCCATGAGACCCATAAATAACGGTCCTCAAAATATATAATTCATTTAAACATCGTTTAGGTAAACGTATACCACAAAATCATCATTAACCCAAAACTCGTCATGGTTTAATACAAATGAATTCCGAAAATGGACTCATACTCTTATAATTCTCAAAATGACTCATAACACGAAAACGTGCATTTTCCTAAATGGTTTATGAAAATCAATTACACCAACATGATTAAACCATTGAATAAACTCCATTTGTGCAATAATTCATTAAAGGACATATTTATGATTTTTACACATCAAAATATCCAAAAAAATCCCAAATATGGGTGTTTTACAAACTTTATAAAGTTAAACACTTCAAAAGAATCAAACTTACCAAATAAGTCAATAATTTATAATTTTAAGCAAAACACACAATTACATGGAAAATAACATTTTTGGCATGTACAACGTTTTCACAAATCAACTTGAACTCACCTTGCTAGATTTAGGCTAAATCTAGATTTTCCCCAAATGTATGCTCCTTTGAAGAAACACGAATCCTCAAGCCAAAACTTCCAAAAACCTAGATCCATAAGTTTCCAACCATAAATAAGCACATCCAACCATAAAGAATCATTCCCCAAACATTTTACATCAAGATCTCAACTTATACCAAACCCCTAATTTCATAGATGAAGAATGAGAAGGTTACCTTAACCAAGTATAACCAAAATCTCCCAATAATACCCCAAAATGGAAGAGAAGGTGAAAACAACAAAAATCTAGCTTTTGGTAGATAGATAGATTACCTTCATCACTTGAATCCTCAAAGCAAGGCTCCTAATCTCCCACAAAAGCTTCAAGATTTCATATCTTCAACAATGGTGGAAATGGGTTTGATTTGAGTGGAGAAGATGAAGAAGAAGAGGATGGGTTTAGGGTTTTCTTGGGGAGGAAATCGACTTAGAGAGAGAGAAAGAGTTGAGTTGTGGTTTGGATATGAAATGAGGGAAGAGAGAGGGAAAGGTCTTAAAAGAAAACCAAAATATCTCATCAGACTCATTGCGGACGTCCGACAGGTGCCTCATGCGGACGTCCGGATTCGATCTGACGATACCCTAACTTTCCCATGTTGCTTCCGCGGATGACCCGCGGACTTCCGCCCTGACACGGACGTCCGGCCTTGCGCCCATGCGGACGTCTCCAAGTCCAAACCTCAGTTTTCTTAAAATTTCGGGGTGTTACAGATGAGGTGTTAGGGATGAAGGAAACAAACATTCCAAATTTAAGCATGAAGTGATCCTTGGTTGGTTCTTCAGCGTTAGCATTATAACCAAGACCACTTCTGTCATTGATAAGAATCTGAGCACCGATTATCTCAGTGATCTTTGCTGAGGATTTACACCATCCTTCAATAGTAGCTTTCTCAGCTTTTAGATCAGCAGTAGCTTATTCACATTCAATGTTGATAACTTGATTTACATAGACCTGATCTTTCAAATTTTCTTCAATTTTAGAAAGTTCTTGGATCTTTAAATGACAATTTTTAAGCTGTTCAGTTAAGTCTATATTTTGTTGTTCAACTTTAGTCTTGCCATTCAGGGCGTCATATAAATCAATTGTCAGTACATCGATGGCACGTAGTCTATCAGCATCAATAATAGCTGGAGAAGGAGAGATTGATACCTGAGACGTAGAAGTAGAGGGAATTTCAGTTGGTTCTTCCTTTACTTGTTGGATTTCGGCCATAAGACAGAGATTGGCCTCACCTTCTTCATCAGAATCTGACTCTTCATCAGATTCAGCCCAATCGTGTTCTTCAGCGATTAGACCTTTTCCTTTTCTATTGTAGCTCTTCAGCTTTTCATATTTCTCTTTGAGTTTAAGGTATTTGTCATCTCTAGATTTAGAGGTAGAGGAGTTCTTGAATGATGAGGAAGGTTTGAATACTTTCTTTGACCTGCACTCACTAGCAAAGTGACCTTTCTTTTCACAGTTATAGCAAGTAGCAGTAACCTTATCAATAGGAGAAGATTTAGGCTTGCAAGTGATAGTGAGAGGTTTGTTTCTTCTAGAGTTACTCTTTCTAGCGAATCTCCTGAAACAGTTTGTCAAGAGTGCTAGAGATTCATCAAGTTCTGAAGGATCAGTTTCTGATGAATCATCAGAGTTAGATTCCATCTCAGTGATAGTGACAGAAGATCGCTGAGTTGGCATTAACTCTGATGAGAGTAAAGAAACAAGTGTGCTTTTTGAATCTTTTACAAGATTCTTCTTAAGCTGACACGACTGCTCGTGATTGAGCATAGTGCCAAAAAGAGTACTTAAGGTCATGAATTTAAGATCCTTTGATAGTTTAAGACACATGGTATAATTGTCACAACTTTCAGGAAGACATTCCAAGAATTTTGTCAGGATCTCAGAGTTAGAGTAGGTCTTACCAACAGTTTTCAAATCAATGATTAAACAGTTAAAACGTTGGTGAACTTCAGATAAAGTTTCATTCTTACCACAAATAAAACTTTATTACTGTCTTACCAGATTTATTCTTCTGGACTCTTGTACATCAGTTGTACCTTCATATTGGACACAGATTGTGTCCCACATGGATTTGGAGCTTCCGAGGTTCGTGATAAAATGATAAAACTCATCAGGTAGAGCCATGGATATGATTGATCTGGCCTTTGTATCAATGGCCACCTTTTTTCTTATCTTCTTCAGTCCATTGGGAAACTTCTTTGACTAGTTGTCTTTCAGGAATGAAGGGAGTGGTAGCAGTGGCAGGAACAACAACATTGATGATGAATGGGATATAGGGTCCATGTTCCACATAGTAAGGTATAGTGGGATCTACACCTTCTAGGAAAAGCATCATTCGATTTTTCCAGAGATTAAAGTTATCTTTACTAAATCGAGGAGGTTTGGCAAGAGATCCATTATCAATGTAGTTTGTGTTTGTGTTTTGTGCTATTTATAAAATAGCAATGTAGTTTGTGTTTGTGTTTTCTGCTATTTTTTGTTGAGATTAAACAATCTGCTCTGATACCACTTGTTGGTCCCGTAGGGTTATACAAGTATTAGTTTGTAGAAGGGGGGTTGAACACAAACACATAATAATTATGGCTTTCTAAATTGTTTATTGATAAATCAGACAATTTACAGTTTGTTGGGGAATAAGATTAAGTACAAGACCTAATCTAAACAAACTTTGAGAATCACTAAGTATTCTTGCACTAAGAAATAGAGAGAAAAGAAGATAGAAAATTAAGGATAATTTTCTAAGGCACTTAGAAGATTCAGGGATGACCACCCTCAAACTGAAGGTGCATTCCTCCTATTTATACTACACGCATTTAATGCATGTCAGCAGGACTTTACACGTGTCAACATTTGGTTGGGCGCATGCTTCTGACTTTTGCAAACATACTTTGGGCCGCATGATGAACAGTGTAGTGGCAGAGTGGTTTGTACGATTCTAGACAAAGGTATGTCCTTCTGACAAATCGTACAAAAGTGTGCAAGAGGATAAGACAAACATTTCTTGTCAAGCAGGCTTCATGATGAGTGATCGCTGAGTTGATCTTACATCAGTAAGACCTGATATAAGTAAGTTATCGTTGAAGTCTTCTTCTTGAAACATCGTGTGGGTGGACTTGTCTTGGTTTCACTGATATCCGCATCAGATCATTAGTAGACTTGTGACTTGTTCATCAGCTTTATCTTCGATGTCAGCGATGAACTCCTTGTCCCGAAACATGTCTCAGGGATTACAAGCAACATTGATTACATTTGTACAATCAATGATCATTAGCGAAACTGAACAAACTCAGTTATCACTGATGTACATTTCTCAGTGATAAATAATGAAGAACAGTGCTTTACCCATCAGTGATACTGTAAAGCCCGTGTTCCGGTATGGTTTTATTTTATGTATTTATTTATTAATTTTTTTTCTCTAAGCGAATTATTTGTTAACGGGATGGTCGAGAAAGATCAAGAGGGAATTAGTTTTAGCGTTAGTTGGTTCATTTGTAAAATTTTAACTTTTAGGGGTGGAAAATGAAAGTAGGACAACCTAGGGGTTAAATGTGTAAGTTTGGAAAATGTTGCTTGGGGTCGGCCCATAAGGGAACCGACCCCCTCCCATTCTTTTGTTCTCGTTTTCTTTCCTGTGTCCAACAGAAGTGGCACCAACAAGAAACCATTACAAAACCCTATTATCCTCTCCTTCGTTTTTTTCTTTGCTGCGCCGTAAAAACCCTACCAGCACACCTTCTTCCTTCTCTAGCGGCTGCCGTAAACCACCAGGACCACCACCAGCGTCGCCGCTGGTTTCTGCCGGAGAGAGAGAAAGGGAGTCGGAGTTGGATATCGCTTCGGTGTCGTTACAAGGTAAGGTTACCCATTCCTTTGTTTTATTTCTCCGTCGTTTCAGCCACAAAACAACCACCACCGCCGGCGCCGCCCTGTTCTGCCGGCGAGTGTGTAGAGCCGAGAGAGAGAGAGAGCGAGACAGCGAGAGAGCCGTCGAGCGGGTGGAGGAAGGAGCGTGACTGCGTGAGGGTACTGCTGTGGTTTCTCGAGAGGTACGGTTTCTCTTCTCGTTTCTTCTTGTTTTTCGTTTCGTCGTCATCTCGCCGCCGTGAAACCACCACAACCGCCGTCAGCCTGGGCTGCCGGCGTGTGGCCGCCGTGCACACCAGGGTTGTGGTTGCACCGTGCGGGATTGTGGTTTAGTTGTGTGTAAGTGTGGCCGAGATGAGGTAGATCCTTTTGTTGTCTCGTCGGAATGAGATACCGTAATCACCACCACCGCCGGTGGTGGCTGCCGCCGCCGCCGCCGGCGACCACCACTGCCGGAGGTGGCAGTGGGTGGTGCTCGAGTGGTTGAACCTTTTTGCCTAAAATCCTAATCGCGTGAACGCTTGTTGCAAACCCGAATCGTTTTAACCGAACGCGTAAACCATTCTATCATTTTATGTGATCGATATCGTTTCTGCCCAGTTTTTATTTCGTCCATAACTTTTCCGTCGTAGCTCGGATTGAAGCGGAACCGGTGCCCACGGTTCACATTCTGTGCCGGACACACTTTTCGTGTTTTAGCGGAAGTCCGGTTTGGCCTCTAGCTAGGCTTAAAATGGCTGTTTGTACAGCAGGTCTGAATATGACAGTTTCGCGTCCTGTTTTTAGAAAATTCATATTAAATTGTAGAAAACTCGTTAGGAGGTGTATAATATGTCCTTGGAACCCTAACTCATAGTACTTTCTGGTTATGTATTTTAATGGAGGATTTTCTGGGTTCAAAGAGGTCGGATCAGGTCCCGAACAGACCTGTTTGGTTAGACCGAAAAGTCGTTTTAGTGACATTTTAAGGGTGCGTCGTGTTTTAGGGTCCGGGTCTCGTGTTAATACTTTTTAACGTTCGTTTAGGTGTTGGGAAGTGATTTTGGACTGTGAAGCTTGAGTTACTGGTTGTAAGCTGGACGCGCTTACGAGGTGAGTTCTCTCACTATAACTAATGTCGGTTACTTTTTACATTACGATTTGTACGTGTATGGTAGTTTTAATTGTTTGTGATGCGGGACTAAATAGTGGGGCGTCTAGTCGCACCTTTATTGTTATGACTACGCGGGTGGCGTAGGAGTTCGGTGGGGCCGACGCTTATATACGCGGGTGGCGTAGTGACTCGGCGGGGCCGAGGTTTATATACGCGGGTGGCGTAGGAACCCGGGGGAGCCGGGTGATGCTTGCACGGTTATTGTGTGGTCGGGTGGACCAGTTTATGCCTTTGGGTGGGATGGTGTAGGTATGCATGTTTATGATTTGTTCGTAGACGTGTATGCTGTTTATGTGCAATTATCTGTTTAGAGGTGGTGTGGAAGTAACTGTGTTATTTATGGTGTCTGAATTCACTAAGCTTCGTGCTTACCCTTTCCCAATAAAATTGTGGTTTCAGGTGCGAGTGGCTCCAAGGCGTGACGAGTACACACTGGCGCATGGGAAGAGTTGATTACTTTTATGATTTTAATTTTAGACATTTATCCCGCTGTTTATTGTTCGTAAGAATATTAATTATGAGTTTGCAAACGAGATGATTGAATTATTAAATGAGTTTTTATTAATGAAATGTTACTTTAAAATTTTTAAATTCCTTGTTGTTAGACAACCTAGGGGGGGTAAGGTTGTATTTAAATAATTTACTTTCAAAAATTCTTTTATAAAAGTATCTTAATAATGTAAATACAACAGAGTATATGAAAACACAACAGATACGTATAAATACAGGATAGTATAAATACAGTAAATAAAGCAGAGTATATATACAATAATTATATAAACAGATATAATTAAAAGCACAGCGGAATAAATAAAGAGATAAGGGATAGAGATACTTGACACAGAGATTTACTGATTTACCACCAACTGTGATAAACCAGCAGCCGAGACACTTCTCGACACGATCCAATAAATGTATTCTTTACGGTAGAACACAAACCAAATACAAAGGAATTTGTAATAGTTTCTCAAGCCTCTGCTATGAGATAAACAGGATCACACACCCGTTATTCAAATACTTACAAGAGGAGTATAACTCACAATGGGTAATCACTCTTGTATAATAATCACTTGGATATTTTATAAAAAAGGTTTTATAAAATATATATATTAAATAAGTGAGAGAGCTGAGAAATGGATGGAGTTGGTTGCTTGCTGTTGTTGTTTGTGTTGTCTTTTCTTTCTTCACCATCAGCATGCAAATATATAGCATGAAGCTTCCAACGGATATGTGCATCCGCGGTATACCGCCAAATGCACGCGGTATACCGTGCAGTAAAAAGTACACTGACACTTCAACGGCTCTCATGCAAAGTTGACTTCTGGAATGCGTACCCGCGGTATACCTGCTAAACACCGCGGTATACCGCCTGTAAAAGTAGCTTCAACCAATCACAAATGCACAGCAAACTCTGCCGCGGTATACCGCCTGTACCTCGCGGTATACCTGCGTCAGAAAAAGCAACTTCTTCATGACGCAACCAAATCTTGTAGGATCTTCTCAAAAAAAATATTTAATTAAAATCATTTATTTGGTTTTTAGAAATTATCCAAGTGGTATATTATTTTAGGGTGTTTATCATTATAAATTATAAACACTAATGACAACGTAAATCTTCCGTCTTGAACTCTTCAGATAAGATCTTCGTGTTCTTCAATAACTGTACACTTGGATAGGATTGTTAGATAAACAATAATACGGTGTGTTTGTAATCATCAAAATAAATATATATAAATATATAGAGATGTGGTACACTTGCACCAACAATCTCCCCCTTTTTGATGATGACAAACACAACCGCTAAGCATGAGCATATGCGGTTTCTCTCCCCCGTTTGTCGAAACAAAAAGGGTCAAGAAAGACGGTATGCTTCCCCTCGAGAGATGCTCCCCCTCAAAATATGCATATAATTGAGGTAGCATAAACTCATGGGTAAAAGAGCTAAAACGCCCCCCCTCAAATTAATAACGATATCAATTTGATCTTATAAAATTTGAGGGATAAAATAAAATGCAAAAAGCAATAGAGACATAAGATATACAAACCAATACGAAACACTTGCACCAAAACGGATCTTAAGGCTTCAATTTTCGGTTAATTTTATGTGATTAAAAAAAATCACCACGTATTATGACCTCGTCAGGTAACCACGTATTATAACCTCGGCAGGTAACCACGTATTATAACCTCGGCAGGTAACCACGTATTATAACCTCGGCAGGTAACCACGTATTATAACCTCGGCAGGTAACCACGTATTATAACCTCGTCAGGAAACACGTATTATATCCTCGTCAGGAAACACGTATTATATCCTCGTCAGGAAGCACGTATTGTATCCTCGCCAGGAAACACCTACAAAAGGCAAAGAAAATTTTTCGTGGTACCCTTTTCTTATGGGTCCTTTTAACAGTTAGTATAAAACATAAACTGCAAAAAATATGTTGTCGACATAAAACAAACACGACAAACATACAAAGCCATATAAATGGTTTAAAACCATAAACGCATTCCACCCGGATTATCAACATTAAACATTCCTTTCGGAATCCATTTTCTAACCATTTTAATTTTACGATTGTATTTATCATACACATAAAATGAAGCATTTATATTCACATTATTGTTAGGTCTAGAAAAATTACCATTATACATACGAGCATGCGGTTTCCTCCCATAATTCACATTTTTTATTTTTGACATATATGGAGGTTTTCTCGTATCAACTTTAGGAGATGCAAAAAATCTTTTAATGGGTTTACACGAACATTTATCAACACATGTATCGGAACCAATGCCTTTACGACAATTTATACGATTAGGCATATTTAGCATTTTAAGCACTTTATCATTGCTACTATTAAAAGCATTTGCTAATAAGTCATTTTTCTCATGCGATTTACATTTAGCATTTAAACATGCAATTTCATTTTCAAGAATCTCGCATTTTGCACATATAATATCTTCATGTGTCTTTTTATTTAAGCATGCAATTTTATCATTTAAAATAACACAAGATTTACAAATATCTTTTTCACTTAATTTATTTTCTAATTTAGTGATAACATCTAAATCATGAGCAGATTTTTGTTTACCGTCATCTATTTCCTTTTTATATACAGATACGGTTTCTTTTAAATTAGAAATTTCATCTTTATATTTATTTGCGAGAGCAGCCATATCATGAAATGATTTATATAATTCGTCAAGATTATTTTCATCGTCACTATAATAATTATCACTATAATTACTATCACAATTATTTTTAGAAGAATATGATGAAGATACCTCATTATCATGGTCGGCCATGAAACAAAAATTTTTGGCCTCATTTATGCTTGCGCTCAACGCGCCTCCAACTAAAGCTTTTGGTGTGTTGATTTGTTTTGCTCGTTTCGGACACACACTCGCATAGTGATCCTTGTCGCCACACACATAGCAAAAGCCTTTCTTTTTATTGGCTTTTTCATCGTCGCTAGATTCGTCATTTTTGTCTTCACTTTTGTGGACGTTGCGACTTTGGTTTTTACCACCACGACGGTAGTCTCCATTTTCTTGAAACCTATCATTATTAGCAAACTTTTTGTTAGATAAAAGTTTAGAAAGTTTTCTTACCAACTTGACTAAATCGTCAAGATTTTCGGGTTCGTCATCCGAGGAACTTGCATCTTCCTCCTCTTCCTTTTCTTTTGAGGCAACGACTTTGAGAGCGATGGATTTCTTTTTGACTTGCTCCCGGACTTGATTTCTTTTTAGTGCGATTTCGTGCACTTTAAGATTGCCGATGAGATCATCGAGCTTCATCGTTGCGAGATCTCGGGAGTCTTCTAAAGATGTAATTTTTGCCATCCACTCCGAAGGAAGTGCTCGAAGAATTTTCCTTACATAGTCTTCGTTAGGATAAGTGCGACCTAATCCCTTCAAAGTAGTCATAATGAGGTTAAAACGTTTAAACATTGAGTCGATTGACTCATCTTTTGACATTTCGAACAGTTCATAATCATGTACTAAAATATTTATTTTAGAGCTTTTAACTTGAGTATTTCCACGATGAGTGTCACTCAAGCTTTGCCAGATTTGATTAGCAGTTTTACAGGTATATACTCTTTCTATTTCATCGGAAGTTAAAGCAGCATATAATATATTTTTAGCCTCAAAATTTAAACAAAAATGAGATTCTTCAGCGGGAGTCCAGTCTTTAACAGGTTTATCAACAATAACATTATTTTTTATAATAGTAGGATTAAAATTCCCATTTTCTATAATATCCCAAATTTTTTGACTTTTGCCACGAACGTGACATTCAAATAGCTCGGCCCAAATGCCAAACTTTTCAGTATCTATCAAAGGAGGTTTAGAGAACACAAAATTAGTTTGTTGAGCCATTTAAAAAAAAAAAATTAAGACAGAAATTTTTGAAAGACCCGCTCTGATACCAAATGTTAGACAACCTAGGGGGGGTAAGGTTGTATTTAAATAATTTACTTTCAAAAATTCTTTTATAAAAATATCTTAATAATGTAAATACAACAGAGTATATGAAAACACAACAGATACGTATAAATACAGGATAGTATAAATACAGTAAATAAAGCAGAGTATATATACAATAATTATATAAACAGATATAATTAAAAGCACAGCGGAATAAATAAAGAGATAAGGGATAGAGATACTTGACACAGAGATTTACTGATTTACCACCAACTGTGATAAACCAGCAGCCGAGACACTTCTCGACACGATCCAATAAATGTATTCTTTACGGTAGAACACAAACCAAATACAAAGGAATTTGTAATAGTTTCTCAAGCCTCTGCTATGAGATAAACAGGATCACACACCCGTTATTCAAATACTTACAAGAGGAGTATAACTCACAATGGGTAATCACTCTTGTATAATAATCACTTGGATATTTTATAAAAAAGGTTTTATAAAATATATATATTAAATAAGTGAGAGAGCTGAGAAATGGATGGAGTTGGTTGCTTGCTGTTGTTGTTTGTGTTGTCTTTTCTTTCTTCACCATCAGCATGCAAATATATAGCATGAAGCTTCCAACGGATATGTGCATCCGCGGTATACCGCCAAATGCACGCGGTATACCGTGCAGTAAAAAGTACACTGACACTTCAACGGCTCTCATGCAAAGTTGACTTCTGGAATGCGTACCCGCGGTATACCTGCTAAACACCGCGGTATACCGCCTGTAAAAGTAGCTTCAACCAATCACAAATGCACAGCAAACTCTGCCGCGGTATACCGCCTGTACCTCGCGGTATACCTGCGTCAGAAAAAGCAACTTCTTCATGACGCAACCAAATCTTGTAGGATCTTCTCAAAAAAAATATTTAATTAAAATCATTTATTTGGTTTTTAGAAATTATCCAAGTGGTATATTATTTTAGGGTGTTTATCATTATAAATTATAAACACTAATGACAACGTAAATCTTCCGTCTTGAACTCTTCAGATAAGATCTTCGTGTTCTTCAAGAACTGTACACTTGGATAGGATTGTTAGATAAACAATAATACGGTGTGTTTGTAATCATCAAAATAAATATATATAAATATATAGAGATGTGGTACACTTGCACCAACACTTGTAATTTTTGGGACGTTACAACTTGGTATCAGAGCACGACTTGAGTGAATCAAACGCATTTCGGTGTGTTTGATCTCAAGTTTGCGGCTATAAAATTTTCTTTAAAGTTTTTTTTTGGAAATAAAAAGAAGGAAAAATCCGTTTGAGGAACGGTGATCGAGGGCGCAGTGTGTACAGTCAGCCGGAGCCAAGAGGGAAAGGTACATTGCTTAGTGTTGTATTGCTTTCTAGGCATAGGGTATGCATGCTAGATTGCCTGTTGTTGACACTATGCTGTATGATGATTGCTTGCTAGTAGGAATCAATGCTAGTCATAGTAGGTTGTTAAATGGAGGCCCTATAGGTTGTATGCAGTAAGAATCATATAGCCTTAGAATATTTGATTTAGTTCTATTGCGCAGCTCTTGTTTGAGTCCAACCGTTCTAGGATAGAATTTTGTATTCGAATGTCTATTTGATTCACGATGCATGCGACTGGGTATTCGTGAGGCAACTCGTTATGGCTAATAGGGATTCCGTGGTAGCAAGGGTAGTGGGATGAGATGAAATTCCTAGTGAGCTGGGAAGAGTGTTTATATAGGAGTATGTGTGCTGGATTGCTTGGTGCTTATTACACTGTACTGCATGTTTGTTGTTTGCTAATAGGAGTTCATGCTAGCCCTAATAAGTTGTTAAGTGAATGCACTATAGGTTGTATGCGGTAGGAACCAAATAGCCTTAGAATGTCGGATTTAGTTCTATTGCGCAGCTCTTGTTTTAGTCCAACCGTTGTAGGATAGAATCTTATATTCGAATGTCTATCTGGTTTTACACTGTGTGCGACTGTGCATTCGCGAGGCGACTCGTCATGACTAGTGGGGATTTCGTCATAGCAAGGGTAGTGGAGTTGGGTGGAATTTCTAGGGAGCTAGGAAGAGTGTGTACATATGCCGGTGCGGGCATATGTGTGTAGTTATCGGCGAGAAACTACTTGGACCCGTCGGATGGAACTCGGAACGAGTGATGATAGGTGTGGAAGGTAGTAGTAGAGCTCCTACTATCGGAAACACAGGATCAATGCTCGAGTCGGGGAAAGTCACGAGGAATCCAAGGAGTTGAGCGTGAGCGTTGTTAGTGTGAATTATTATGTGCTAATAACTCGTTGTAATATCTACCCAGAATAGCCATCACAAGGAGGAACGACTATAGTAAACCTACTAGTACAGGTGTGTACTTGTTTGCTTTGATGGGATGATCGTTGGGGTAGTGTCGAAGGTTATAATTTAGTAGTCGTTGGTAATGGTCGGTTGGGTATCTCGGGGTGAGACCCCGGTATTCCTGTGTTATGACCTTGACTTTTCAGTAGGCACTAGGAGGATATAGTCTTGGGCACTTACCTAAGAGGTAGTTCCGATGTGCCGGGCCTTGAGACGTACCTGGGAGGCAGGCGTTAAGGCGTATCTTGTTACAGTATAACTAGGTTCCCTATGGCGGGCGAGGAAGATAAGTAGACGGTGGAAGATTGGGTATTCCACACGTGTTGTTAGTGTAGACCGAATAGTGTCAGTTAAGGGAATGATGCCCTTTGTAATTAAGAGAATAAATGCGCAGTAACCTTTTTGAAGTAAGTAGTATGTTTAAGTGTCGACTTTTGGGCTTGAGGCCAAACACCCTTAGTGTAATCGGGGATTTGTAGCCGACTTTGAAATAATAATGGCGACGGTAGTAGTAACCCTGAAATGCTTAATTGTGATGAATGGTTATGGTGAAATGACCTTCGTGGGTGTTTATAAGTTTACTGGTTTGATGATCCGTGTGAAATAAATTTGGGAGTCCATTAGAGCTCGTGGAAGTTAATCGACAGTAATGGTAGGAATGATCGGATTCGAGTGTCCTGTAGGGTATATTGGTGAGCAACTTTAGAATAGTTAGAGCTTGAAATTTGAATCGGGATGTATGGAATATCTAAGGTTGGGAGACAACCGAAGTCGTTTGACTAGGAATGATTCCAGTCGTTGGAGTGTTCTTCCGATCGTAATCTCAGTGTTCTTGAAGGAGTTTTGTTGGTAAGAAAAGTATTCGAGAAATTCTAGACGGGGTGAGAAATTTAGATTCTAGTTGAGGAAATGCCAGTGGCAGCACCGAAGGGGTACGAGTGGACTTGGGAACCCGAGGTTGAGATGCGGGAGAGCTATCCGGAGCTATTTGCGGACGTAGACTTCGGGGACGAAGTCTAATTCAAGCGGGGGAGAGTTGTAAAGCCCGTGTTCCGGTACGGTTTTATTTTATGTATTTATTTATTAATTTTTTTTCTCTAAGCGAATTATTTGTTAACGGGATGGTCGAGAAAGATCAAGAGGGAATTAGTTTTAGCGTTAGTTGGTTCATTTGTAAAATTTTAACTTTTAGGGGTGGAAAATGAAAGTAGGGCAACCTAGGGGTTAAATGTGTAAGTTTGGAAAATGTTGCTTGGGGTCGGACCATAAGGGAACCGACCCCCTCCCATTCTTTTGTTCTCGTTTTCTTTCCTGCGTCCAACAGAAGTGGCACCAACAAGAAACCATTACAAAACCCTATTATCCTCTCCTTCGTTTTTTTCTTTGCTGCGCCGTAAAAACCCTACCAGCACACCTTCTTCCTTCTCTAGCGGCTGCCGTGAACCACCAGGACCACCACCAGCGTCGCCGCTGGTTTCTGTCGGAGAGAGAGAAAGGGAGCCGGAGTTGGATATCGCTTCGGTGTCGTTACAAGGTAAGGTTACCCATTCCTTTGTTTTATTTCTCCGTCGTTTCAGCCACAAAACAACCACCACCGCCGGCGCCGCCCTGTTCTGCCGGCGAGTGTGTAGAGCCGAGAGAGAGAGAGAGCGAGACAGCGAGAGAGCCGTCGAGCGGGTGGAGGAAGGAGCGTGACTGCGTGAGGGTACTGCTGTGGTTTCTCGAGAGGTACGGTTTCTCTTCTCGTTTCTTCTTGTTTTTCGTTTCGTCGTCATCTCGCCGCCGTGAAACCACCACAACCGCCGTCAGCCTGGGCTGCCGGCGTGTGGCCACCGTGCACACCAGGGCTGTGGTTGCACCGTGCGGGATTGTGGTTTAGTTGTGTGTAAGTGTGGCCGAGATGAGGTAGATCCTTTTGTTGTCTCGTCGGAATGAGATACCGTAATCACCACCACCGCCGGCGACCACCACTGCCGGAGGTGGCAGTGGGTGGTGCTCGAGTGGTTGAACCTTTTTGCCTAAAACCCTAATCGCGTGAACGCTTGTTGCAAACCCGAATCGTTTTAACCGAACGCGTAAACCATTCTATCATTTTATGTGATCGATATCGTTTCTGCCCAGTTTTTATTTCGTCCATAACTTTTCCGTCGTAGCTCGGATTGAGGCGGAACCGGTGCCCACGGTTCACATTCTGTGCCGGACACACTTTTTGTGTTTAGCGGAAGTCCGGTTTGGCCTCTAGCTAGGCTTAAAATGGCTGTTTGTACAGCAGGTCTGAATATGACAGTTTCGCGTCCTGTTTTTAGAAAATTCATATTAAATTGTAGAAAAATCGTTAGGAGGTGTATAATATGTCCTTGGAACCCTAACTCATAGTACTTTCTGGTTATGTATTTTAATGGAGGATTTTCTGGGTTTAAAGAGGTCGGATCAGGTCCCGAACAGACCTGTTTGGTTAGACCGAAAAGTCGTTTTAGTGACATTTTAAGGGTGCGTCGTGTTTTAGGGTCCGGGTCTCGTGTTAATACTTTTTAACGTTCGTTTAGGTGTTGAGAAGTGATTTTGGACTGTGAAGCTTGAGTTACTGGTTGTAAGCTAGACGCGCTTACGAGGTGAGTTCTCTCACTATAACTAATGTCGGTTACTTTTTACATTACGATTTGTACGTGTGTGGTAGTTTTAATTGTTTGTGATGCGGAACTAAATAGTGGGGTGTCTAGTCGCACCTTTATTGTTATGACTACGCGGGTGGCGTAGGAGTTCGGTGGGGCCGAGGCTTATATACGCGGGTGGCGTACTGACTCGGCGGGGCCGAGGTTTATATACGCGGGTGGCGTAGTGACTCGGCGGGGCCGAGGTTTATATACGCGGGTGGCGTAGGAACCCGGGGGAGCCGGGTGATGCTTGCACGGTTATTGTGTGGTCGGGTGGACCAGTTTATGCCTTTGGGTGGGATGGTGTAGGTATGCATGTTTATGATTTGTTCGTAGACTTGTATGCTGTTTATGTGCAATTATCTGTTTAGAGGTGGTGTGGAAGTAACTGTGTTATTTATGGTGTCTGAATTCACTAAGCTTCGTGCTTACCCTTTCGCAATAAAATTGTGGTTTCAGGTGCGAGTGGCTCCAAGGCGTGACGAGTACACACTGGCGCTTGGGAAGAGTTGATTACTTTTATGATTTTAATTTTAGACATTTATCCCGCTGTTTATTGTTCGTAAGAATATTAATTATGAGTTTGCAAACGAGATGATTGAATTATTAAATGAGTTTTTATTAATGAAATGTTACTTTAAAATTTTTAAATTCCTTGTATTTTTTGGGACGTTACAGATACTGAACAGACTGCGTATATTATCATTGATGGTGAAACACTAATACATATAATGTTTACTGAGAGAGTTTGGATCAACATGTAACAATTCTACTTGTAGAGAACTATTTTTAGAGCATTTGTGAGCCAATGATCCCCTCATTCAATGTCTTGGTCTCTTTATTTATACTTGAGCATTTGTAACCGTTGATTTAATGATCATAATGATTGTAACAGTCGTGTATTTATAATAGAATTAAATGTTTGTCGTCAGTTACGTTTGATGCATTGATTAGATGAATATTGGTCATAATTCTTTCGTTATAAATGGACCTACAATAAATACGTAACGGTCGTCGATTAATGAGAATTAAATAAGACAATTACCTTCTTGAGTTGTCTTTGGTTGACCATGACCAACAGTCAGGTCTTAAGACAATCGACATGATAGATGCGACATGTTTACAGGTGCCAGCTAACATGTGACAGAGGACTAGCGACACGAAACTGGCGACACGTAACTAGCGACATGAAACTAGCGACACGTAACTGGCGAAACAAAACTTGTGACATAAGACTAGTGACATGTGACTGGTGACATGTTACTTGCGACATAAGACTAGTGACATGTGACTTGAGACATGTGACTAGCGACATAAGACTTGTGACATAAGACTAGTGACATAAGACTAGCGACATGTGACTAGTGACATGTGACAGGTGATGTGTGACATGCGACGGGTGACATGTGACATTCGACAGATGACGTGCAGTCATGAGATGTAAAAACGCCATCTTGAATGACTATTGACACAAGATGTCTTTCGATAACCAACTATCGTGGTTATTAATGTATGTCGGGGATATGAAAATCGTGGGTATTATCCTTATCGGTCGGGGGTATGATTGTCGTAGATATCCTTGGTCGTCATGGTAATCAATGACCATGGGTCATGTCGAGGGAATTTCCCACGTCGGTCAATGGTGTGATTATTTACCCAAACAACCCTAATCTTGAGCTTTCTTGAAGAAAAACTTGAATCCACAAGCAATCCTTCCAAATAATACATCCACAAACTCCCAAAACACAAACAAACAAACAAACCCACATGCTTAGAATCATTCTCCAAAATTTCTTATCAAAATCTCCATTTTGACCAAAATCCTAATTTTGACCTAACTTTTCCCAAAACCATCTAAACCAAAATTTGAGAAATAACAACACTAGGAAGTCATAAATGGAGCATTTGAAATTTATATAAAAAATTAGGAAAGTTAAGGATGAACTCACCACTTTGGTTTTGATCAAAACCCCTAAAACCTAGAAATCTCAAGGAATGAAGATGAACACTTAAATCTAGCACATGAGGTTGTAATTATAAGCTTAAAGATGAAGGAACACTTGATTTCCAAGAGAAATCCCCAAAATCAGTTAGGGTTTGTATTAGAAGGTGGGGAATCAGTTGGGGAGAGAAAGGAAGGAGTATGAGAAATGGGAAATGAGAAAAAGGCTAAAAGAAATAAATTCCTAACTCAAAACCACAACTTAGAAACCACAAAAACGTACGGGTGACATTTACTTACCGAAAATTATGAGTGTTACATACAATTAGTTTTTTAATTTTAAACAAGACAAATCATCATGCGACAAAGGAATCCAGATTAATTTCTTGGAGCATAGAATCTTGGCTTGGTTTTCAACCAACCAATACATTCGGATCACAACATTAAATACACGGGTAGAAATCAATAAGAGATTCCACATAAACTTCGCTAATAAGGATATGACTTCTTTCCCTTGATGTTTTCGCCTCCTCGAACGTCATTTGAAATGCCCTCCCCGCTACTCTCGAAGAGATCTCCTTCTTCTCTTAATTTCCTCTTGACTTTAGCTTCAGAAAATCGCTTCTAAATTGGCCTGCCTGCTTAGACTCGAATTAGACCAGCCCCTTCACCGGGAACTCCTTAAAGGCGTGATCGGACTTTCCGCATTTATAACAATCATTGAGGTTCGAACTGAAGGGGTTGTGATGCATGCTTCGGAACCTTTCGCACCACTTGGATTTATACCTAGAGTGGGTCCCACGGTTATGGTTGAATGGTCTTGGCCTCTTGAAGGACCAATATTTGCTTCACATCTTCTCTTATCTCCCACCACCACAATCTTCTCTAATTTTCTCTGAGCATAAACGTCCTCTATGAGTTGTGTTTCCTCCATCAATTCTTGGAGGGTGGAGGCCTTAGAAATATCGGACTATCGCCTCTATATCCATTGGCAAGCCGTTAAGATAGGCATTGACCTTCTCCTTTTCACGTGGGCCACATGCCCCACTAAATCCAACTTCTCCATGAAGTGAATGGAATACTCTCACAAACATTATCCCTTTCTTGAGAGCCCACAACTCATATTCTCTTTGGTCATTTGCTCTTTGATTGCAATATTTATCCATCACTTTCTTCTTGAACATATCCAAAGTCCGTTGTGGAATGATGGAAGCTCCAAAAGTATGTGTTAATGGCGTGTTTTAATTGAATATGTTATGTTGTAAATTGTTAAAGTTTATTAGTTTTTAAAATTAGTTGGATAAATTTAAATTTAATTTAAAACTTACAGATAAGTATAATTCTAGTTATTAAATTGGTATTACACAACAAATAAAATAAAAATACAAGAATTTAAAAAATTGAAGGATCATTTGTAATTCTCAAAAAGTTAGAAAAAAATAGAGAGTATGAATAGTAACTCTCTATATATAGAGAGTTACTATTCATTTCTCTATTTTAGAGAGTAAAATAGATGTTTCATTGGAGAGGATTTAGAGAGTAAAATAGAGATAGAGAGTAAAATAGAGGGTTCATTGAAGATGGTCTAAGGTCCCTCGAAGGAATTTTTAACTAATAAGGTCCCTCTATTTTCAGTTTTTATAACACATAAGGTCCCTCTTATTAAAAAAATTAAATAAAATGAAATTAAGAAGGGACAATTTCGTCCATTCACTTTTTCCATCCCTTTAAATAAGGAGTTAGATTTATACCTGGTCCTTGAGATTTACAAAAATAACATGTAACGTCCCAAAAAGAACATGGATATAAATATGGACACAACACTTTGTTTGATTAAAAAAACTCATGTTGAATATCTAATTTACACAGAAACCTAAAACTTAAAAGGATGTTGAATGGGGTACTCACTTTGGTTTCCTATTGGAATGTAAAAGAACTTAAGGTAGCGCTTGGTACGCAGACTGGATGGGACGTGTTAGGACATTTAAGTTGTCCTAAATAATTAGAAAGTTTTGTAAAGTAATGGATTTGGGCCTAATGGGCTTAGACATGTAAATGGGCTTGGGCTTACTTGTTGTAACAAGGGGGAAGGGCTATAAATAGGTCATTTCATGTTATTTGTAATCATAAGTTCATAATACAAAATGTAGCTCTTAATCTCATATTGTTTTCTCTAGATTAGGTTTACATTTCAATAATAAATTGTTCTCTCCTTCCTTATCTTGTTACAATTACTTGAAGTGTTGAAGATCATGGACTCACAATTGGTATCAGAGCCAAATCAATGAATTTTTTCTCGATACGATCATCGGATCTCGACATTTCAAGTAAATTTGTCCGATCTACATGTAAGTGTGCTCAAATCTCTTATGCTCTTGAAGATTTGCTCGTTATTTGATTCCAGATCATCTCCAATTTTTAGAATCGAATTTCGGCAAGTTTTTATGATTTTCGAAAATTTTGAGAGTTTTTCGGTGTTCTTCGCAAAAATTCTCAAGATCCGAAAGTTTTTTACGTGGATGAATTGATTTAAGCTTCACAGATCTGTTTGCATGTGGTTTTAGAGTGAGATAAATCTTTCAGATCTGATTTTCATCAACAAACGACAGAATTTGATTTTTCTGGTTCGTTATGGATCTTGACAATGTTCATCATGAACACATCGATCGATCTTAAGTTCTTGTGTATATTGATCGATTATTCTTCCACAGAACCGTTTTTCTTTTGATCTCGATCAGTTATCAATTCTCAGATCTGAATTTCATCGAGAATATAGTTAAATCTCAGATCTGGTGGTCGACAGATTGGAAAATTCAAAATCTCGCCGGAAAAATCGGTTGTTCCAGGAAAATCGTGTGCTCAGATGTGGTTCTTATCATATGTTTGTTTGGTGAATTCGATCTGTTTGCAACATTTAACCGTGAACAACAGCAAG
The DNA here is from genome assembly GCA_033807775.1 of Saussurea involucrata. NCBI lineage: Eukaryota > Viridiplantae > Streptophyta > Magnoliopsida > Asterales > Asteraceae > Saussurea > Saussurea involucrata. The sequence goes on from CM066327.1 coordinate 112,671,156, forward strand.
AAATCGAGAGGTGTAAGATAACTCGTCGGAAAATCGCATGTGATCCCATATCTAATCAAGTAACAATGTGTAATTCAAGAACTCTTCATTAAAGATGAGAAAGATACAAGATTGGAATTAAGATCCCCTTTCTCTCTCTAAACTCTCTCTCTAGGTTGTCATCCATCTATCATGCCCACTCTCTCTCAATGTACGTATGGATGACTTGCTTTCAATTACTATTACAAGGTATGTATTTATACCCTTGACCATCTCACTTAAATGTGTTGACTTTGACTCTCAACACCTCTATCTTTGACTTTAACTATTGCATTTGACTCTTACAAATAATACAATTACATATTAAATCTTGAATACATTTTATGCACTAACAATCTCCCCCTATGGATTTAAGATTTAAAAAAATGATGATGATAGTCCTCAGCTCTTTGTATCTTCAGATCTTCAACACTTTAGCTCTTTGAACAATCTTCCTCTTCGCTTTGAAAGAAAATCAATCTTCGAAAAATAACTCTGAAGAATTTTCAAGTAGGCGTTATCTTCAGAAATCCAATCTGACTGCTTTAGTCATCAACTGGATCTTCAAAATCAAATAGTCATCAAAGTCTTGAAACGCAAACTTCAAATCTTTGCGGTGTTGGTCAAAGTCTTCATATAAAATCTTTATATCTTTGAATCTTCGTATCACTGGTCTTTGTAACACAAATCTTTGAAACATTGTAGCACGGATCTTTGCATCTTTGAGAAATATCTTCAGTCTTTGATCATGAACTGGCTTTTGAGCTTTAACGGGTTTTGAGCTTTAACAAGCTTTGAATATCTTGAAATGTGTATCTCCACTTCTTGAACAATGAACATCTTTGAACTTTGAATCTTTGTCGAATCATCTCGAAACATCTTGAACTTTTTAACTCGATCTTTATTCTGAAATTGAAACTTTCAAATATTCTCCCCCTTTTTGATGATTGTGAGCATCATGATCATCAAAACCCTTTTCAATTTCAACAGTCTTTGAATATACCATTAACAATATCCTCCTTTTGATCTGAATAACCGTCAATTCCAAAAATATTTATCCGAATCTTTTCAAATTCAGACAAAATTAAAGTGGTAACCCTGAAACAACTAATGAATCAGTTAAAATGCCTGTAAGTTGCACGGAGCCACTTTGTACAACGAATGCAATTTGGAAAGGAGCTTTTTGATGTTCACTCCTCCAGGGCTTCCATTCAATCATCGAAAAACCACAAAGAAAATTCTATGAACGTTATGACAAGAAAACATATTCCTTGTGTGTACGTGCAAGTGTAGAAATGATTGAATCAACTTATGCTTGAAAATTAGGCTCAAATTGTGTAAAATGTTGAGACAGCAACAAGTTTCCACAGACTCAATGTGCATGAATGAAGAGCGAAGGTGGGGCAAACTTCCTTCTTTTTCAATATCCAGACCTTCCGAGTGAAGATCAGATAGATGATATGCTGCTTCCCCATGAAAATTGAAACATTTCTTTGTTGAGAAAGAAATGAGTAGCTGGTGGGGTTAATGCAAGAGTTGGCATGGGCTAGTTGCCTATTTCAATGATGGTCACCAAAGAATGTGAACCAATCAGTAATGTGGCTGCCCGACTCAGAAAGTAGATAGTGCAGAGTTCTCTTATTCTTTTAACTCTGTTCTCACACCCTCTTTCTGTTTTTAATCCGCTCACTTCTACCAAACTCTCATTTACATTTTACCTCAGCACAATGAGATACTCAACCGTATGAGTAATCTCCCCCACTCTTTGATTTCGACCCCTCACCCCTCAATCACTCAAGGATAACTTCTTGGGTAGGAAACACTGGTTAACATGGATCCATAGAAGTTCTTTTAAATTCTCACACTGATTCCCATGAAAAATTGTCCTAAAATTTTGCGTTGTTTAACAGTTTAGCTTGAACAATTATGAATCTTGGCATTTGATTAACATTGCCATCAGAATGTATGCTACTCAATAATATCGTGAAGATTTGAGCATTTAAACGTTGAAGATTTCTCAAAACAAGAATATAGAAAGAATGAAATGAATTCGAAAGACTTGTTTGAGAATCTGACAATGTATCAATCAGATCAAATATGAATGATAATCATGAAGGATAATCATGTAAGGTTTAGGGTATCAAAGAATTGGATATTTTGTTTATATGAACAAATATAAACAATTTTTGAATGAAACATTTAAGTTCTTACGCTGAAATGAATATGATGCTCAATCAAAATTTGAAAATTCAAACGGGAGTATTACCATCGAAAAAATGTTTCGTTTTGAGACATGGTAATAACAAAGTCAATAAGAAGTTGAACCGGTGTGTATGAATACTTGAAAGTATAGAAAAGATAATACGCAAGTATTAATCTTTAGAAACACACGGTCAGAAATGATATTATAACAATCCGAGATCTATATATGTATATATATAGGAAAACATTTAAAATCACACTTCTAAATTCATAAAATCTGTTTGAGAATCGAGAAGTGGTTTGAACATTTAAGAAAACATTTTTCATGCTTCAAAGTCGTTCTTCTTTCAAACAATCTCAGATTAAGTTCAGACGATACTTACATTGATAAACATTTAAGCTCCCCCTCAAATCATGATTGACTGATTAAAAATCAGATAAGCTCCCCCTCAAAATCTGCAAAAGATCTTAGTGAAACAAAATTAGTATGTATAGCAATCAAAGTCTAAAACAAATAAGTACGAGTTCTAAACTGATGTGTTTAGAAGTCAATCACTTTGAAGAACGGGTTCTAAACTGATGTGTTTAGAAGCCATAGTCTTTTATGCTCGGGTTCTAAACTGATTTGTTTAGAAACCATAATCTCTTTTATGCATCTCACCGGAGTGTCGCCGGAAAAACGGGAGTTGCCGGAAATCCAAGTTTTCGCCGAATTTTTGTCATTGATCTGCTCGTTTTTATCATTTCGATCTGTTTGGAACAAAATGACGTAAAATCCAGCAAGAAATCACATGTTTTAGGGTTGTTGGATGATCTCGCCGGAAAAAGTTGTTAGGTCATCGGAAAATGGTTGTTACTCGCCGGCGACAGGTATTTCACGATTGCATGATCGAGTTTATTAATGAGATACTTTTCTTCAATGATCTGAAGTGCTATGGAAACAAAATGGAACAATTTTGATCGTGAAAAATGAAAGTAAATTGGAAGTGTAATCAAGCAGTGCGTGAATGTTAGTGCATAAAATGTATTCAAGATTTAATGTTTAATTGTAAGAAGTCAAAGTAGAGGCTTTAAAGGTCAAAGTCAATGTATTAAATGAGGGAGTCAAAGGTATAAATAGATACCTTGTGTAGAGAATTAGAAAGTTGTCATTGTGGAAGATTCTTACGTATTAGAGAGATGGGTTTCTAGAGAGAGGTTTTAGAGAGAGAAAGTAAATCTCACTCTCAATCTTTGTATTCTTTCTCAATCTATGAAGATCAAAGTGTTTTTTACATTGTTACTTGATTAGATCTGGGATCACAAGTGGTATCAGAGCCTAATCAGATCAGATTATGCACAATTCAGTCCAGAATTGAAGAATTTTTGGTCAATTTTTGAAGAAAATTGATGTTCTTGCGTTTTTGAGAATTTTCTTGAAAAATCTTTAAAAATTCGGAATTAGTTTGTGTTTTTGATTGATTCAAGTTCACAATCTGATATCATTTTGTTGTTTGAAACATTTTGAATCAAAATTTTTGATTCTAAACAACAAAATCGTGATTTTGAATTTTTTTTTAGGTTTTACTGTTCTTCAAAAGGATTTACTGTTCATCGATTTGGAATTTTCAATAAAATGATCAGATGTTTCAATGAGATTTGAACATATTGTTTTTAACAAATAATTTCTCGTTTTGATTTAGAACAAATCTCAACTTTCAGTTTTAGATTTCATCATCAATTCAGCAAGTTTGAATTCTTGAAGATCGAGAAATAGAACATCGAAGATGTTAAATTTTGGGCTTGATCGATCTCAACTTTGAATATGTTTTGATCGATATAAGTACCACATATAAATTCATATTGAAATTTGGAGCAGATTATATTTTTCAGAATCGAAAAAGAAGCAGAAACAAGTGAGATAGGTTGTTGAAAATCAATTCATCAGAATTTGAATTGGCCGGAAAGCTTCGCCGATTTCTGAAAATATCTCGCCGGAAAAACGGGATTCGCCAGGAAAATGAAAGTTTGATTGATTAATCATCACAAATCGATTTGATTTTAATTTTCGGTCATACTACAATTTTCAGATTTGAAATTCTACAAGTTTTCAGCAAGTTTAATCTGTTCGAAGTGTGTTCGCCGAAAAACCGTACATCGCCGGAATGTGGGTTTTCGCCAGAAAACTCAAAATTGTCGGACGTTCTTTGAAGTCGTACACCACCTGTCCGACTTGTTCATAACTCTCGTACAACTATTAGACTCATAACTGTCGGACGCCATATCCTCATAACTCTCGTACAACTCTTAGACCCATAACTGTCGGACACCACTGCATCCATAACTCTCGTACAAGACTTGTAGTCGGACGTTCATAACTCTCGTACATAGCTTGTACGACAAGCTGAGTTCTCGGACAGAACTCCTAGTCGTACAGAATTCCTAGTCGTACATAACTTCTAGTCGTACAAACTTCTAGTTGTATAAACCTCTAGTCGTACACAACTCTTGTCGAACAAAACGATTCTCACCGGAGATACTAGTCGGATGAATTTGCTAGTCGGATACTTGATGCATGATAATGATTTCTTGGTTGCAATACGTTATTTGATGAACAAAGTCGGCTAAGAATAAAAAAGAAGTCAATTTGGTCGTGAAACATCGAAGTAGAACCAAGCTGAAACTTACAGATCGTAAAAGCATGAAATATGGTGATGATGAACAGTAACTTAATGGACCTCCGTTAAGTCCGTTAAGTTTCTGATTTTTTTTGGTCCTAAATCCGTTAACTCTGTTAGGTTCGTCGTTAGTTTAGTTACTTTCAGAAGTTAACAGGTTTGGTCCCTATAGTATAGACTTTAGGTTAGTTACATTTTTAGTCCTTGTAGTTTCTGATTTAGATTGAGTCAAGTTTAGTCCATGTAGTATTAGTTTTTAGTTTTTGACATTTCTATAGTTTTTAGGTTTATGTTTTGTCAATTTTAGTCCCTAGACTTTTAAGTGTTTTAGATTTTTACATTTTTAATCCTTTGAGTCTTAAATTTTAGATTTTTGTCATTTTTAGTCCTTATCGTTTATAAGTGTTAGGATTTTACACTTTTAGTCCTTAGTTTTCGTTTTAGTTTCGTATTTTGTCATTTTTAGTCACTATTTTTAGTATTTTTTTTCATTTTTTGTCAATTTTATCAATTTTTACCTGCTTTTGCTCGAAACTGATATATTTTTCTTACTTTTTGCAGGTTTATCGATTTAAAGTCCAGTATTCCGCATTAATTTTTCGGAATTAATTTTGAACGACAAATTTTATAATTTGTTATTCAAAATTTGATTTTGAAAATTTTTCTGACTTTAATCGATTTTTCTTTGATTATCGTGTGTGCATAATTCTACTTCTCACGAAGTATCTGACAACGATCAATTTTTAATCTTTTCAGGTAACAATGGATGAGTATTATATGGAAGTGTTAGCTTTATTAGCACCTAATTTATATAAATGTTTTATAAAGAATAGTGTCAATGACTTATTTGTATTTGTTGAGTGTCAAGGGCTAAAATTGTAAATAACCAATTGTTGTATTGGTTATAAAGTCATGTTTTAGAGTAATTTTAGGTTAAGCCTTTATTTTCAATATTCATACATATGCAGAAAGCAAGAGAGCTTCAAAGAGAGAATGTTCATCAATCTTATCAAGTAAACTCTTCTCTTTATCAATCAATACAAAGATTATTGCTATTATTATTGTTACTTGTTATATATGGGTTCCAACAATTGGTATCAGAGCCAAACAGATTCGAATTTGTGCTTCAATCCATTGTTTTTTATCAATTTTCGGAGTTTTATTTTGCTGCACTCTGTTTTGCTTCGGAAAACCACTTTCTGTTGGTTTTTGGACAAAACACCAAGCATTAAAGTTTCTTAGAATAGTGTCACGAACCTTTGTACCAAATTTCAGCTCAATCCGATCATTTTTGAAAAATTTGACTCAAGAACATTTGAATCTTCATCCTTAATTTTTATTTGCTGCACACGTTTTTGCTTCGAAAAACCATTTTCTGTCGGTTTTTGGACAAAACTCGAAGAATTAAAGTTGCCCAGAATATTCTCGTGCACCTACCTACCAAATTTCAGCTCAATCCGATAAGATTTGAAAGTTTTACTCAAGTGCACAAATTCTACTTCTCACAAAGTATCTGTTAACGATCATTTTTTTCAAGTAACAATATGTCAAGACTAAAATTTAGTGCTGATGCTGATTTTCATTATTATTCTAAACTCAGTACTAATTTTTGCAAAATTATTCCTAATCTTGAGAAAGAGTTGGAAGAAAGGAACAAGAGCATTCTTATTGATTCTGATAAAATTACCAAGCTAGAAGAGGCAGGTAAACTCTTAACCAATGAGAATATTGAACTGAAAAAGAAACAATTTGAGTCTGAAAAGTTTTGTGAAAAGAAGAAAGAGAAGTTTGACGAAGATAAGACTGTTTTTGAAAAAGAGAAGAAACGACTTGAACTTAAATGTTTAAGTTTTTCTAAACTGATTTCTGATTTTGAAAAACTTGTGATTTGTGAAAGAGAGAAGATTGAAAAGGAGAAAACTACTTTTGAAACAAAATCTATGGAATTTTCTTGTAAAAATTTAAAATTACAGAAAACTCTTGAAAAGGAGAGGAAAGAGCATGATTTTGAAAGAAAATAGTCTGAAAAGTTGAAGGTTGAAGGATTTCAAACAAAGTGTTTGAAAGATGATTTTGAGAAAGAAAGAAATGTTTTTAAAGCTGAAATGTCCAAATTGACAAAAAGACTTTCTCTTTTGTCAACTAAGATCATGTTGGAGAAGAGGTATAAATCTGATCTTCAAAAGATGTTTGATATGAATTTAAAAGAAAAGGAAGTTTTAGCTAAAAGGATTAAGGATTTTGACTTAGCAAACTCTTGTGCTGATCAATCAGTTAATCAAGTTTTTAGAAGAGTAAAAATGGTTTGGATAGTCAAAGGCTCTTCACTAGTTCAAAATGTTCGAAAGCCATATGTTTCTGTTGAACATAACAAGATCAGCAAAGCACTTCATGAAAATCCTAACAAAATAGGACCCATTTGGAAATGGGTACCAAAAATTGTTTGATCTGTCTTGCAGGTACATGGACTCCTTAATACATCTGTTAAGGACTCACACTTCACTGTACATTGGACTCTTAAACACTCAGTTTAAGACTCATCCTTCAAAGGCAATTGATTTCGGTGCACAACAATCAAGTACTATGACAGCATGCTGGCAGATTTGCGATGTCGTAGTAAATTGATCATATCTCACTGATTAAGACACCGATTGATACGATTCAAAAGGCCCTGGATTCCTAAGACACAGATGAACAATTTTCGTGTTTTGAGAATTTAGAGATTCGAAATTTATAAGGGTCATATGCATCGTTGAAGTAGACAACAGTGTGCTGATGGAAAGCTGATGGACAGATTTGCGCGACTGTGGTAAATCAACCATATCTTTGTCGTACGAGCTCGAAAAGAGGTGATTCAAGATGATCTAAATATATAACAAACAAATAAAAAATGTTTGTCTTTTGAGTTCTTGCAAAATCCAGAGGTAAAATGGTCTAACTCAGTGTCAAAGTAAGTGTAACACTTCTGTTAAGCTTCTGCCGAGCGGCGACCAAGCCTCTGCCGCACGCGACCAATCCTCTGCCGCACGCGACCAAGCCTCTGCCTCACACGACCAAACCTCTGCCGCACGCGACCAACCTATGTCGAGCCGCGACCAAACCTCTGCAGAGCCTTTGTCAAGCGTTTGTCAAGCCTCTGTCGAGCCGCGACCAAACCTCTGTCGAGCCGCGACCACTCAGACCAACTTCTGGCGACAACTCATACTTTGGCTCAGATTTTTGCGACCACCCTCTGTGGAACCGTTCACCACAGAGCCTCTGTGAAACCCGATAGAGCCTCTGTGGACTGAACCTCTGCTACCGAACCTCAGAGCCCATAGCGCAACGTCTTAGTTCTTGCTGTCAGCTTTGCGCACCTGTCGTATTTTCAACAGAACTCTCTCCTCGAATCTCCAAATTTGATGAGTTCAGTTGCGTTGAACTCGTAAGATAAAGATGAAACTTTTTCATGTTTTGAGTTTGGTCTGAATCGCTGTTCTTCTTGGTCAGAATCTCTGCTAAAGTCAGTATACATCTGCAGGACAGAAAGTTGTGTTTCACAAAAATCATCATCAGAGCTCTGTCGGCACTACGAGCAACCTCTGCCGACCAACCTCTGTGGTACTGTTCACCACAGAACCTCTGTGAAATCCGACAGAGCCTCTGTGGACTGAACCTCTGCGATTCAACCTCAGAGCCCGATTTATGTTTACTTGCTATCAGCTTTGCGCTGCTTCAGAAACATGCGCATAACTTTTGACTCGGTGCTCCAAATTACTCGATTCCAGTTGCATTGGAAAGATAATTCACAGACGCACGACTTTGATGTTTTGAGTTTTCTCAAATTATGTGTGCTGATATGCCAAAATCAGCTTCAAAGCCTGCTGTAAGGTGCTGGACCGAAAACATTGCAAATTAATTCATGCTCCTTCCGCTTTCAAGAACGGTGTTCTCATTGCTTCTACGTAATTCAGTGTAGGACCAGTACTTCATATATGTTCAAATCAGAGTTTTTGGCCGGTAATTTCTAAACTCTGATCCCCCGCACCTTGTATTTTTTTAAGTGGAATTATTTGTGTTGTTGGATATTCCTAACAAATGTGGAATCATCAAAGATGATTACCAACACTTTCTGATTCTTATAGGATATCTGATTTCAAATTGAGCTTAAATGAAATTTACTGCTCAATTTGAGGGGGAGAAAACAAATCAGATCTGACCATGTTCGTGTAAAGGTAAAATTTCTAAACCTATAAACTCATTATTTTTAGAGAAAGGCCATCTTTAGAATGATAAAACCTCTTTCAAATGGTCAAACCACTTCTACATGCTAAAATGCTTTATCTGCTATAGAAATTTGGATTTTAAATGCTTTTCTGAAACTACAAGTAGTCAGTGTGTGGAACAATCCAACCTCTAGGACAACAATTTCATGGGATCAATGTGTGAGCTTTATAGAACTTCTATGGATCACTTAAACCTGTGTTTCCTACCCGAGAAGTAAACCTTGAGTGGTTGAGAGGTGAAGGGTCTACATCAAAGAGTGGGGGAGATAACTCATCTGAGTTTTTCTCATCGTGCTTAAGAGGTAAAATTTAAAAAGAGAGTTTGGTTAGATGTGAGCTACATGATAAAAAGAAAGAGGGTGTGAGAACAGAGTCAAAAGAAATATACAACTCTGCACTATCTTTTTCTGAGCCGGGCAAGCCATATTACTGATTTATCACGACTCTTTGGTGATTATCATTGAAATAGGCAATTAGCCCATGCCAACTCTTGAATTAACCCCACCAGCTACTCACTTCCTTCTCCACAAGGAACTGTTTCACTTTTCCTCGGGGAAGCAGCACATATGTTATCTGATCTTTCTTTGGAAGGTTAGATATTGAAAAGAAGGAAAGTTGCCTCACCTTCACACTTCACTCATGCACATTGAGTTTGTGGAAACCTGTTATGTCCAAACAGTTTACACACTTTTGAGTTTAATAGATAATATTCTATTTTCTTCCACACAATATCACGAATCTTTGTGATTCCACATGCTTGTCTATGTGGTATTGCCAAGAACAGTTTGAGAAGTTTATTTTTTAATTTACTTCAATGATAACTGGAAGTCCTGTCAGAGCTTCATCATTGCCAACTCTGAGCATATGCCACACAATTTTTTTAATTGTTGTGATAATAGTTGCTATTTTGCTTCTATGTTAGATGATTACCCCTGGTTACTTATTCTTTAATACAGATTCTCATGAGCCGAATATGCTTGCTACTCAACCATCTTATCAGTTTATCTACCAACGACTATTACTCAAACTGGTTATACAAGCTTCCGCACTTTAAATCGTTCTCTGATTGTTTGAGTTTAATCTATGGGAGATAACTGGGATCTGAAAAGCAAAGCAACATTCAAGGGGGAGTATGCAACGATCAAGGGGGAGTTAAAAAAGAAATTGAAGCAACTGACATTGTGGAAGATCAGGAAAAGAAGACTCTCACAAGACTTGAAGATTGACACTCCAACGCCTCTAAAGAAAGCAAGGGGGAGACTACAAGATGATGCTTTCTTTATAAAACATTAGGGGGAGATTGTTAGCTTTATTAGCCCCTAATTTATATAAATGTTTTATAAAGAATAGTGTCAAGGACTTATTTGTATTTGTTGAGTGTCAAGGGCTAAAATTGTAAATAACCAATTGTTGTATTGGTTATAAAGTCATGTTTTAGAGTAATTTTAGGTTAAGCCTCTATTTTCAATATTCATACATACGCAGAAAGCAAGAGAGCTTCAAAGAGAGAATGTTCATCAATCTTATCAAGTAAACTCTTCTCTTTATCAATCAATACAAAGATTATTGCTATTATTATTGTTACTTGTTATATCTGGGTTCCAACAGGAAGAATATTTTGATCCACCGAAGGCGAGACTAACTGCTACATTGCAAGAAGAAAAAGAAGAAAACAAAAATCTAAGTCAAACTATTCTTGATAAATCTATCATAGATCACCAAGAAAAGCTTGATGAGGATAAGAAATTTTCTGATTCTCAAATATCCGAACTTAAAAAGACAATCAAGGATTTGGAAGAAAAGCATAATGAGAGCGAACTTTCTTTCACAAATCTTTCAAATGAAAATACAGAACTCTTAAATAAAATTAAAGATTTGGAAAAGAAGCTGTACTTGAGAGGTCAAACTGACCAAACAATTTTCATGAACAAGCCAAGACTTGTAAGCAATGTCAATAAGTATTGGGGACTTGGTTACGAAAACCCAAAACATTTGTCAAGCTATCTTTACATTACCGACAATGTATAATTTCAAATGTTTAAGATATGCACGATATTGGCCCGAATTTGAAATTCCTTGGACTGGTGTAAAGGAAACATTAGAAGAGGAACAAAGAAAAAGATCATTAACAACTCATATACAACTTCCATTTTGTTATACTCGTGAGACGGAGAAGACTCTCAACAATCTAAATGGACCACTTCCAAATAACTATTTTGACATATGTGCTACAAAGCCAATCACTCACCACGTCTTTGAAACTAAGAAATATGTTCCTACATTGGTTCTAGAAGGGAGAATTGTTGAGCTTGAACTCTCCATTTTAGAACAAAGGATCAAATTTTAATTTGAAAATGATCTCCTTTCAACTGTTTATTCAAATAGTTTTAATGAAATATCTTCTAGTTTCAAAGATGAGGTGGAAAAGGAGACTGTTAAAATTGAACATGCTTTGATCAAAAAGTTTTTTGTTTCATCAAAAGCCATTTTTGATGCTAAACAAAAGGTTGATCAAAAATGTCTCCAACTTTCTAAGAAAGTGGCGGATCTTGAAAGTAGTATTCTCTCCGAGCATACACAATTTGAGAATGAAAAGGTCAATTTCATTAATGAAACAAATTGTTTCGAGGAAAAGATTCGTGAACTCTCTCAAAAGATCATGATATTAGAAACTGAATTGGAAAAGGAAAGAAAGTCTTCCAATGATAAAAGAAAAATATCTGATATTGAGAAAGTTTTAAATCTTGAACGCGAACAATTTGAAAACGAGAAAGTTGTATTTGAAATTGAAAGGCAGTCGTTTGAAGAGAAAATAATCATGCTTTCTCAAGATGTGACTGAATTAGAAAAGGCATTGGCAAAAGAACGAAGAGAAAATATTTTCAAAACATGGACTACATCTGATTCTAAAATGGATTTTGAAGTCCACAATGCCGATTGTGATTTTGTGCCTAATGATCAAGTTTTCGAAACCAAGTCAAAGCCAAAGGAAAATGACAAAGGCAAGTCAAAGCCAAAGGGAAAGCTTGTTCATTTGATTTCTCAAAGAAGCTTCCTGACCATAATGCTTTATATAATGAAAAGAGAGTTTGTTTTGAAAAGGAAAAGAAAACTCTTGAACTTAGATGCATAAATCTTTCAAAACAAATTTCTGATTTTGAGAAGGTGTTATTTTTAGAAAAGGATAAACTTGAAAAAGAAAGAGCAGATTTTGATACTGAAAGAAAATCTTTTGAAACAAAGTCGGCTGATTTTTCAAAGAAGATATCTGATTTGGAATTTTTATTGGAAAAAGAGAGAAACGAGTTTGGTGAAAAGAAGAATGCTTTTGAAATGGAAAAGCAAAGCTTTCAAAAGAAAAACATGAATATTTTCAAAGACATATCCGAGAAGAATTTTGAAGAGGAGAGAAACATCTTTAAGGCTGAAATTTTAAAGCTAACAAGGAGGTTATCTGCTTTAGCAACGGAAGCTATGAAAGAGCAGAAGATCAAATCTGATCTACAGAAGAAACTTGATCTGACTGTTCAAGAAAGGAATGTTCTGTCCGATAAAGTTCAGCAATTGGAAGCAATTAAGATCAGAGTTAAATCATCTGAACAATTTAGTGCCGATACTATTGTTCAAACGCCGAATAATGGTTCAACTGATTCTGATTGTTCATCAAAGACTGCTTCTGGTTCTGTTCATGAACGTTCTTCTATTTCTTCGACAACGTCTGTCAAATCAAAAGATCATATGCGACCTTCTAATCTTTTCTACAACCGTGCTGCTACAAGTTCTGATATACCTATCTTTAAGCCTGTAAAGATGGAATGGAAGGTAAAGGGTTCTACACCTATGAATGATGCAACGAAATCATCTGTTCCTCCACCGACGGTAAACAAAAAGAACAATGCTCACAAAGGTAAGTCTTTTGCTAAACCTAATCCTATATATTCTGCAAATCATTTGATTAGGTTGGCACAAAAGAAACTTTGTTGTTCTTATTGTGGAACTCATGATTTTGTTAAGCAAGAAAATGTTTATTTTTGGTATGGTACTTATAATATTTCTTCAAAAAGAAATGCATTTAACAAGCCAGGACCCAAGTCCCGTTGGGTACCAAAATCTACTTAATATGTTTTGAAGGTTCATCATGTGTCGTGCGGAATTCCAGAACTATACCGAACACATGACTGGAAAACAGAAGTGAAGTGTGCAATTTGAGGAAGAGTACTTATGCTAAAATTTATGCATAATTTTAGGGGGAGTAATTCTAATTTTTGATATACTTTGTGCTTATTGACATATTTTTTATGCTTCTTTGTAGGGGGAGCATATGCAATAGTGGTTTCTAAACACATCAGTTTAGAACCCGAACATAAAAGACGGTGGTTTCTAAACACATCAGTTTAGAACCCGAACATAAAAGACGATGGTTTCTAAACACATCAGTTTAGAACCCGAGCATAAAAGACAATGGTTTCTAAACACCTTAGTTTAGAACCCGAGCATAAAAGAAACAATGGTTTCTAAACACATCAGTTTAGAACCCGAGCATAAAATATTCATGGCTTCTAAACATATCAGTTTAGGACCCGTACTTCAACGAGTTTGACTTCTAAACACATCAGTTTAGAACTCGTATTTCATTGTTTTATACTTTGACTGTTTCATATACTAATCTTGTTTCATTAAGATCTTTTGAAGATTTTGAGGGGGAGCTTATCTGATTTTTAATCAGTCTATCATGATTTGAGGGGGAGCTTAAACATCTTACTGTAAGTATCTTCTGAACTCAATCTGAGATTGTTTGAAAGAAGAACGACTTTCAAGCATGAAAAACGTTTTCTTAAATGTTCAAACCACTTCTCGATTCTCAAACAGATTTTATGAATTTAGAAGTGTGATTTTAAATGTTTTTCCTATATATACATATATCGATCTTGGATTGTTATAACATCATTTCCGACCGTGTGTTTCCAAAGATTAATACTTGCATATTATCTTTTCTATACTTTCAAGTATTCACACACACCGGTTCAGCTTCTTATCAAATTTGTTATTACCATGTCTCCAAACGAAACAATTTTTTTATGGTAATACTCCCGTTTGATTTCAAATTTTGTTGAGCATCATACATTCTTTCAGCATAAGAGTTTAAACGTTTCATTCAAAGATTGTTTATATTTGTTCATATAAACAAAATATCCAATTCTTTGATACCCTAAACCTTACATGATTATCATTCATGTTATTTGATCTGATTGATACATTGTCAGATTCTCAAACAAGTCTTTCGAATTCATTTCATTCTTTCAATATTCTTGTTTTGAGAAATCTTCAAAGATCAAGTGCTCAAATCTTCATGATATTATTGAAGAGCATACTTTCTGATGGCAATGTAAATCAAATGTCGATATTCATAAATGTTCAAGCTAAACTGTTGAACAACGCAACATTTTAGGACAAAATTTCATGGGAATCAGTGTGAGATTTTACAGAACTTCTATGGATCCACGTTAACCAGTGTTTCCTACCCAAGAAGTTATCCTTTAGTGATTGAGGGGTTAGGGGTCGAAATCAAAGAGTGGGGGAGATTACTCATACGGTTGAGTATCTCATTGTGCTGAGGTAAAATGTAAATGAGAGTTTGGGTAGAAGTAAGCAGATTAAAAACAGAAAGAGGGTGTGAGAACAGAGTTAAAAGAATAAGAGAACTCTGCACCATCCAATTTTTTTCTGAGCCGGGAAGCCACATTACTGATTGGTTCACATTCTTTGGTGACCATCATTGAAACAGGCAGTTAGCCCATGCCAACTCTTGCATTTAACCCCACCAGCTACTCATTTCTTTCTTAACAAAGAAATATTTCAATTTTCTTGGGGACACAGCATATTATCTATCTAATCTTCATTCGGAAGGTTTGGATATTGAAAAAAAAGGAAGTTTGCCCCCACCTTCGCTCCTCATTCATGCACATTGAGTCCGTGGAAAACTTGTTGTTGTCTCAACAGTTTACACAATTTGAGCCTAATTTTCAAGCATAAGTTGCTTCAATCATTTCTACACTTTCACGTACACACAAGGAATTTGTTTTCTTGTCATAACGTTCATAGAAATTCCTTAGTGTTTTTCGATGATTGAATGGAAGCCCTGGAGGAGTGAACATCAAAAAGCTCCTTTCCAAAGTGCATTCGTTGTACTAAGTGGCTCCGTGCAACTTACAGGCATTATAACTGATTCATTCGTTGTTTCAGGGTTACCACTTTCATTTTGTCTGATTTTTGAAAAGATTCGGATAAATATTTTTTGAAATTGACGGATATTCAAATCAGAAGGAGGAGATTGTTATTGGTATTCAAAGACTGCTGAAATTGATATTGAAGTTTTGATGATCATGATGCTCACAATCATCAAAAAGGGGGAGAAACTATGAAAGTTTCAATTTCAAGATAAAGTGAAGTTTTATTGAAGTCAAGAAGCTCGAGATAAAAAGTCAAGATGTTTCAAGATGTTTCGAGATGATTCGACAATGATTCAAAATTCAAAGATGTTTATTGTTGAAGAAGTGAAGATACCCAGTTCAAGACATTCAAAGCTCGTTAAAGCTTAAAACGCAGTTAAAGCTCAAAGCATGTTCATATTCAAAGACTGAAGATATTCTCAAAGATGCAAAGATCCGTGCTACAATGATTCGAAGATTCGAAGAGATGAAGATTTTATTTGAAGACTTTGACCAACACTACAAAGATTTGAAGTTTGTGTTTCAA
The DNA here is from genome assembly GCA_033807775.1 of Saussurea involucrata. Taxonomy (NCBI): domain Eukaryota; kingdom Viridiplantae; phylum Streptophyta; class Magnoliopsida; order Asterales; family Asteraceae; genus Saussurea; species Saussurea involucrata. Next base: position 112,687,054 of record CM066327.1, read on the forward strand.
GACCTTGATGACTATTTGACTTTGAAGATCCAGTTGAAGACTAAAGCTGTCAAATTGGATTTCTGAAGACAACGCTTATTTGAAGATTCTTCAGAGTTATTTTTTCGTAGATTGATTTTCCTTCAAAGCGAAGAGGAAGACTGTTCAAAGAGCTAAAGTGTTGAAGATCTGAAGATTACAAAGAGCTGAAGACTGTTGTCATCAATTTTTTAAATCTTAAATCCATAGGGGGAGATTGTTAGTACATAAAATGTATTCAAGATTTAATGTTTAATTGTAAGAAGTCAAAGTAGAGGCTTTAAAGGTCAAAGTCAATGTATTAAATGAGGGAGTCAAAGGTATAAATAGATACCTTGTGTAGAGAATTAGAAAGTTGTCATTGTGGAAGATTCATACGTATTAGAGAAATGGGTTTCTAGAAAGAGGTTTTAGAGAGAGAAAGTGGATCTCACTCCCAATATTTGTATTCTTTCTCAATCTATGAAGATCAAAGTGTTTCTTACATTGTTACTTGATTAGATCTGGGATCACAGGACGGGACGGGACAGGACTGGACTGGATGGAACGGGACGAGACTGGACTGGAGGAGATAATTTTAATCTAGGTTACGTTGGAAAAAAGGGTATTTTAGTAATCTTATGTTTTAGTCCCACGTTGTTCCACCTATTTTGGTGAAACAAAAAATCTTAAGTTTTGTCCCATGAAAACTTGTTTTTGTCCCATGTTGTCCCATCTGGTTTTTGTCCCATGGTATACCAAACATGGGACTATTTGTTTTGTCCCGTCCCGTCCCATCCAGTCTGCGTACCAAACGCACCCTAAAGAAACTATCATAGGTTTGGAAGTAAAAAAAACTAATAAAAGTAAACTAGAAGTGATGAAAGTGTCATGTAGGTTTGTTAGTAAAAAAAACTAATAAAAGTAAATTAGAAGTGATAGAACTCTAAAAGGCTCAAGGTTCTACGCCACTATCATTTATGTTTGTAATTAACTAATAAAAGTGATGGAATGGTATTTCACGATATAGTCATTAGAGTTTTTGGATATGCCTAGTGAGTAAATCACCATACATGAACTAATATGTTTGAACCAAATATTATATATATCACCAGTTAAGTTTTGGTTTCCTATTGGAAAGTAATAGATCTATGTTTTTTTAGGGATGTTATTTGTTATTTTTTGTAAACCACAGAGACCAAGTATAAATCTAACTCCTTATTTAAAATGATGAGAAAAGTGAATGGACGAAATTGCCCCTTCTTAACTTCATTTTAATAGTAAAAGGGACCTTATGTGTTATAAAACTGAAAGTAGAGGGACCTTGTTAGTTAAAAATCGTATCGTAGGACTTTAGTCGTTATTTTTTGTAAACTACAAGGACCAAATTTGCATTTAATGGAACATCTAAAAGGATTTAGGAACAATATATTATAATTGAGAATGCAAAATATTATAATACATTTGGTATTTTGTACAAGCCCTCTAAAATATTAGGGACAACCTTGACTAGGTTTACGATTGGAGAAAAAAAAAGGATGAAATGGCTATACATAATAATAATATTTTTGTTTATTTTTCAAATATAAAACTAAATAAATATCAAAATGCAATGTTGCTAACGGAATTTGTTGACAGAGTTAACCATATAGATCATAGTAAAACAAAGTGATAACACAATAATTAAAAATGTAATTAATAGTAACTAGCAACCAAATAGAACAAAAGTCTAATCATTCTTATTTTTTAAGAATTTTAGTCAAACATTTTGTAATATAACTAGAAATGCACTCGTGCAATGGAGCACAATACATCTCAATTTTAGTATTTCGTTATTTTTTTGTCTTTGTCCATTTTATAATCCGGTTTTATGGTTTTGAGAAACCGATATTTTTTTTTAAATTCATTTTATTCAATTTTTATTCTAATTTATGTTTCTATATTAATGATGTAATTTTTTAGGTTTAATAATATAATATGTTTTATAAAATAATAATTACGTATTCTGTTAGATGTTCAATAACTATCTTGATTATATTCTAAACTTTTTATATTTAAATGTGATGTTTATCTTGTATTTGATTATTTTTATTAACTAGTTATTAATTTAGACATACAACTTTAAAAAGTTGTATTCATGCATTACCTACTGGTAATCTTGAATTGTAAATAATATATATCAATAAATAATAGTTGATATATAAAAATTTGTTTTTAAGAGTTTGTTTTAAATATTTTATAATATAATAGTTGAGTGTCCGCGCAATGCGGCGGGATGTGAAATTTAAATAAAAGTAATCAAACATACCAATTACGGATAAACAATTGTAACTGAGAAATTGTTTTTTATTTATAATTTGAAACTTCATACACCCGCATAATGAAGCGCAATTATGAAATACTCAGACTTTATAGGTTTCCCTTTCAACCAAGTTCCCACAATTCAAAAAACACTACAGTTTCCATAGGTTCATATTATTCCAAATGCATTATTTCAATGGTCTACAATTTATATTAAAACATATGCAAAAAATGCATATTCATTATGAATGGGTTAGATGCGAATAGCTGATTTAAAACAGACGCAAATCAAACAGAAACAAATAGATTGGTTTAAAAGAGATGCAAATAAAATAAATCTACATCGTTGTCTAAAGACAATGGTTTTATGAATCGATTTTTATTCAAAACCTACGAATCGATTTTTATTCTCAACGTACAAGAGTTCTTCTTTCTCGGGATCATAAAGCTTGAAAAAAAGAAGTATATCATCTTTTGGTTTTGTCAGGTGGGGGAACATGCTTCAAATCTTGCCCAACAGCCGCTGATAGGAAAGGTTTTGGCTTAATGGGTGCAACGATAAGCTTAACGTGGCTTAAGGTGTGTAGCAATAAGCTGCTGCATGTGTGCAGCAATAAGCTTTATGCGACTTAATGTGTGGAGCGATAAGCTTAATGTGGATTAAGGTGTGTAGCGATAAGCTTAATGTGGCTTAAGGTGTGTAGCAATAAGCTGCTGCGTGGGTGCAACAATAAGCTTCATGCGACTTAATGTGTGCAGCGATAAGCTTAATGTGGCTTAAGGTGTGTAGCAATAAGCTGCAACGTGTGTGCAGCAATAAGCTTCATATGGCTTAATGGGTGCATCAATAAGCTGATGTGTGGGTCAGCAGTAGCGAGCTGCTATTAGCTAGCGATAAGTTTAATGAGGCTTAATGAGTGCAGCATTAAGTTGCTGTGTGGGTGAGCAGTATTAAGCCGCTGCTAGTGGGAGTTAGGCCTCGGTTTGCCTCTAGCAAGCCATGGCCTCGGTATATAGTCGAGGCTCTCCTCTGTTTTCGTTGATTGTATATTTGGGTCGTATCCTTTGTATGTTGGTTTGATCATTGGTATGGTGATAAAATTGTTGCCTTTATAAAAAAGACACAATTCTAGTAAAACTATTGGACTGAAAGAAGAAAAAAAATAGACAGCTTCTCAAATATCTAATAGCAACCAGATATTCATGAAGTCACAAAGACAATATCACCACTCCAATCTCTATCTCCAAGAACAATTTCAGTTCAGCATTGTGATTTTTATTCGAAACCTCTCTTAATTGTCCTACCTGCAAAAATCCAAATGGTTACAATCATAAACAGTAACACAATCAATGAATCCTCCTACATGTGCATAACGGTCATCTATTATGTGCATGCAACTCTCCAACCAATGTTTTTAAAATTTTATACCAATCATTAATTAATACAAAAAACTGCAAATGTGCTAATTAAAAGTCTTGTTTTATTAATTAAATTTAAGAGGCGCAGGTTGGGTTCCAATGAGAAGTGTTAAATTTGGTGAGAAGCGTGAGAATCGTAATAAACCGTTGGATGAGAAATGGACACAAATCAGGATGAAATGCATCGGATCAATTCCCTTTTAAGCCGTAATTCATGGGAAGGTATTTGATTAAAAGTTATCAACGGTTTAAAAGTACTTCTCACACTTCTCACCAAAAAATGACACTTCTCACATGATCCCATCTTATCTCCGTGCATCTCATCCTAATGTCCGTCCATTTATCATCTAACGGTTGATCACCACTTCTCACCAAATTTGTCACTTCTCACCGGAACCCAACCATTTACAGTTATATCTAAACAAATTAAAAAAACCCACACATGTAGCAGCAATAGTTGGTATAAATCTAAACAAATTTAAAAATGCCACAAATTCCTTTTCTTTTAGACAACAACAATGCCAAGAGATACCTAACAATGCATTTTATGGAAGCATCAGAATGTTAGCTTCTGCTGCAAGCCTGCAATACTTAACTCATACAATCTTATTGCAAATTTTGAGGAAACAGCAAATGTAACACCATTTTGCATAAAAAAATGACTTGGCTTCAATGGTACCATTTTCGATTAAAAAATAAAATATAACCAACTATTATTTGCTAAATTCTAACAATTATAAAATCAACACTTTCAATTCACATAAATACAAATCTATTCAAAATATATAGTTATAACTTGAATTGTTATCACCAAAATAGCATTGCAAAGTGTATGACTTGCGTGTCCTGGCTCTTGCACTACCTTTCTTGAACCATAACCTGAACAATACAATACACGAATTTTCTACTCAATGGATAAGCGCCTATCACCAACAAGCACTTACTGGGTAAGACACGCTACTCTCACTTATCCAATAAGACTCTCTTTGCCTTGGTTAAATTTGCTATCCTTGCCATGCTCACTTGGTACGGTAGGTGACCTGGTAAGTGCTTAGCTTAGTAAAATACCTCGTGAACCCTGACACGAAGCTTAATGCCTCATCATTCTACTTGATTCACAAACCTTTTGAAGAAAGTTGGACTATGTAAGCCATCAACATGGCGTATCTGGTTCTCGACTTCTCGAGGACAACTTTCTTTCCAAGACTTGACCACATCTGGTTGTTCTCTCTTGATACTTTAGTCCCTGTCATAACGTAAATAGGAACACGTATATCACTTATTAGTAGTGTGTATCTAGAAAGAATACATACATGCATAACCACATACAAAAAATGTATAAACATTCAAAAAGTTACATAAAACAGGAGAAAGAGAACAACAAAAGCACAAAAAATAACCTTCAATTTATCAAGTGAAAGTTGTCCAGTAACTCCACGGAGTGCCATATTCTGCGCAAACATTAAGAAGCAGTAAATTCAGAAACCATGAAAGAATGTTCAACTTTCAACTCGAAATGGGTATACAAATTAACTCCTTATAGCTAATCGATGGAATCACATTGGTTGCATAGCTACACATGGTTTCAAGACTACTAAAATTTCTCCCAAGTGACGCTGAAAATATAGAAGTTGCTAAAAAGAGAAATCCACATTAATCAGGACCAGACATAAAACACCGTCTAAACTTGTGACTTCACAGTGATATAAAACACAGTCTAAACTAATACCAAAAGTTGTAAAAAGAGTAGAAGTTAGTGAAGTAACGTGGCTTTCCAAATCGGTAATGATTTGGGGCAGCAAAAGGAACATAACAACCGAATAAGGAGAAATTTAAGAAAGAGTTGAAAACCCAAACCATATGATGATTCAACGGTAATCCCTATTGCTTATACAACACTCCATCCCAAATCTTGTTAGTTGTTTCTAGGGTTCCATTCGAATCCATCCAAAAAATTATAAAAATACTATTCCAAAAAAAACCTTGGAAATCGACCAAACATCAAGGGAATGTTGAGGGAGAACAATTGAAGCCAACAGAAGAAACCCTTTCCATCGAAATCCCCCACTGCATATTTGAACCGAGATGTACAATCAAGACCAAAAACTGATTTATAGTTTGGAACCACATTCTGGAACCTAATTTGAGCACAAAAAACTGAGAGTGTTGTTGTTGATAAACGTTTAAAAAACCTAAAACAAGAAGAGGGGCAAAAATAAAAGAATCAAAACAAATCCAACATGCCTGAAGCACTACCAGACACAAGCCTTAAACCCAAATGACAAATTTGATCCAAACCAAACGATTCTTTTCTCGAATGGAGAAAGGATAGAAAGCCAATAATGAAAGGCATCAAGTTTGAAAATGAAGATGAATGAGCGGGATAGTTACCTTGGGGGGTAGGAATCGACTATCCTGGAGAAACGAATTTGGAGCAAGGAGTTTGATTGCCTCTGACAAACTTTATTTTAAAACTTTTCAAATTTTATGTATTAGAAGAGGGTACCTAGAGCTTTATGAGTTGTTTTTAAGACTTTTATGTATTAATAGATGGTACTTAAAGTTTTATGAGCTTTTTTTAAGATTTTAAGACTTTTAGATTAAATGCTTTATAAGATAGTATATATTATAGATAATATAAATATGGTATTCAAAATGACAATTAAATAGCAATTTCTTAAAACGATAATCAAATTCAAATAAAAAGAGTTAAATGCAAATTTGGTCCTTGTGGTTTACAAAAATTAACGACTAAGGTCTCTTAAAGGAACTTTTAACTAACAAGGTCCCTCTACTTTTAGTTTTTATAACATATAAGTTCCCTCTTATTAACTGAAACGTCAAAAAACCAGGACAAATTTAAACCTTAAAATTTATCAGAATGAACTATAATTTCACCCAATTTTTTATACATAAATGAAGAATTAACTTTGAGAGTTCACTTATATACAGATTGAACTTATCCAAACAACCTTGTTGGTCTCGGAAGGGTTATACAAGTTTGTAGAAGGGGGGGGGGGGGGGGGGGGTTGAATACAAACACACGATTTTTACTTTTCTAAATTGTTTATTAATATATATCAAACAATTTACAACTTGTTGTGGAACAAGATTAAGGAATAAACCTAATCTAAACAAGTTATGAGAATCACTAAGATTTTCTTGCACTAGAAATAAGATAGAGAGAAAGTAAGAATATTAAAGAGAAATATTCTAACACACAGAATAGTAAGAAGAAGGAAATGGCCGAGCACTTCATTTCTGAAGTAGGGTTTCCTTTATATACTGCATGCATTTAATGCATAACAGTACAACTTTACACGTGGCAGCAGCTGGTTGGTTGCATGGTTTGACCTTGGTAGAAAACCTAGTAGCCGCATGATGAACAATGTAGAATCAGAGTTGGTTGTACGATTATGGACAAAAGGGATGTCCAATCTAACATTTTCGTACAGAGGCGTGCAAGGGGGTAAGACAAAAGTAACTTGTAGAGGAAGACTTCATGATCAGCGAGTGATAAAGTTCAGCGTTCGCTGAAGTCTTCTACTTGAAACTTCACGTTGAGTGGACAGGTCTTGGTTTCGCTGATATCCGCATCAGTTCATTAGTAGACTTGTCGCTGGTTCTTTGGCTTGATCTTCGACTTCAGCGTAGAACATAGTTGACGTGAAACTTGTCTTTAGGGATCATAAGTAAACAACATATTTTATCAGCGATCATCAGTGAGGCTTAACAGACTCAGGGCTCACTGATGGACAGTGTTCGCTGAATGTATAATCTAAAGCACATGTTTTCATCAACGATACTAAACAGACTTAGTATATTTTCTTTGATGACAAAACATTAATACATATTGTCTACTTACAATTTTCACTAAGTGTTTCTCATAGAGTCATTATCAAATCACTGAGGGTTTGGATCAACAATCTCCCCCTATTTGATTATGACATAACAATAAAAGAAAATTGCTAAATAGGAAAACATAAGGATAAAAAGGACTCATAAAATATTTGTCCCATTTACTGTTTTCGGGAATATTTTAAGTACTGATGGAGTAAAGTACATTCGCTGAAATTTTTCTTTAAACTTCGTATAAGTTACGGAGGAAAGTTGAAAAATTACAAGTACAACAGATAATAATTACAAGTACAAAAGATACAAGCTGAGAAAGATAGAAGAATTACAAAAAGAAATCCTATCAGCTAACCAGGTTCATCCTTAATGAGAAGTTCATCAAGGGTTTTTGTGGTAGGGATCATCCAATCAGGGACATTTTCTCCAAGATCCCGTCTTCGCTTTGCTTCTTTAAAGATCAGGGGCTTCATGAAGTGTCCGAGAAGTTCTTCTCTGAATCCGCACCAATTAACGAGATCCCTGAGCTGTTCGATAGGAGTGATGCATAGCTCAGAGACGCGTTGAAAGCATTCTTGTCCACCGTAGTCTCTGAAGAAGATACCATAAGGATCACTTAGGACTTTTCCAGGGACAAAGCGTTCACCAGGGGGCAGGGAGATGTCGAGAGCTGAGAGATCAGGTTCGGGACCAAGAACTTCTTCGCGTGAAAAGCCAATTCCGGTTTCATTTCTGATAGGGGGACCTGAGTCTGAAGGTGTTATCTTTTTCTTTGCAGAGGCCCTTCTTCGTTGAACTAGAGTAGGAGGAGGAGGAGGAGGAATATCCACAACAGATGTAACCAGGTCGATCTTCTTATTCAAAACTTTCTCGACATGGTCTTTAAAGGTTGAGCGAGATCGCTGAATGGCTATTCGCATCTCTAACCACTCAGAGAAACCGTACTTGCTGATCGTTGAAGCGTAGATGGTTTCCTTACCACCATTTTCTCTGAATATGTCGACGTCCACAACTGGAACGTTTATAGACATTCTTCCTCTGATGTTCACTTTGTTGATTCTGGAGACATGGAATCGATAGTGAATTCGTTCTTTACACCATTCCAGAGTTGAGTCAGATACCTTGGTCTTCTTTTCGATGATCTTTTGGGCGTCCTTCCACAATTGACGTTGAACATCGATGGGAGTCTTCTTCAGTGCAGGATCTTTCATCAATCATTGAGCGAGCTCAATAGCATAAGTTTTGTGTAGGTTCCTAGATTCAAGTTGTCTCATATAAACAGCATAAACACAGATAGCGGAAGCATAATATAAAGCTATTTAAATAAGAGTGATTATGTATACGAATATGAAACAGTGAGAGTATCAATAATAATAAACAGTAAAATGATAACAAGATTAATAAGTAAGTTGCTCGTATATTGATATATTTGAATAACACCAAGAACACTTTCTTGTGTGTGTATTCAGAAATCTCTCAGGTGACAATTCGTACAGTGGTAGTGGAAAGGAATGTGCAGTGTTTTGCTCTCACTATTGTGGTACTAATTCCTACCAAAAGCTTACAAATGTGTGTTTTACTACCCTTCTATTTATAGCCTAATATAGTGAAAGACAGTATACTATCTAACCCTCAGGTGACACGTGGAAAGTGTGTCTCCGTCCATTTAGGGCTGACGTGGAAAGTACGGACACGTGTCTGACACTCAGAGATTTCTACGAGACTTAAGCTTCACAGAGATCTTCATTCCCCAGAGCTCTTGCGCCAGAGCTCTGATGGTCTTCTGGTGTGAACAGTTCTTCAGGTGGAACAGAAGAAGTCTTCTGCCAGAGCTCTGTCGAGCTCTGATGATCTTCTGGTTGATTTTCTTCTAAGTCTTCTGTCGGATCTCTGGTGGTCTTCTTACTTGTGATATTTTCAATACTTTTACATCATGTATACTTGGGGCTAACAATCTCCCCCTAAGTATTGAAAATACAAATTAAGTTATTGCAGAGATAAGTAAACAAAAGACAAAGAGGAGAAGATCATCCTCTGTGAAACTTAGTACTAATCTTTTAAGATAATTACAATACAGTGCAAAAGAAATAGTATACTAAGCATAATAGTTTCCTCTTTGTTAGTACTGAAGTTTGTCAAAAAGCCAAGTGTTGATATCTGAACTGAAGGCTCAGAGTTCTGAGTAAGAAGACTCAGATGTTCTGATCAGAGAATACTGCAAAGATTACTAAGTGATGAAGTCTGAACAGAAGGCTCAGAGTTCTGAGTAGGAGACTCAGAATAACTGAATGAGAAGATGAAAATGCCCGTGTTCAAGTGTATGTTCTGAAGTGCTTAATCAGAAGGATGTTCAGAAGTTCTGAACATGTTGTTCAGAACTTATGTCTTAGGACATTTTCAGTTATATTCTGTTATTAATTAGAACACGTGTAATTGTTCTATTGGTTTGTCATATATATGTACTGTAGCTTTAGCTTTTCCTTTCAGTATATATAGGAGTTAGCAATTGTAAGCTAACTAATTTTTCGTATCACTTTGTATTCACTTTGTAATCTTTGAGAGATTCTCTCTCTAGATCTGTAATATGTTCTTGATTGAATACAAAGCTTTTGATCCAATTCTCTGTTAATCTACTGTTTGATTGTTCTTGATTGATTAATTGATTGTAAGATCGAATCCTGGTTTCTACAATTGGTATCAGAGCCAATCAACAAACAAATTTGTTCAAGATCGTGTTCTTGAGGGTTTCTTGATCGTGTTCTTGAAGATTTCTTGTTCAATTTGATAATTGAATTCCGCTACTACTCGTAATTCTTGAATTATCATTAATTTTTGAATTCGTTCTGTTTTTGTTCAAGAAATTCGAATTTGTCTTTCTGTTGAATCGATTCAATTCATCTTACAATAATGTCTTCTAAAGAATTTCTCTCAATGGGATCTGAGACGAAGCCACCTGTTCTTATTCCTGAAGAGTATCAACAATGGAATATCCGAATTATCCAATTCTTGGATAATATTGATGAGAATTTGATGATCTCAATCCGAGAAGGTCCAATTGAAGTGTATGTCGATGTTGCTGCTACACCTGCAACTAACACTACACCAGAGATTCCTGCTACCAGAGTGAAAAAACTTTTCTCACAGTATACTGAAGCGCAGAAACAGAGACATGCAATAGACAAAAGAGTTGTAACCTTGTTGACTTTGGCTATTCCTAATGAAGTTTTCAATCGAATTGATAGTGGTACATCTGCTAAAGAAATGTGGGATGAACTGGAGAAGCAGATGCTTGGTACAACCAAATCTATTCAAGCAAAACTGAATCAATGCATTAATGCTTATGAAAGATTCAAAGCAAAGGAATGTGAGAGTTTAACTCAAACTTACAACAAGTTTTGCACAATATTGAATGATCTTAGAAGGAATGGGCTAAAGAAAACTAAATCAGAGATCAACTACAAATTTCTGAATTGTCTTAATTCAAAATGGCCTTCTTTTGCAATAAGTCTTCAAATGAATAAAGATATGTGTGAAGAAGATCTGAATGACTTGTTTTGTGTTCTAAATCAGCATGAAGATTCTGTTAAGCAAGTTGTTGAGGAAAAGAAAAGTGTTTCTGATCAATTAGCTCTGCTTTCAGAAAGAAAAACCAAGGTCACCAAAACATCAAAGAAGTATGTGTTTTTGTCTGAAATTCCAAAGTTAGAGGAGGAATCTGAGAAGGAAGAAGGATCTGATGAGGATGATGATATCAAGTTGATTGCTGAGAAATTGGCATTGGTGACAAATACTTTTAATAAAAGGTATGGAAGCAAGAAATTTGAAGGTAAGTACAGAAGAAGTGGACAGGGGAGTTCAAATGAGATATACAAGAAGAAAGATGATAGAGAAGAGAATAAGTATGAGAAGAAAGAAGAAAATAGGTATGAGAAGAAAGAAGAAAGAAGAAGAGAGAAGAGAGAAGGATTTATGATTCAAGTGTAGGAAACCTGGTCATTTTGCAAGGGATTGCAGAGTGAAGGTTGTTAAAGACTATGAGTATTATGCAAAGAAAGCTCAGTTAGCCAAAACCAAAGACAGTGGGATTGCACTCCTAGCAGAACAAGAGAACTGGCTGTATTATTCATCTGATGAAGAGGACTGCATTCATTTCTCACAAATGCAAAGTTATATGGCTAAGATGGGTGATGAAGATGATTCAGATTATGAAGGAGGAGGTTCTGAATCTTCAGTTGAGGTACACTCTAGTCTTGAAATTGATTTAATGATTCAAATTGGAAATATGAAATATGAATTTGTTAATCTTAGAAAACAGATAAAGGTGAAAGGATTCTGGTTAACAAATTCAGAACAGAAAAAGAAATACTTAAAGAAAGATTTGAAGAAACTGAGGTTGAGAAACAAGAAGTCAGAAAAGAGAATTCTGATCTTTTAAAAAAGATTTCTGAGTTAAAAGTTGAACTTACAGAAGTAAAAGATGAAAAAGTTGATTTGCAAATTAAATTTGATATGTTGCTTGATGAAAGAAAGAATTTATATACAAAAATCAAAGAGTTAGAAGATCTTAATCTGAAAAGAGGGCCAACTGAACAAACTTTAAGTCTTCTCACAAGCAATGTAAAAGACACAAGGTTTTACAATCCAAAAATGGGATTAGGTTTGGAAGAAAATGCTATTTTTAAAAAGGCTCCAATAAATCTTTATGATTTTGAGGAACTAAAAGGACCTAAACCAAAAATCCCAGATATAATTGAAATTTTTGTAAGACCTGCAAGTTTAATAACAAGTTCTGATAATCTACAAAAATCAAGTTCTGAAAAAGCAAAGGAAATCATTTCTGAACCAAAGGTTGAAAAATCAGAAATTTTAAAAGACAAGGTTAAGAAAGAAATTTCAAAACCAACAGAAGAGAAACCAAGATACAATGATGCTAAATTCAAATATGATTCTCTGAATGTAAGTTACAAAGATAAACAACCAAGTTTCTCCTATACTGACATTGAGAATATATTTGAAGCAAGCAAGGTTTCTGAAAACAAAGGGAATTCTGAAACAGTTAGTCAGAATTCTGAGTCCTCTAGTCAGAATTCTGAGTCCATTAGTCAGAATTCTGAGTCTGTAGATCAGAATTCTGATTCTGTTAGTCATAACTCTGAGTCAACTGAAAATTCTGAGTCTAATTCAGAAAGTTTCTCAGAACTTGAAAAGAGGTTTAAACTTGTTAATCAAGAACTTGAAGAGTTAAGGAAAAGTTTTGATGAACTTGAAAATGACTTTTGTGATGTTGATTTTAAACTTGAAGAAGTTTTAAAAGAAAACAAAACTTATGTTCAGAAAATAACAGAGCTTGAGAAGTTAAAATCTGAGTATGATCTTTTTAAGATTAATGCCTTAAAAGAAAATAAGAAACTCTTTGATGAATCAAGTACATTTGAGCATGGTGAATCATCTGAATAATCTACTAATTCTGAAAAGTTGAATGTTTCAGAAAAAGAGGAAAGCAAAAGGAAAGATGATCTGAAAAGGATTTATGAGGAGATTGGATTGAATACTACTTCTGAACTCAATAGTTCTTGTATTAGATGCAAATGTAATCTGAATAGTATCAATAAAACTGAAAATTCTTTTCATTCAGATTTGTTGTCTCAAGCAAGAAAATATCTGAAATGTGTTCAATGTGGTAGTCATTCGTTTCAATTCTCTCAGAAAAGTCAAAATTCTAACACATCTTCTAAAACATCTTATAAAACCAAAGCAAATCAGAATTCAGAAAAGAAGACTGTAATGGTTTCTCAAACTCAGACAAAAGGAAAGAAGATTGAAAACATTTCTCAATCTAAATCAAAAGGAAAGAAGAATGAAAACTTGTTTCAATCTAAAGAAAAGAAGACTGAAAGTGTTTCTAAGTCTCAACCTAAAGTTTTCAAGAAGAAAAGAAACAATTTTGTAAACAGAAAATGTTCTGATTTCATAAAAGTACAAGGAAAGTGGTGCTTAAAAGAAGATTTTGAATGGAAAGTTAAAGGAACTTTTGTTAAATCTATGAAAGAAGCTAACAAAGAAGGACCCATTCCAGTATGGGTACCTAAATCTAACTAATTGTTTTTGCAGGGCTGTCATGTGTGGTTTTTAGATTCTGGAGCATCAAGACACATGACAGGTCATAAGTCTTCTCTAACAAATTTCACAGAAAAGGCTGGAGGAGCAGTTAACTTTGGCAATAACAGTAAAGGACAAGTTAGAGGTTATGGAGATTTAACAAAGGGAGATTTAACTATTCAGAAAGTATTCTATGTGGAAGGCTTACAACATAATCTGTTCAGCATAAGTCAGTTCTTGGACAGTTTCTGTCAGATCAAGTTCAGCATAACAGGTTGCTTAATTCTGACTGAGAATGATATAAAAGTATTCTGGGCTAAAAGGCATATGGATTTATTTGTGGTCAATTTTTCTAAAATTGAAGCATTAACTCTAGTTTGTCTACTCTCAAATGCAACTGCAAATGAATGTTGGTTATGACACATAAGGTGTTCTCATTTGAACTTCAAAGAATTAAGTAATCTTGTTGGTCCCGAAGGGCTATACAAGTTTGTAGAAGAGGGGGGGGGGGGGGGGGGGTTGAATACAAACACACGTTTTTACTTTTCTAAATTGTTTATTGATAAATCAAGACAATTTACAACTTGTTACGGAACAAGATAAGGAAAAATCATAATCTAAACAAGTTGGAACACTAAGTTTCTTGCACTAAGAAAGAGAAGGAAATTACTAATAATAACCTATCTCAAAGATATAAGAAGGATGACTCGACCAGAGTTTACGAGTACTTCAAAATGAAGTGAGGTCTTCTTCCTATATACTGCATGCATTTAATGCATAGCAGTTTATACTTTACACGTGGCAGCAGCTGATTGGTTGGTTGATTCTGACTTTAGTAGACAACATTGTAGCCGCATGGTGCACAATGTAGAATCAGAGTTTTTGTACGATTTCAGACAAAAGGTATGTTGGTTCTGACACTTCGTACGGAGACGTGTAAGAGTGGTTAAGACAAAAGTACTTTGTACGGAAGCCTTCATGATCAGCTTACGTTGATTCAGCGCTTTATCATTGTTTATCAGCGAATGATAAAGTTCAGCGATAGCTGAAGTCTTGTACTTGATACTTAACGTTGAGTGGATAAATCTGAGTCTTCGCTGATCCGCATCAGTTCATTAGGAGACTTGTCGCTGGTTCTTGAGCTTGATCTTCGACTTCAGCGTAGAACTTTGATTGACGTGAAACTTGTCTTCAGGGATCATAAGTAAACAACTAACTTATCAGCGGTCACCATAAGGACTGAACAGGCTCAGAGCATTATGGTGAACAGTGTTCGCTGAATGTTTAATCTAAAGAATGAGAGTTCCTATCAGCGGTACTGACATAGTCTTAGTACATCAGCGATAGTGAAACTCTAATACATATTGTTTACTTACAATTTTCACTAAGTGTTTAAGAGAGGGTCATTATCAAATCACTGAGGGTTTGGATCAACAATCTCCCCTATTTGATTATGACATAGCAACAGAGAAAATTGCTATTCTATGAAAACATATGGATAAAAAGAACTCATAAAATATTTGTCCCTTTTACTGTTTTTGGGATCTTTTCTGTACTGATGGAGTAAAGTTCTTTCGTTGAAATCTTTCGTTAAACTTCGTATCAGATTACAAAGGGAAGTGGAAAAATTATAAGTACAAGCGAAATAAATTACAAGTACAAAAGAATAATTGATAAAATAGAAGAATAAGGCGATCTTATCAGCTTATAGAGGTTCTTCCTTAATGAGAAATTCATCAAGGGTCTGGGTTGTAGGAATCATCCAGTCAGGGTCTTGTTCTCCCTGATTTCTTCTTTCTTGGGCTTCCTTGAAGATCAGCGGCTTCATGAAGTGTCCGAGAAGGTCTTGTCTGAATTCACACCAGTATATGAGATCTCTGAGCTGTTCGATTGGAGTGATGGGTAGCTCAGCGATACGTTGAAAACATTTTCGTCCCTCGCAGTCATGAAAGAATATACCGTAAGGATTACTTATGACTTTACCAGGGATGAAACGTTCACCGGGTGGCAGAGATATGTCAAGGGCAGATAGATCAGGGTCAGGACCAAGCACTTCAGTGCGAGAGAAACCGATACCAGTTTCATTTCATATAGGAGGACCTGAATCTGATTCTTGTAGCTTCTTTTTTGTAGAGGCCCTTTTTCTTTTCAGCTTAAGAGCAGGAGGAGGAGGAATATCCACAGCAGATGAGACCAAGTCGATCTGTCGATTTATAAGTTTCTCGACATGATCCTTTTACTTTGAACGTGATTGCTGAATGGCTATCCTCATCTCCAACCATTCAGAGAGACCATACCTTGTGACAGCTTCAGCTCCGAAGGTTTCAGTTTGGCCATTTTCTCTGAACAATTGGATATCAACAATAGGTACTCCGATAGTTGTTCTTCCAGTAATATGTACCTTGTTGATCTTTGCTGGACGATATCTGAAGTGTACCTTCTCTTTACACCAATTTAGGGTGGATTAAGATACACTTGTCTTCTTCTCGACAATCTTTCGAGCATCTTCCCAAAGCTGACGTTGGACTTGAATGGGAATTCGTTTCAGCTTGGGGTCTTCAACTGATTCTTGGACGAGCTGGATGGCGAGAGCTTTGTCTTTTGCTTCAGCTTCCTTTTTATCAGCGAGTAGACGTTCAGCTCTGAGGTGATCAGCGTATTCTTGCTTTGTAAGTCTGAACTTAGGAGTTTTGACTTTGGTATGCGGCAAGATGATTCGCTGAGCCTCAAGTTTCTTTATCATTTCTTATCTTCTTCTCTGATCCTCTTCACTTGATTTTTGAAGAACCAAGGAAGGTCTGTTTGTGTGAAAAAACGTCTGTTCTTCAGGTTCATCAGTCTCAGTGGTTAAATCCAAGACTGGGATTATTTCTTCAGCTCTTGTGGCTGGGATTATTCCTGGTGTAGTCGAAGGAGCTTCAGCGGGATCCTCAAACATGGGAGAGGACTAGCTGAAACACAACGATCGTTTAAGTAAGCAGAGTTGGGGAAGAAAGAGATAGAGAAAAGAATGTGGTTAAGTGTATAGAGGTTTTATGGATAGAAGGATTGAGATTGAGAAGGGATAGAACAGGGATGCAGTGTAAGGGAATAGGAGGTAGTGTACCTGACAAACTGGCTTTTGAAGCAAGATCATCAGACTGTCTTCTGCAGCAAGGCCTTTGTTTTTTCCTTTGTCAGCTTCAGACGCTGCAGGCTTTGTCTTGGTCCGCTCCCCTGAAGGTTCATTTATCAAAATCCCTTTGAGAGCTGTACTCTTCTGAACAGGCTTGACGATAAAGGAGTCATCATCATCATCATCATCATTCTTTGGAGAAGAAGATGGTTCATCGTCTGATATGTCGACGACTTCTTCATCTTCAGATTCAGATTCTTCAGCAGCTTCTTCGAGTTGCTCCCCCTCAGATACAGAGGTAAGCTTCTCGGTTCCCTCAGGGTTTTCATCTCCCTGAGGTCCAGCAGTTGTTTCTTCATTTGTCTTCTCCCCCTCTTCAGTAAGGGGAAGGTCTTCAGTCTTCTCCCCATCGATAGATTCATCATGGGGAAGGTCTTCAGAGTTCTTCTCCCCCCTTCCTCATGATGAGTGGGGGAGGAATTCGATGACTCAACAGATGGTGTTGGTTCCCTGTCTCCTTGGCCAGGGAATTCGACATAATTTTCAATCTCCCTTAATCTGGCTTCCAGGCCAGTTATAGCAGGATTGATCTTGAGAAGTTCAGCTCGATCCGCCGGAGTAAAATGCGAAGGTGCAGGGGCAGCGGCGTTCATGCGATCGAGGATCTGCTGTACCATCATCTTCACTGAACGTACGTCGGTCTTCACTGAACGTATGTCAGTCTTTACTGAACTCACGTCAGTCTTTACAGCGGACACCTCTCCCTGAAGAGTACTAACTGATGTCTTCAGCGTTATGAACTCGCTGGACATGGTGTTAACTCTTGAGGAGAGAGAGTTGTAGTCGGTGTAGATATCGGCAAGAACTTTGGCAAAGTCACCGAGAGTACTATCAACCTTCTCCAAATCAGCTTTGGATGCTTTCTTTTCGACCTCAGTGGTCAAAGACTTCAAGTTCTCTCCAGCGTTTGTAACCGCTGAAGAGTTGGCAGTTAGAGTTTTGATGAAAGACTCCATCTTGGTTTCCAGGGCCGTCAGGGAGATGTTGATATCCCTCAAATTAGGACCTGAAAAAGTTATAAACTTATGAACAGAGGAAAGCTCAGAAGTTTGGGGTTGAGAGAGAGAAGTGTGTGGGATTTTGTGTATACCTGCAGGCGGGCTGGCGAAGTTGTCGAAACCTCGATGTCCTGAAAAAGTTTCGTAGTCGTCTTCAATATTTCCTAGACGACTGGAAGTACCTGCAGGTCCTGTGGTGTGTCCTATCATCCTCTGAAAATGTTCAGCAGTAGTGTCGCTGAGGATGACGGTTGTTGAGGAGAATAGGGGAATAGATTGAGTGACCAAAGAAGAGGTGAGAGGAATGGAGGATGAGAATGATGGTTGGGTGCGGGGTTCAGCGTTAGATCCGCTGAGAATCACTTCAGTCTGTAGAGAGGCTGAAGGAGGTGGGTTCATTTCCAAGTTTATAACTTCAGCGTTTAGAGACGCTGAAGCTGGGATGGAAGGGGTGGTTTGTTCAGCTGTGGCAGAGCGTACCACTGAACTTTCCATCAGCTCTTCAAGATGAGCTGAGGAGTCTTCAGCATGTAAATGCTGGGGTTGCTCCTTGGTTTTCTTAGTCCTTTTGGAACCAAGTTGGGAAGATGAGTGTTTCCTTTTTCTAGAAGGAGTGGAGGTTGCAGCTGGGGTATCAGCGGTGGGTTTTTCCACTGAATGAGCTGCAGAAGTAGAAGAAGGAGGATTGAGAAGAGTTAAGAGAGTAGAGAGACGTACCTCGTTTGCCATTGGCTTGAAGTCGAGTACCTTAGGGCCAACCTGAGAGAGTTTCAGGTCTCCTACTTTTGGGTAGTTATCCTTCAGGCCGGTTTGGAAGATGGCGCTGAGGAATCTTAGGTATGGAACCCATGATGGTCGGTCAGCAGCAGAGTCTACTCTGAGCACAAGATCATCGTAGATTATCGAGGCCCAGTCAACATGAAGACCTTTCAGCAATGCATAGCCCATTGCTTGCTGAGGTTGAGCGGCTTGATCAGAGGAGCCGGTCTTTGCAGTCATACAGCTTATCAACTGTGCGAAGATGAAGTTCATCTCGCTGGGCATTTTGGATTTCTTAATGAGGGTCAGCTTCTTCTCAGGCTTCTTGTCCCTCCCCGTTTCCCATACATAACCCATTCCATCAAAGAATGCAGTGATGGCTTCCCTATCAGCATGTTTCTTGTGGTCAGGGAGATAAACAAAGGGTTTTTCTTTTGTGGCGACGGGAAGGCTCAGTGCTTTTCGGATAATGGCAGGGGTGATTTTTATGGTGCCAAAATCAGTGTCACAGAGGATGCAATCGATTTTCTTCGTGGGGTCTTTGGTCGATGTGAGCTGAGTGTGTCTGGCATAATACCAGAACTGAGATAGTAGTAGTTGATGAGCAGGGGGTGTTATTGTCAGGGCTGTAGAGAGGCAACAGGTTTTGAGGAAATTCACAGCATCATTCAGATGTGTGACTTGCTTTCGAGGAGGAAACTTGAAAAGCGCATAGAGATTGTTTGTTTTTGTCCAATCGAGTTCCTCAAGCGTGAACTTGACCTGAGGAGCCTTGGTGATTTCCAGTTCCTCAGCAGCAGCAATGTTCTCAGCAGTAGGAATATCAGTAGATGCCATTGCTGTATTATCAGTTCAACCAAAGATATAACAAATAAGAATAATCTTAATGTGGAAAGATTTTCCAATAAGATTTCGAATTTTGTCCATTTCATTCAGACAAAAATGTCTTAATGAAGATTAGGGTTTTCTTGTTTTTGAAAAAGAAATGCAAACCCAATAAAAAGTCTTGTTTTCCAGTTTCCTTTGAGGATTAGGATTCTGGAAAAACGTATGAAGAACAAGTTTAAGATATTTGCGATTAAACTTGAAGAACAACCATGAAAGGTTGTGTTCATAAAACCATGAAAGAAATGATTTCATTTTTGAAAAAGTTCTTTTGTTTGATCTTGTAAAAACAATGAGAAGATCATTAACAAGTTTTAAGAAACATGTAAATAAAAGAAATATTAACCTGGTTCGTTGAAGAAGAAGAAGATGAACAGTTCTTGAAAACTTGAGAGCAAAAATGCAACAGTAGTTTTCTTGAGGAAGAAGTTGTTCGCGTAAAGGAAAAATATAAACCCAAAATGTGTTTATATAGTGAGATTAGAGAGAGAGAAAAACTCGAGCGGGAAAGTTTTTCATCATGACACGGACACGTGTTTGCATTTGATTGGAAGGTAAATGAAACGTGCAATCGTGTGTCAGAAAAAGAACGTGCCAGGGCTTATCCGTTTCATGACGTCACAGATGTCCTTTCATATTTTAGGATATCTCTGAGGTTTTGAAAGCTCAGGGACACTTTTGAAAACATGAATCACTGAATAGAAATATCAGTGTTGGTTTTAGAAATTTCAAAGTATCGCTGATTAAGGAAGAGATATTCAGCGATGCAATTTGTCTTGAAATCTTGCATTTACATGCGATTGTCAGCGAGAGAAAAACATACATTGATATCAGCGAATCAAGTTTATTTAGAGAGAAAATGATAGAATGGGTTATACAAGTTGGTTTTATCCTGTCGCTGATCAAATGTGAACCGCTGAAGATTTTACTCTACAAAGTTCAGCATTCCAAGCTCGCTGATGAGAAAGTTGAATCTTGTCTCATCAAGAGGTTTGGTGAACAGATCAGCTAACTGATAGTCAGTTGGGATAAAATGAAGTTCTATATCACCATTCATCACATGATCTCTGATAAAATGATACCTGATTTCGATGTGTTTTGTCTTTGAGTGTAGCACTGGATTGTTGGCTATGGCGATGGCACTTGTGCTGTCGCAATAGATTGGAATTTTCGAGAGTTGTAGGTCATAGTCCAGTAGTTGATTTTTCATCCACAAGACCTGAGAACAACAGCTTCCAGCGGCTACATACTCAGCTTCAGCAGCTGAGGTGGACACTGAGTTTTGCTTTTTACTTGTCCAACTCACCAGCTTTCCACCCAGGAGCTGACAGCCTCCTGTGGTGCTTTTCCTATCCAATTTGCAACCTGCAAAATCACTATCTGAATAGGCGATTAGATCAAACGATTCAGGGTTTGATTTACAATGTTGCAAAGCTGACTGATGCTTAGACGATTAAGCTTCAGCACTTCAGCATAAGCAACTCTTCTGAAGGTTGTTGTACCATTTGAGAGTACACCAAATCCTCGGGTATGTCCTTTTCCGTTTCCACCGAAAGTTACAGAGGGACCCTTCTCTTCCTTGTATTTAGAGAGCAGGCTTTTCTTTCCAGTAATGTGTCTTGAGCATCCGCTATCAAGATACCAGATACCCTTCTTAACCTGCATTACAAAGGAAGATTAGTTTTTCTTGGGTACCCACTTAACCATGTGTACACACTTGTCAGTGGGGGTAGAAGAAGAGGTGGAAGGTTCAGCAGTCTTCGCAGCATTTGAAGATTCAGCTTTGTCAGTCTTCACTTTGGTTAATTTCTCAACCTCAGTGGGCTTCTTTGCCTTGGGGCCAATGATCTTCACCTTAGCTATCTTTTCAGCTTTGGTGGCTGTGGGGCACTTACTAGCAATATGATCAGTAAGTCCACAGTGATAACATTTCTTATAACTAAAAATAGTTCTAGGACCATTTGAATGTTGAGCTTTTGATTTTCAATTAGAAGGACCAACACCAAGTAAGCTATTGGCTTTGTAACCAAGAATTTCCACTTTGATTCTAGGAGTAGATCGCTGAATAGATCCACGCTGAATAAATCCAGAGATCTTATTCTTTGAATCAGAGGGATAAGTCACTGAAGCTTTAGAAGCGTTCAGCTTTGGTACAGAGGTACCCTTCTGAGGATTTTGGTTAAAAGCAATTCCTTTACCTTAGTTTTTAAAGACTGAGGTAGGTTTTGGATAAATAACTTTTTCTTTACCTTTAGAAGTTAAGGTAGAGATTTCCTCAGGGATGGGCGGTTTAGAAGATGAACACTGAGAGGATGAAGTATCAGCGACTGAGGATACGAAAGTTCCGAATAAGAGCATGGAACGATCAGTGGTTGGTTCTAGAGTATCAACTTTGTAACCAAGACCACGTTTATCACTTAGGGGAATCTGAGACTTAATTATCTCAGTGATCTTTGTTGAGGAATTATACCATCCATCAACAGTAGCCTATTCAGCTTTTAATGCAGCGATAGCTTCTTCGCGCTCGATTTTGACTAGCTGATTTAGGTGAACTTGATCTTTAAAATCTTCTTCAATTTTAGAAAGATTTTCTATTTGAAGGTGACAGTTTTTAAGCTGTTTAGCGAGATCAAGGTTTTGATTTTCAACTACAGTTTTGCCATTCATGGCTTCATATAAACTTCTAGTCAAGAGATCGATTTTTCGAAGACTATCAGCTTCATCAATATTTGCAATATTGGTAAAGAAGGAAGGTGATACCTGAGTTGCAGAGGTTGAAGTAGAGGGAATGTCAGAATTGTCTTCCTCATTTTCAAGTTTGGCCATGAGACATAGATTGGCTTCATCATCATCTTCAGAGTAAGATGATTCTTCTTCGTCAGAGGCAGCCCAATCATAGTCAGCCATGAGGCCTTTGCCTTTCTTCTTAAAGGTTTTCAGCTTTGCATACCTTTCTTTCAGCTTTTTATATTTTTCATCTCTATTCCTGGGAATAAAGTTTTTCTTGGGAAAAGCTGAGGGTCTAAAGACTTTCTTTGACCTGCACTCGCTAACAAAATGTCCTGTATTTTCACAGTTATAGAAAGTAGCAGTAGCCTTATCAACAGGGGTTGATGATCTTGGCTTGTCAGTAATAGCAAGAGGCTTATTCTTCTTGAAATTACTCTTTCTACTAAATCTCCTGAACTTATTAGCCAGGAATGCCAGAGTTTCATCATTATCTGAAACGTCAGAGTCTGATGATCTTTCAGAGTTAGTTTCCAACCCAGTGACAGTGATAGTAGATCGCTGAGTGGAAGGTGACTCTGAGATTAAAGCAACAGGGGTGCTTTTGGAATCTTTTACAAGATTCTTCTTAAGATGACTCGATTGCTCATGATTCAGCATCGTGCCATATAAGGTAGAAAGGGTCATTGATTTTTGATCCTTTGACAGCTTGAGACACATAGAATAACTGTTCCAACTTTCAGGTAAACATTCTAAGAACTTTGTCAGCACTTCAAAGTTAGAATATTCCTTACCAACAGTTTTTAGATCTATTATTAAGCAGTTAAAATGTTGGTGTACTTCAGAGAGAGTTTAATTCTTACCACAAATGAAGCTTTCATACTGTCTTACCAGGTTGATCTTTCGAGAGTCCTGGACTTCAAAAGTACCTTCATACTGAACACAGATTGTGTCCCACATAGCTTTTGTGGTTTTCAGGTTCATGACGGAATGGTAGACTTCGTCAGGAAGAGCTATGGAGAGTATGGATCTGGCTTTGGTGTTGATAGCCACTTTCTTCTTATCTTCATCAGTCCACATATGAATTTCCTTAGGAATCAGCCTTTCTGGAATAGCAGGTCTATTCTCAGCGGCTGGAACTGCAGCATCAATTCTTACAGGAATATATGGGCCGTTTTCAAGATAATAAGGCATAGTAGGGTCTACACCTTCTAAGAAGAGAATCATCCTATTTTTCCATAGATTAAAATTATCGTTGGAGAATTTAGGGGATTGTGTAAGAAAACAGTTGTCTATATATTTTGTGTTTGTATTGGTGGTCATTCTACAAGTAAAGAGAAGATTAGTATAGATAAGATCTTGTTTATGAGATTAAACAAATCTGCTCTGATACCACTTGTTGGTCCCAAAGGGCTATACAAGTTTGTAGAAGGGGGGGGGGGGGGGGGTTGAATACAAACACAAGTTTTTACTTTTCTAAATTGTTTATTGATAAATCAAGACAATTTACAACTTGTTACGGAACAAGATAAGGATAAATCATAATCTAAACAAGTTGGAACACTAAGTTTCTTGCACTAAGAAAGAGAAGGAAATTACTAATAATAACCTATCTCAAAGATATAAGAAGGATGACTCGACCAGAGTTTACAAGTACTTCAAAATGAAGTGAGGTCTTCTTCTTATATACTGCATGCATTTAATGCATGGCAGTTTATACTTTACACGTGGCAGCAGCTGATTGGTTGTTTGATTCTGACTTTAGTAGACAACCTTGTAGCCGCATGGTGCACAGTGTAGAATCAGAGTTTTTGTACGATTTCAGACAAAAGGTATGTTGGTTCTGACACTTCGTACGGAGACGTGTAAGAGTGGTTAAGACAAAAGTACTTTGTACGAAAGACTTCATGATCAGCTTACGTTGATTCAGCGCTTTATCATTGTTTATCAGCGAATGATAAAGTTCAGCGATAGCTGAAGTCTTGTACTTGATACTTCACGTTGAGTGGATAAATCTGAGTCTTCGCTGATCCGCATCAGTTCATTAGGAGACTTATCGCTGGTTCTTGAGCTTGATCTTCGACTTCAGCGTAGAACTTTGATTGACGTGAAACTTGTCTTCAGGGATCATAAGTAAACAACTAACTTATCAGCGATCACCATAAGGACTGAACAGGCTCAGAGCATTATGGTGAACAGTGTTCGCTGAATGTTTAATCTAAAGAACGAGAGTTCCTATCAGCGGTACTGAATTAGTCTTAGTACATCAGCGATAGTGAAACTCTAATACATATTGTTTACTTACAATTTTCACTAAGTGTTTAAGAGAGGGTCATTATCAAATCACGGAGGGTTTGGATCAACAAATCTTGTTGGCAAACATCTAGTTAAAGGTCTACCAAAGATCAAGTTTGAGAAGGATTCATTATGTTCAACATGTGAAATAGGCAAGATGAAGAAGAGTTCTCATAAGTTGTAAATGGATTCTTCATGCATGTCACCATTAGAGATGCTACATACAGACTTGTGTGGTCCTATATCAGTTCAATCAATGGGAGGGAAGAAGTATATACTTGTCATTGTCGATGAGTACTCAAGATATACATGGGTTGAATTCTTAAGAGCAAAATCTGAGGCTGCTGAAACACTGATCAATTTCATCAAAAGAATTCAAGTATTCTTACAACTTCCAGTTCAGAAAATAAGAAGTGACAATGGAACAGAATTCAGAAATGAGACTCTTCAGAACTTTTTACAAAGCTCTGGGATTTCTCATAATTTTTCTGCTGTCAGAACTCCTCAACAAAATGGTGTTGTTGAAAGAAAGAATAGAACTCTAGTTGAAGCTGCAAGAAGCATGTTGGCCTATTCAAATCTTCCAACCTTCCTATGGGCTGAAGCAATTGCCACTGCTTGTTTTACTCAAAACAGAACTTTGATCAATAAAAGACTAAATAAAACTGCTTATGAACTGATTAACAAAAGAAAACCACTGATTAAGTTCTTTCATGTTTTTGGCTACAGATGCCATGTTCTAAAGGATAGAGAAAATCTTGGTAAATTTGATAAAAAAACAGATGAAGGATACTTTGTTGGTTATTCACTAACTTCCTAAGCATTCAGAATCTACAACAGAAGAACCAAGAGGATTATGGAAAGCATCAATGTCACATTTGATGAGTCAAGATTAAAGACTTCTGAACAAAACAGTTCAGGACTCAATCAGGATAAGACAAAAACAATGACTTCTGAATCAGATTATAATCCTACCTGTTCAGAACTCAATATATTGTTTAAGGATGCATTTCTGGAACTAACTTCTGAATCTTATGCAGATTTTGAAAATCCTAAAATGGTTCAAGAAATGAAAAAGGGAAGTTCAGAGGTTCAAACAACTGTAATTTCTGATTCTGGTCCATCTGAGGAATGTCCAATTTTGATAAATACAGGTGATTTATCTTCGTCGGGTACTCAGAATTCTGACCAAGGTATTCAGAATTCTTGACATACTACTCAGAATTCTGGACATGCAACTCAGAATTTTGGACAAGGTACTCAGAACTCTGAACATGTTAATCAGAATTCTGACTCTACTACTCAGAATCCAGACTTGAATGTCACACTTCAAAGGGATAGTTCAGAATTACATGCTGTTACAGATGAGAATGATACAAACAACAATCTATCAGATATTGATGTGCTTCCAAGTTCAAATAAATGGACAAAAGACCATCCTATTCATCAAGTGATAGGAGATCCATCTGTTGGAGTGCAGACAAGATCAACAACAACAAATGAAGCAATGTTTGCAGGATTTCTTAGTATGATTGAACCTAATAAAGCCACTGAAGCCCTAGAGGATCTAGACTGGATTTTACAATGCAAGATGAATTGCTACAGTTTGAAAGAAATAAAGTCTGGAGACTCATTCCAAAACCTGAAGGAAAATCAATGGAACAAAATAGGTGTTCAGAAACAAGAAAGATGAGTCAGGTGTTGTAGTCAGAAATAAGGCTAGATTGGTTGCAAAGGGATATTCACAACAAGAAGGCATAGATTATGATGAGACATTTGCACCAGTTGCAAGAATAGAGGCAATCAAAATACTCTTGGCATATGCTGCACACAAGAACTTTAAAGTATACCAAATGGATGTCAAATCAATATTTTTGAATGGTATACTTCATGAAGAAGTTTATGTCTATCAACCTGAAGAATTTGTTGATCCTGAGTTTCCAGATCATGTGTATGTTTTAGATAAAGCATTGTATGGTCTGAAACAAGCACCAAGAGCCTGGTATCACACTCTAACTCAATACTTATTAGAATTTGGCTTCATGAAAGGTAAAGTTGATACTACCTTATTTTTAAAGAAAGAAGGTGATGAATTGATTTTGATTCAGATATATGTAGATGATATAATATTCGGTTCTACTAAAGCAGAATTATGTGATGAATTCTCAGAAATCATGAAATCTAAATTTGAGATGAGCATGATGGGACAATTGAGTATATTTGTTATTCTTCATAAATGATTTTTTTTTCTAAGTAAGATTTTCTGAGTAGTGTACTCAGAATTCTGACACTCTTACTCAGAGGTTCTGAGTCTTGAGTTCAGAACTTCTGAGTCAATACTTCAGAAATCTGACTTCATAATTTTTCTTCTGAATAGGTTACTCAGATCTTCTGACTGTACCTTTCAGAACTCATTTCTGGAAATTACAAGTGTTTCAATTTGTTGTTAAGTTCTTTCTGTTTTATTTTTTTCACATTCCTTAAGTCTAATATGTGTTTGAGTATATGCTTAAGTCAAGGGGGAGCATTCATATCTTTCAAAAATCATTCTGCGTTGTTTACAAGGTTTGTATTCTTTTCAGAAATCTCAAATCATCAAAAGATGGACAGAATTTTGATGATATAACAATCTTCTATCTGTTCAAACTACTTCTGGGTGATTAAATGAATTATATTATCAGAAGTTGATTTTAAATGAATTTTGATTTCAAAGGAAACTTCTTCTGAATTATGTACTCAAAACTTCTGAGTATGCGATTCTGTTTTCTTTCATATTTATTGAGTGATAATCATGTCTGCCACACGAAGAAGTGTTACTCAATCTTTGCACACTGCAAAGACTTTAATGTCATCTTCGGATTCAGATAATGAAGAAGTTCGAATGCCTGAGAATATTGTCGTAGAAGATGAGGCGATAGGAGGAAATGTTTTGGGAAATCAGGGTGTTGAAGGAAATGCAGAGGATGAAAATATGGCTGAGTCTGAAGGAAATGCAGAGGAAGGAAATGCAAATATTGAACACCAACAGAGTGCTGTGAGGTCTGTAATGTCTTCTAGACCTAATTCTTTGGAAAAGATCGTACCTGAGAGTGAATATCTAGATTTGGTAGAAAATAATTGTGTCCTAGTGCTCGATGAAACCAATTTCAAAGAAGAACATAGGATTATAATAGAGTTGTTGAGTATCATCCTTTCAAAAAGTGGTTTACTCTGAAGAAGACTGTACCAATTCAGTATATTCAACAGTGGTGGAAGAATTTTGAATTGCAAGGAAATAAATTCGTATCCAATATAGGGGGAGTTTCTATAACTCTGACTGTTAGTTTCTTAAGAATTATGTTAAGGTTGCCAGAAAAAGGTGATTTGGAAAGGAGAACATACTTTAAGGATTCACCTTTAACAGAGGAGATGATACCTGAATTCAGAAGATTGGGATACAATGATGTGTTGAGAAATCTTAGGTGTTGTTCGGTTCGTTTTCTGTTAAGACCTGAATGAATATAGCTGTCTGAGTGGATATGGTTGTCTGGTTGTTAATAGATAAATTGGTGTTCGATTGTTGTGCTGAATAAACAGTCTGAATGTCAGAAATGACTATTTTACCCCAGTCTTTATTTTTTTCTGAATAAAATAACTGTTTTGATAAAAATTTGAATAAATGACTTATAATTATTTAAAAAAATACCAATTTAAACATTTTAAAATACCAATTTAAACATTGAACATTTTATAGACCAAATTTCACAAGACAACACTTTTTACAGCAAAAATTTACATCAAAATTAAAAACCTCAAATTAAAAAAGATACCTAAATCTATAAATCCTAAATAAAAATAATCACAAATCAATTAGAAATCCCACCTTACCAACAAATAATAAAAAACCCCTAAAAGTACATGACCACAAATAAAAAAGCAATTGAAGAATGGAGGAGCAATGCATAGGGCGGTGAGGCAGGCGACAACAGCATGAGGAAGTTCGAAGGAGGCAGACGACCAACAATGGTGAGGCAAAGGGCAAGGACGGCTGTCAGTGGTGAGGCAGAGGGCAGGGACGGCCATCGGTGGTGAGGCAGAGGGAAGCGACGACCGGCGCTGGTGCGGTAGAGGGAAGCGACGGTCAGTGATGGTGAGGCACATGACATCAACAGCCGGTGGTTTGACAGGAGTGGATCTGTGAGTTTGAGGGCTTTCTAGAGAGGGTGAGAAATGGGTGGAGTGAATGAGGGGTAGGATGTGTCTTTTGAACAGCTGAATCCAAAGGACTGTTATTTTCTAGCATAGTGATTCAGCCACTGGCTGAGCGAATAAGCCACAACCGAACGGTTATTTATGGCTGAGCGAATAAGCCATATAGGCTATACAACCCATTAAGCCACTACCGAACAGCCCCTTAGTTCTTTCAGAAGAAACAAACTACCACCAATATAGGCATGCTTCTTCACAATTGTTAACAAATGTTTATCTGGGAAGCACAGTTCTCCAGATCAAGGATCAAGACAAATCATGCAGATTTTTCATGGGTTAGTGAACAACATACATTATGACTATGCTTCAATATTATGGGAAGAAATGAAGAACACTTTTGAAAGGAATCAGAAGGCATTAGAGGGAAAAACAAGAGATAATCCTTTAACATATATACCTTATGTCACACCCCGCTAAAGCGGAAACACGGGATGTGCAGCTCAAGTTTCATAGCAAAAGTTACAAGATCACATCAACCATCAAAATACATTCAAAAGGTTAAAACCTTGTCTTTCACAATCGTTTTTACGAAAGGGAAATGAACATAAATCAAAGATAGAAAAGAAAGCTTCATCACGTGTAGCCTTCCTAAGTCCCAACCTTAAGGACGCTCACCTGAAAAGCATGTATATGAGAGGTCAACTAATGCACTAGTTGGTGAGATCACAGGTTTAACGAGTTCAAAAATGTTGTCATAGAAAATAGTTCCAATCCGCACAAGGGATAAATCAACCGGATATAAAAACACTTGCTTAAGGTAATCGTATGTAAAATGTTTAAGTTATGAGCCCGTTACCCGACCTATACCGACAGAATTGCCCCACCGCATGTTCTATCGCCAACAATGCGTAAATACAAACAATAATTATGCACTCAAACAAGCGCTACTTGTGAGTGGGGTGTCAACCAAATAACGTTATCCATAATTACCAACGGCTCAATACATGAGTTAAACGGGTAACGTAAAAAATAAACGGGGACTTTTGAACGATAGCAAAAGAAAACTCAAACTTACAACATTTGCGAAAACATAGATACCATAGAGCATAAACAAGTATAGCAAGTTTCGTATTTCCAAGAAAACGAGATAACCGGTGCGTAAAATAGTTGTAGTAACGACATGCTTTTCACCCCAAAATATCTAAAATATTGAAAAAGGGGCTGTGATAACTCACTTGATAAGAGATAGAATCCGGGAATCTCTCACAAGTATTTCGAGACGATCCTACTTCAAACCTATGAACGTAAGGTCACTAGTGAGTTTTCGATCTCGAAGATTCGGTACTAACTATCCAAATCGTCATAAAATGCCTTTATTGTGATTTAATTATTATAAATCGTATGGAGTTATCAAAATTTATAAATGTAACATATGTATACTTCGTTCTTGTTAGATTAAAGTTACCGCAATTTCGTCGTAATAAGTAACGAAAAGGGTTTAAAGAATGTATATATATAGTACATATATATATATAAACCGAAATTTTATCGTAAGAACGATAAATAGGGGTTTTGAATGAAAAGACGAAGTATTTAAAGTGCATAAATATAAATGTATAGTATATATATATTCCACAATTTCATCATAAAATGATGAAATTGGATCAAGAATATATAAAATGCATAAGTATATATATATATATATATATATAAATATAAGATATACATATATATTCCACAATTTCATCATAAAATGATGAAATGGGATTAGAAGTTAGTCTTCAATTATAGTAAGATATTTGTCCTTTGCTGTCCAGATTTTGGTGTCGCTTTGTGTCCACTTTTGGGTAACCTCCAGGTATATTTAGGTCAAGATATTTTATTTCCAAGTGGTTTAATGAGTTAGGAAACTTTTAACATAAGTTTCATAATTTGTAGAGGTGGTTAAGTACATGAAATAATACTTGACGTAATATATGACAGAAAACTTTGCTGGTTGCGCACTGTTTTTGTGAAAACTGTTTGGTAGACGAAATCTTTGAGTTTTTGAGTGAAACCACTCGGGTTTGAATCCTAACACATGAAAATAATTTGAAGAAAAAGAATTACTCAATTTGGAGTTTTATTGAGTGAGATATGACCCTTTGAAAAAGAGGGGTGTGGAATCTGACAGCAAGCTGTCAAATATGCATGTGCATTCTCTTGACTTTTTACCCAAAACTCTTATTCCTTTTTGCATGCAATCCGATTTGACTCATCCCCATACAATTATTTTCAGTTCTAAAACTTGATTTTTAGCCATTTAAACTACATGCAAGTTACCCATCATCTCATCTTTTATAAAATCTTGAAAATGGTTCTTTTTTAAGAATGTTGGTGTTTATGCCAAGAACTTCATCATGCATCTTAAAATTATGTATTTTTAGCTTATGCATGTTGGTTTAAACATGTTTTTAGTGGATTCAAAGACCTACTCATGAAACCTTTGAACCAAAAGATATGGATTTTCCAAGAAAACTACATGCATGTGTTTAAAAGTTCATCTTTGATCTTAACATGGGTTTGATTTTGGATTCACCACCTTTTTTAATAACAATCAAGTGTTATGGAGGTGAATCTACAAACATTAAGATATGTAAAGATGATTTTTGAGAAGATTAAAGAAAGTATAGAAGAAGGTGAAGAACATTCATAAGAAAAATGCAAGTAAATGAAAACTTGACAAAAGAGAGTGTGTGGATTTCATCCAACACACTTGTAATTACCTTGAACACTTTTATCTCTTGGAAGAGATGTGTTTAGGGGCTGGAGTTGTTGGATGAAGATGGTTGAAGATGGAGAGAGAAAGAGATGAGAGAATTCTAGTGAGAATTTAGAGAGAGAGAGAGTGAGATGTGTTGTAAGTGAATTGTAATAGCATAAAAGAAATACATAAGGAGTGTAGAGAGGGGGGGGGGCTCTCCATGGGGGGGGGGGGGGGGGGTGTGATGCAAAAATAAAAATGTCATTTCTTGTCTTTTTGATTTATTTTAAAACAAGATGTAATTTTCTTTTAAATTATAAATAACATAACAATTATATAAAGTAAGGTATTTATATAAAATTTAGTTATAGAAAATTAGTTGCTAATTATATATATACTTGTGATATAATTGTAGATTAAGTTGACATTTTATGAGATTTATGGATAATTTCCTAAGTTAGGGGTTTCTAGGCAAAATTTCTCAAAATTTTCTATTGTACCGAGTTTACTGCTAAAATTGCACTGTTCGAACTCTGATATGAATAAATGAAATATCCAGTGCGGTTCTAACCTGAGATGTAAATTTGACAGTTGTCACGGTCTACCCCGGTTAAAAGAATTTCGTCCCGAAATTCAAGAGTTACTAGCTTTAACAGGTTTGCTAGCAAAGAGATGAGGATACTTATGCATCATGTAATCCTCTCGTTCCCAAGTGTACTCAGGCCAACGCCTTGTGTTCCAATGGACTTTTACTATCGGGATTTTGCTTCGCTTAAGACGCTTGACTTCCCTATCGAGTATCTCCATTGGTTCCTCTACTATGTGTAGCTTATCGTTGATCTGGACCTCTTCTAAAGGCACGGTTACTGCTTCGTCGGCTAAACACTTCTTCAGGTTCGACACGTGAAACGTGTTGTGGATAGCACTTAACTCTATTGGCAACTCCAGCTTATAAGATACTGGTCCAATTCTTTCCGTAACTTTGAATGGTCCAACATACCGTGGACTCAACTTTCCTCTTTTCCCAAATCGGACTGTTCCCTTCCAAGGGGATACTTTTAAAAAGACACTGTCTCCAACCTGGAATTCTAAAGGCTTCCTTCGATTGTCCACATAGCTCTTCTGACGATCTTGAGCTGCTTTAAGCCTATCTCTGATAACTGCAATCTTGTCGGTGGTTTCTTGTACGATATCCAACCAACAAAGAGGTGATCGACACTTGCATCCATATATAGCTTCATATAGCGCACACTTGATACTAGTGTGATATTTATTGTTGTAGGAAAACTCAACTAACGGCAAATGGTTATCCCAACTTCCTCCAAAATCTAGCACGCATGCCCGAAGCATGTCCTCTAACGTTTGAATGGTTCGCTCACTCTGGCCATCCGTTTGAGGATGATAGGCCGTGCTCAAATTCAATTGCATACCCAACACTCTTTGAAGTGACTGCCAAAACCGAGATGTGAAGCGACTATCTCTATCTGAAATAATGGAAACTGGGACTCCATAACGCGTGACGATTTCCTTGATGTAGATCTGAGCAAGCTTCTCCATCTTATAATCTTCCCGAATAGGCAAGAAATGTGCCGACTTCGTAAATCGATCTACTATAACCCAAATCGAGTCGTGCCCTTTGGCAGTTCTCGGGAGTTTGGTTATAAAATCCATAGTGATTTGCTCCCACTTCCACTGTGGAATCTCTGGTTGTTGCAACAATCCTGATGGCTTTTGATAAACAGCTTTGACTTTTGAGCAAGTTATGCATTTCCCTACATATATGGCAACATCCTTTTTCATTCCTGGCCACCAGTTGTACTCCCTTAAATCCTTGTACATCTTATCTGCTCCTGGTGAATTGAGTACTTAGACTTATGAGCCTCCTCCAAAATCATTTCCCGCAGGTTGTCAGCCTTTGGGATCCATACTTTGCCTTTAAAGTAACGTACTCCATCAGTCTTAGTTTCCAAACTCGAGTCTAAACCATGAAGGGTCTCGTCCTTCAGGTTTTCAGACTTTATCGCTTCGTTTTGAGCTTCAAAAATCCGAGTTTTCAAACTTGTTTGAACCAGCGCTCCCAACGCTCGAACTCGTGAAGGTTTTACCCTTTCTTTCCTACTTAGGGCATCGGCTACCACATTGGCCTTACTTGGGTGGTAACGTATCTCACAATCGTAGTCGCTGAGCAGTTCTACCCATCTTCTTTGCCTCATATTAAGCATCTTTTGATCAAAGATATGTTGAAGACTCTTGTGATCTGTGAAAATGGTGCACTTGGTACCATATAGATAGTGCCTCCATATCTTTAGGGCGAATACCACAGCTCCGAGTTCCAAATCGTGCATGGTATAGTTCTTCTCATGAACTTTTAATTGTCTCGAGGCGTATGCTATCAACTTATCATTTTGCATCAATACGCAACCTAATCCCTGATGTGATGCGTCACAATACACCACAAAATTTTCCGTTCCTTCCGGTAAAGCTAAGATCGGTGCATTGCACAACTTCTTCTTCAAAAGTTGAAACGCTTCTTCTTGTGAAGCTCCCCAAACGAATTCCTTATCCTTTTGGGTTAACATGGTGAGAGGTTTAGCAATCCTAGAGAAATTCTCGATAAAACGCCGATAATATTCTGCCAAACCTAGAAATTGGCGAATTTCCGTTGGGGTCCTTGGGGCTTCCCATTTCCGAATGGCTTCCACTTTAGCCGGGTCCACGTGAATCCCTTTTTCTCCAATTACGTGACCTAAGAAATGTACTTCCCGAATCCAAAATTCACACTTAGAGAATTTGGCATATAGATTGTGTTCCTTAAGAAGCTCTAGAATCACTTTTAGATGCTGCTCGTGATCCTTCTTACTCCGAGAATAGATCAATATATCATCGATGAATACAATGACGAACTTATCAAGGTATGGTCTACATACTCTATTCATTAGATCCATAAACACAGCTGGCGCATTCGTCAACCCGAATGACATGACTAAAAACTCGTAGTGTCCATAGCGAGTTCTAAAAGCTGTTTTAGGAATGTCTTCCTCTCGGACTCTTAACTGATGATATCCCGATCGAAGGTCAATCTTCGAGAAGTAAGTTGCACCCTGCAACTGGTCGAACAAATCGTCTATTCGAGGGAGAGGATATCGGTTCTTGATTGTTATCTTATTTAGTTCCCTATAATCGATGCACATTCGAAATGATCCATCCTTTTTCTTGACGAAGAGAATCGGGGCTCCCCAGGGTGATGAACTTGGTCGAATGAATCCCTTATCCTGAAGTTCCTGAAGTTGATTCGATAACTCTTGCATTTCGGCAGGTGCTAAGCGATATGGGGCCTTGGCTACAGGCGCTGCTTCGGGTATGAGATCAATCTGAAATTCGACTTGTCTCGGCGGGGGAAGTCCAGGCAAATCGTCTGGAAACACCTCTGGGTGATCTTTCACCACAGGAATTTTTTGGATTCGCCTCTCTTCGGACTTCTTCTCTACTACATGTGCCAAGAACGTAACGTACTTCTTCCTCAAATACTTATGGATCTTCATACAAGACACTATCCTCAAGTTTCTCCCAGTTCTATCTCTTTGGACAACAAGGGTCTCTCCGCCTTGTAAGGGTAACTTGATAATCTTTTCAAAACAACTAACCTCTGCTCGGTTCTTAGATAACCAATCCATGCCTATTACTACGTCAAAACTCCCCAACTCAATTGGAATAAGATCAACGCCAAAAAGGTTATTAGCAAAGTTCAAGGTACAGCCTAAGATTACATCCTTAGCCTCTAATTCAAATCCGTTAGCAACCTCAACAATATAAGCATTCGGCATTTTCTTAAATTCTAGATTGATCAAAGGCCTAAATTCTAACGAAACAAAGCTCTTATCGGCACCAGTGTCGAATAATACGGATGCATAATAATCGTTTAGGAGGAACGTACCTGTCACTACATTGGGGTCTCGGTGTGCTTCTTCTGCTCCTAAAACAAATGCCCGTCCTCGAGCTTGTCCTCCTTGGTTTCACTGATTGGCTTGCCTTGCCTGGTTCCTAGCGTTGTTATTGATTGGTCCCCTTTTTAGTCTTGGGCACACATTCCGGAAGTGATCCGGACTTTCGCACTCATAGCATGCCCTTCCTTCCACCTTTACATTCTTCCCCACCTTGCAGTACCGGGCTAAATGACCCTTTTGCTTACATATGCCACAAATGAGACAAGCTCCCTCATGATGCGAATTGCATTGGTTGCACTTCGGGTGGGGTCCATTGTAACGTCCTACTTCCTTTGCATTCATCCCAAAATTTCCTACTACTTTCTTATTCCTACTTGAACTACTTCCAATCGCCTTTCCTGACTGACTCGCTGGCCTTCTCTTACTACCGACACCTTTCTGAGTCAAAGTTCCTGCCTTGACCGCATCGTGGGTCAAACTAGTTGCTAATGCCACTGCGGCTTGGATCGTTGTCGGACTTGCTGACTTAACCATCCCTCGGATCTCCGGAGCTAATCCATACAAATATCGGTCAATCCTTTTGCTCTCTGGTGTAACCATGTGGGGTACTAACTTCGCAAGTTCGTGAAAACGAGCGGTGTATCGATCTATCCCCGAACCAACCATGGTAAGATCCCAAAGTTCAGCCTCCAATTTCTGAACTTCGCTCTTGGGACAGTATTCATCAATGAGTAATTCCTTGAACTCAGTCCAGGACAGCTTGTATGCATCCTCCCTTCCACGGGTTTGGACTTGAATGTTCCACCAGGTTAGAGTTCGCTTTTGCAACTGACAGGCCGCATACTCTACCATGCGATCCTCCGAGCACTTACTGATATGGAGTACCGACTCTATGCTATCAAACCATGAAAGTAATCCTATAGCACCCTCGGTTCCGTGAAATTCCTTTGGTTTGCAAGTCATGAATGTTTTGTAGTTGCATCCTCTATTGTCTTGAATGTCATTGGGAGTTCCTCCTCCCGCATTGACATTCCTATGACTCTGATTGATGCCCGTAGTGACTTGAGTTACTATGTCGGGTATCGTCTCTTGGATACGTTGAGCTATGATTTGGGCAATATCATGGTTTTGCTCTTCGGGATTTCCTCCCGTGCGACGTGTGGATCTTCTCGGTGGCATTTTTCTAAAACATATTTGCAAATGTCGATTTGATAAAATTTTTGAGTAAATACAAACGGATATTTTGTAAAGAATACGTTTGTAATTCAAAATATTGGAAATTAATAAAAATAACTGTCGCATGTTTGTTAGCTTCAATCTTTCTAATCATAGAAGTATTTAGAAGTAGTGAAAAATAGGCTAAGTAAATAAAGCCTCTTCTAGAGGCTCTGCCGAACTTACCGAGAGATCAAGGTCAAGAAGCTACAGAAGCTAAAGAGGCGTCCTACAGAAGCTCTGCCATACGCACAATGAAGACCAAGACTCGGAATCCGGTGAAGACTGCTCTACAAAGGACCAGACCGCAGAACCTCTGTAACACTTTACAGAGCCTCTGTGGTCCTCTCTAAAATACCTGAAGATATTTATAATATCTTGCTACTGTTACTGGACCTGTTCATCAACTTGCATGGTAGCATGCCCTGTCCATCTTCAACGTGTCAAACTCTGATTGGATTCAATAGGGCTTAGTACATAATAGACGTCTGCTGCATTAAATGCAATACAGCACGTCCAACTGTTCATGCCATCCGTTCCACTATTCATACCGTCCGTTCTGAATAGTAGCTTATGCTTTATGGTCCCCTTAGAGTAGTATATAAGGAAGACTCATGTTGAGTTCTTCCTAATCGAGAATAAAGAGATAAGAACATCAAGAACACATAGCTTATACACTTTGAGAGTCATATCTGTTTTAAAGCTTTGCTTACTCACTTTTCTTAAATCTGTTCTTGATACATATATATTCAGTAAACTTTGAGATATTATTTCCTGTTCACTGTTTATTTATATTATGTTCTAAATCTATCAAACATATCTGTTAGTTCTTCAAATACGCTTCCGCATCAAACTTAAACTTGAACTAATAGATCTGATAATCTTGTTTAAACAAAACGGGAACCAACAATTGGTATCAGAGCCTACCTTGATTTTCAATATCAAGTGATCCTCTTTGTTAACAAGATTGGTGATAGACATCATTCCTTTTTAACCTATTCCTCATTTCTAGGTTAAAACTCCATTAAAGTGTACTCTGGGAACTGATTAAACCCAGAAAACTTTCCAGATCATCAGACTCATACTCTTTAATCATACTATCTTTTCAGAACCTTTACAAATGACAAATACAAATAACTTCTTTACTGCTGGTTCACTCACCAAGCCTCCTACTCTCCTTCGAGATGAGTATCCTCAGTGGAAAATAAGAATGGTCCATTTCTTTGAGGGTACTGAAAAAAATCTAGTACAATATCTTTACAACCTTCCTCCTGTTCCCATGATAGTAGTACCACGAGTACCAGCTACTGCTGAATCTCCTGAAATCCCTGAACATCAAAAACCAAAGCCAAAAGAAGAATGGTCAAATGAAGACAAGGCAGAAGATGAAGTTGCACAGAAAACAAAAAGAATATTGATAATGGCTATCCCCAACGAACTTTTTCAATCCTTAGATGCATGCGAAACTGCGCACGATCTTTGGAAAGAATTAGAAAGACAGTTGGAAGGGGGTGCTAAAACGCAGAAGAACCGAAGGGCACAGTACATAAATGAATATCATGCATTTAGAGCCTCTGCAACAGAATCTCTGCAAACGACGTATGACAGGTTCAACTCTCTCATAAACAAATGTAGAAAGTCTGGCAATCACATAACCTCAGAAGAAAATAATGTCATGTTTCTAAAAAGCCTGAATGATTAATGGCTCCAGCTGTCTATGTCCTTACAAACAAACCAAGATCTAGACTCCTGGACTCTCTCTGATCTCTATGGAACACTAGCCGCACAAGAACCTCAAATAGCACAGGCTAAAACACTAACCATTGCACCATATGCACTGGTTAGTAAATCTACAGAGGCTACAGAGAGACCAAGAAATGAGAAAGCAAAAGAGGAGAAGAAAAAGGAAAAGAAGAAGATAGTGATGATTGATAGCGAAGAAGACGAGCTGATAGAAGAAGAGATAACTCGTGCGTCATTAGCTAAATCCTTAGCTTTGTTGACAAGAGAGTTCAGAGGAAACCAAAGAGGTTCAAGAAATGATCGATATGACAGAGACAACCAAGGTGACAGTAGAGATAACGGAAGAAGAGAAGAATCAAGTGGCCGACAGAGGTCAGATGATAGAAGTGATCGACAGAGGTCAAGCGACAGAAACTACAGAAGTAGTGACCGACAGAGGACAGATGACAAGATGAGCCACATACAACAAGAATGCTACAAATGTGGCAAGCCTGGTCATTACGCAAACGAATGTCGATCGGAGAAAGGTGGAGACCGACAAAAATCCGACGATCGTGCTGGAAACACTTCCCAAGACTGTTTCAACTGCGGGAAGCCAAGTCATTTCGCTAATGAATGCAGAAGCAGATCAAATCGCCCACAGAAGGACTCAACTTTTTACAAAAAGAAGGCTGGGTATTATGCACAAAAATCCCTAATGGCGAACAAAGGGCATTCTGAGGCGAACAAAGAGGACTTCGAGTCAGACTCTACCTCTGACGAAGAATACACAACCAATGCCCTATTCTGTGGCATGGCAGAAGTCGACTCCGGCACTAACACTGAGGTATCCACTTCAAACTCTACATCTTGTACTAATTCTGTAGATGATGATTCACTTAAACTTATTGAACTGATTGAACTAAAAGAATTAAATATAGGCATTCAGAAAAGACTCACCTTTAATGAGAGAGAAGTACGGCTTCTCACTCAAGAAAAAGCCAAAATTTTTGAAGAAAAAGTGAGAATAGAAAAGAATTGGAACAAAAATCTAGATCCTTTAAAAAAACAAATTTCTGAATTATCCTCGGAGTTAAAAATCAAAACAAAAGAACTTTCAGTTTCCAGGAGTGAAACTACTGACATAAGAGCTCTCAAGGAATACTTTCAAAGAGAGAGAGAGAGAGGTACTTTGGCAAGATCTACTCAGAAGAGAAGTTTTACTCAAAAACTATAAAGATGCACAAAAGGTTTATGAAAAAGTAAACTCACAAATAGGAAGACGAGGTATAGGGTACGATGATATTACCCTAGGTGTAGAAGGCAAAAGAATTAAACCTCTGTCTTCTCTATTTGTGTTGGGAAAAATAAACAAATCAGATTTTCCAAACTTACTCTCTGTAAGTAAAAGGGCTAAAATCTATGTGGAACCTCACTTAAGGAAACATACGAAGATGATCAATGTGTGGTTTGAAAACACAGATTCATCATCTTCAACCTCTGTCAATAGAGGAATCAAACCAAAGAAATTTCTGAAAACGCAAGATCAGATTGGTATCTTTAAGTTTGGTAAACCAGAGACTCAAACGCAGGTAGCTTTTGTCTGTATGATAAATGTTGAAAAGAAATTATCAGCAGAAGCTCCTGAGTTTACACCCACTTTTTCAGAAGAAAAACTTACAGAAACAATTGAAAAGGAAATTTTGGAAGTATGGAAAATAAACGTTTTAGAAAACTTCTATACATCTTCTGTAGATAAAATTCTCGCTGAAGAGATCTTATCAGAAACCTCTGCCATCTATGAAAATTATTTTACAGAGGAAGAAAGCTCGTATGATACATGCTCAGAAACTCCAGTCTCTGTCGAAAGAGATGAATCAACCTCTGTATATGAGGATGATTCATCTTCTGACGACTCAGAGACTGATGTTACATCAGGGATAGTTCACTATGACACAGAGGATGTTAAATTCTCCTCTAAACT
Source organism: Saussurea involucrata (assembly GCA_033807775.1). Lineage (NCBI taxonomy): Eukaryota > Viridiplantae > Streptophyta > Magnoliopsida > Asterales > Asteraceae > Saussurea > Saussurea involucrata. The sequence continues at coordinate 112,727,357 of CM066327.1, forward strand.
TCTTAACAGAACTATTTCTCCAAAAGAGAAAATCACAGAGATACCTATCTGCCCAGATTTTCTGAACATGTATTTACAAGTCAAAACCTCTGTTGAGCTTGATATGTTAAAGAAGATCTCTGTAGATCCTAAAAGTTCAAAATTTTCAAAACCTTTAAGGCAAATTAACGAAAATCCCACTTGGCAACAAAAGGGAAAATGGCCTAAAGTTAACAAATCTTTTTCCTCTGTGACAGTGAAGAAATATGTTCACCACAGAAGAGACTCACAGAAGGCAAGAACTAAACAAAGCTTTTGCAATCAACATTCTAGTACTCATAGATCTTCTTGTAATAGGAAATCTAATGTTAAGAAAGAATGTAATGCCTCTGTGGCTCAGTTCAATAAATTCAATGAAAAGTTCAAGCAAATCACGTCTCATATTCAATACTGTCATTGCTTTGATCTTATGTTCAGATTAAATAATCACTTCTCTAGTCAAGATTGTTTACTTTCTACCCAAATTCAAAAGTCAGAACCTAGAAAGAAACAATCTGATTCTTCTACAAAAGATAAAATGTATTTCAAGAATGCTAAGGCAAACTTGAAAAATTCTAACAATATTGGACCTATGTGGATATGGGTACCTAAGTCTCTGTGATTATTTTACAGAAGCAGTTTGTGCCAATTTGGTATTTTGACTCCGGATGCTCAAGGCACATGACTGGCGACAGAAGTTTACTATCCACGTACAAAGAAACACACGATGGTGGATCTGTAACTTTTGGAGACAACAAGAAGGGACACATCAAAGGCTATGGAGTCATACAGAAGGAAAACGTCTCTGTATACAAAGTTGCATATGTGAATGGCCTTAAACACAACCTACTCAGTGTAAGTCAACACTGTGATACAGGATTTGATGTCTTATTCAAAAGAACTTTCTGCTCTCTTCAAAGTGAAGACACGGGAATGGAACTTCTACGAGCCGAAAGAAGAGGTGATCTGTATCTAATGAATTTCAGTTCCAATAACAAGGACAAAGTTTGCCTTGTAGCCTGCAAAAGTGAGGAAGCCTGGTTATGGCATAACAGGTTCTGTCACTTGAACTTTCACACCTTGGATAAACTGGTCAAACTTGATCTAGTTAAAGGGTTGCCAAATGTTAAATTTAATAAAGATCACTTGTGTTCTGCCTGTGAAATGGGAAAACTCAGAAGAGCTTCCCACAGAGGCAAAAAAGACGTGTCTTGCACTAAACCTCTGTACATGCTTCATGTTGACCTCTGCGGTCCCATTGCCATACAGAGCCTAGGTGGCAAGAAATACATACTTGTCTTAATTGATGAGTATTCGCGTTTCACATGGGTTGAATTTGTTCGAAAGAAATCAGATGTTCCAATCATCTTGATAAATCTAATGAAAAGAATCCAAGTTCTTTATGAATGCAGAATACAGAAGTTAAGAAGTGACAATGGCACAGAATTTAAAAACTATGTCATTGAAGCCTATCTTTCTACAGAAGGAATATCACAGAACTTCTCTGCCGCACGCACTCCACAGCAGAACGGCGTAGTCGAAAGAAAGAATCGAACGCTTGTGGAGGCCGCAAGAGCTATGCTATCAGCATGCGGATTACCAATGAACTTTTGGGCAGAAGCGATTTCTACTGCTTGTTATACACAGAATCGTTCAACCATTGTGAAAAGACACCTCAAGACTCCCTACGAATTAATCAACAAAAGGCGGCCAAACATCAAATTTTTCCATGTGTTCGGATGTAAATGCTTTGTTTTAAACGACAGAGATTCCAGAGGAAAGTTTGAGGTAAAAGCTGACGAAGGCAAATTCATTGGATACTCTGCCACCTCCAAAGCCTACAGAGCATTCCTTACAAGATCTCGCAAAATTGTAGAAAGCATCAATGTTTCTTTTGATGATTCATTCCAAAAGACTTCTGAACAAATCAGTTCAGAACTCGGACTTAAAGGGGAATCCTCTGGCATCTCACAAGCAAAAGAAGACTTAAATCTTCTATTTTTTGAGATGTTCCACGATGACATTGATCCCTCTGTTGGAACCATCAGAGCTTCTGAAGAACCATCTTCCATCGGTCAAAATCCAACAGGTATGACTCTAACTGGACCAAATAATGCTTCATCTTCTTCTGTAAATACTACAGATGCAAATGCCGAGGTAGAGATCGCAGAAGATGAAACAACAAGGAAAACGACCACAGAAGCTGCTGAAAATCAAACTTCACAATCCACAGAGGAACCAATTACAGAGGATATAGAGGACCAAGTCTATACGTCCTCAGAGGAACAAACTCCACCACCTCTCATACCAATCATTCCACAAGCTGTAGGATCAACTACAAAGGCACGCACTACTACAGAGGCTATACAAGAAGAAGAACAACAACAAGAAGCCTCTGAAGAAAGATTCGATGACATTGGTGACCACCTTCCACGCACAACTAAGTGGACAAAAAGCCATCCTCCAAGCCAAATAATCGGCGAACCTTCTGACACGATAAAAACCAGGTCTGCCACTGCTAATTTTTGTTTCTTTACAAATTTTATTAGTGTGATAGAACCAAAGAAGATTTCTGAAGCCCTAGATGACCCAAACTGGGTAGACACCATGCAAGAAGAGCTTCTGCAGTTTGAGCGTAACAGAGTATGGACTTTAGTACCTCTGCCACGAGGGAAACAGGCCATTGGGACTAAATGGGTCTACAGAAATAAGAAGGATGAAGATGGAGTGGTCATCAAAAACAAAGCACGATTAGTGGCCAAGGGATATAGACAAGAAGAAGGCATATACTACGATGAGACTTTTTCCCCTGTCGCACGGCTCGAAGCAATAAGAATATTCTTAGCCTTCGCAGCCCACAGAGGATTTAAAGTTTATCAGATGGACGTAAAATCAGCTTTTCTCAACGGTGAAATCCAAGAAGAGGTTTACGTAAATCAACCACCAGGTTTGAAAGCTCAAAGTTCCCAAGGCATGTATACTACCTTGAAAAGGCTATGTACGGACTGAAATAGGATCCAAGAGCATGGTACGAACGACTTTCTACTTTTCTTCTAGTCAATGGCTACGACAGAGGTACAACAGATACTACCTTATAAACGTAAAAACAGTGAAATAATGCTTGTACAAATCTATGTGGACGACATAATTTTTGGGTCTACTAATACAGAGGAGTGCAAAAGTTTTGAAAAACTCATGCAGAGTGAGTTTGAAATGAGTATGATGGGAGAATTAACATTCTTCCTCGGACTCCAAGTCAAACAATCATCAGAAGGAATTTTTATAAATCAGGCCAAATATGTCTCTGATATTCTTTGCAAATATAGCCTTTCTGATACCTCTGCAATAAAAACTCCAATGGCCACTGGAAATAAGTTATCCTTAGATCCAGATGGCATCTCTGTAGAATGCACTCTCTACAGAGGCATGATTGGATCTCTGTTATACTTAACTGCAAGCAGACCTGACATTATGCATGCCACATATCTTTGTGCACGTTATCAGGCTAATCCTAAAAAATCACATTATGATGCTGTTAAGAGAATCTTTAGATACTTAAAGGGGACCAAAAATCTTGGTCTCTGGTATCCACAGAACTCTGGCTTTTGTCCTAAAGCTTATACAGATTCAGACTATGGAGGATGCATGCTCGACAGAAAGAGTACCTCTGGGAGTTGTCAATTCCTAGGTGGTAAGCTAGTCAGTTGGACCTCCAAAAAGCAGAACTGTGTATCAACATCTACGGCAGAAGCTGAATACGTTGCTGCTGCTAGCTGTTGTTCTCAGGTTCTGTGGATGAAGACTCAGCTAAAAGACTACGGCCACATTCTATTCAAAATACCCATCTTCTGTGACTCCAAAAGTGCCATTGCCATCTCTGCCAATCCTGTGCAACATTCCAAAACCAAGCATATCGATATAAGGTACCACTTCTTGAAACATCATGTTGAACACGGTACAATCGAGATGCATTTCGTGCCCACAGAATATCTACTCGCGGACTTATTCACCAAAGCAATAGACGAGAAAAGATTCAATTTCTTGGTGGGTAAGTTAGGAATGATTAATATGACGTGAAAATCCTCTGTAAGTATAGCTTTATCTTCTGTAAATAAGTATATATTTCTACTACTTTATTTAAATGCTTTGATTGATTTCTTTCTGTGTGTAAATTCTCAATCTTAAATAATTCTTGATATCACAGAGCTTCTGTGGGTCTGCTCAGAACCTCCGACGAACCCCACAGAACCTCTGTAAAAACATGACCTATGTTCTATGCAAAACTTATCATTTTTTAACCAAGCATAGGTCAAGGGGGGGGCAAAAGGAAATTACTTGATCTATAGAGGTGATTAGATCAAGGGGGAACAAACGGGACCTTGAAATAATCTACAGAGGTTAATTTTTCAAGGGGGAACCAAAGAAGAGTGTCGATGAATCTATATCGACAGAAGTCAAACATCACTGCCGAGAAAAGAAGAACCAAAAAGGTATGTCTCTCGTACAAAAGGTTTTTGAAAACAGTTTTCTGGGACACAAATTGTCAAATATGTCCTAAATATACTATGAATAACATGCCAAAAATCAAAAGATCAAAAAGTGTCATAAAATTCAAGTTATGAGAAATTTGAGGTCATAGAGCCTCTGCTGAGCTCAACAGAGGCTCTGCAAGAAATATGCTCTGTGATCGCAAATTTAACCTCTATCGATCTTTTAGAATGTTATCTTGGAAACCGAATACACACACCATAACCTTCACGAACAAAACTTTTTCCATAACAGTTTTTTTCGGACACCAACTTTCAAATATGTCCGAAAAACGTTTCTGAGTAAAATTCAAAACTTGGATGATCAAAATCATTGATAGATTTTTAGTTATAAGAAATTTTCTTTCATAAAGCTTCTGCTGGCCCTGACAGAGCTACTGCAAGTTCCTACAGAGCCTCAAAACCTCTAAACGAAATTTCTTCACTAAAATTGTTAGCCCCAAGTATATGTTATGTAAAAGTATTGAAAATAGTTAAAGTCAGAAGACCAACAGAGATCAGACAGAAGACTTGGAAGGAGTTCATCAAGAAGACCAACAGAGCTCAACAGAAGAACAAGTATTTAACAGAAGACCAACAGAGCTCTTTCAACAGAGCTCTGGTGAAGTGAAGACCTCTGTCAGCCTAAGTCTCGTAGGAAATCCCAAGTGTTAGACAAGTGTCCATACTTTCCACGTATGCCCTAAAAAGAGGAGACACACTTTCCACGTGTCATTCTAGGGTACGATAGTACACTGCCTTCACTTTATCAGGGCTATATATAGATAGGTAGTGGAACAAACAATTGTAAGCTTTGGGAAGAGTAGTTTTTCCACAATTGTTTAAGCACACACTGCAGCAATCCCGAGCACTACCTCCGTACGATATTGTCGTCCTATGAGATTTCCGAACACACTCGAACATGTTCTTGGTGTGATTCATTATCAATATATGAGCAGCTTTTATATCTGATCCTGTTATCATTTTACTGTTCAATATTTGATTCTCATAGTTCATTTATTGTTTACACAATCACTCATTTTAATGGCTTTACTTAATATGCTTCCGCTGTCTATTTCACTACCATTAATATGATACAACGTGAATCTGGGAACCTACAATTGGTATCAGAGCTTCTTTGGTTTTCTTAAACCAAACGATCCAATCTACCAAGGTTGACTCACTGTTGTTGATTGTGTTTGCAAAAGCTTCATTATATACTCTGTTTTTACTGCTTCCTAGTCTAAACAAGCTTTCATAGCTCATACAACTGTGTTTAAAGCTTTCTAGTGTAGTTTAAACGTTTCTCTCAAAAGTTATTGTTCCATTGGTTACTGTTTAAACTCATCTTCTTGTTGAAACTTTTTTTGCAACAATTGTACTCTGTTTTTCTAAAAATGGCGAACAACGGTATAAATGCTATCTATACTGCTGGTTCTTTAACAAAACCTCCTACTCTTCTGAGAGATGAATATGCTCAGTGGAAGATCAGGATGGTTAACTTTTTCGATGGCATGGATAAAGACTTAATGCGATCTGTCACGGACGGACCATTCCAACCCATGGTTTTTGTTCCTCGTGTACCCGCAACAGGAACTACTGCTGAGATTCAAGCTCATTATGAGATTAAAACCACAGGTTTTACTGATGAGGAAAATCTAAAAATGGAAAATGATCTTAAAGCAGTTAGACTACTGATAATGGCCATTCCAAACGAAATATTTCAAGAACTAGATTCATGTGTCACTGCTAAGGAAATCTGGGATCAACTTCTTAATCAACTTGAGGGTGGTATCAAGAACCAAAAGAACAGAAGGACCCAATGTATAAATGAATACAATGATTTCAAGGCACTTCCTGAGGAAAACTTACAACAAACCTACAACAGATTTAATATGTTGATCAACAAATGCAAAAAATGTGGGGTTGTTAGGTCGAAGGAAGATAACAATGTTCTGTTTTTGAAAAGTTTGAATGATGAGTGGTTAAATCTGTCCATGTCTTTACAAGCTAACCAGGACTTAGATGCATGGTCTCTAACAGATGTGTATGGCACTTTGGCCGCACAAGAGAAGGATGTTGTCAAGCATAAAGACAAATCAACCATTGCAGGCCCAATCGCTTTAGTTTCTGATTCTAAGAAAACCACATCAGAAAAGTCAAACAGAGAGAGTTCAAACAGAGAGAAAAAGAAAGATAAGTCGGTTAAAAAGAAAGGAAATAAAAGTTTAGTTGCAGAGAGTGATACAGAGGAAAGCTCATCAGAGGATGATGACATTCAAGCTTTTGCTCAATCTCTTGCTCTAATAACTCAGCAATTTAACAAGAGATTTGGCAATAAGTTTGACAGAAGAGGTAGATATGAGAGAAAAGAAGACAGAAGAGAATACGCTGCACCGGAACAAAGTAACAACAGAGTTACCACAGAACAAAGACAACCTCCACAAAACAGAAGAGAAAATCCACCAGCACAACAAAAGGCCGATGCTGCTCAACCCATCAATCAGAATGATGGACGTTGCTTCAGATGTGGCAAACCTGGACACTTCTCTGTTAATTGTAGAGGCAAACTGGTAAAAGACCAGGACTACTACAAGAACAAATACAAGTACAACTACAGAGAAAGAAGCTACGTGGCTGAAATGGAGAACTGGGTTTCTGATTCATCCTCTGATGATGAACCAGAACAAGCCAACTTCTGTGGAGTTGTTGTGGATGATGAAAGTTTAGCAGAAGTTGTTGACTGGATGACTGGAGAACCAGAAATAACGAAGGGAACAACAGAAGAAGAAGATCTAGATCATGCATTTGCTCTTACCACGACAGAGTCTGACGACAGAGCGCTGGAGACCACCAGACCCAGTGCCAAGGTATGTTCATCTGAATCTAAGTCTGACTCAGAGTTAGAAATGCATGTTTCTATGCTGAATAAGGAATTTCAACTTCTGAAACAAAAACTTTCTGAAGAAAAGGAACTTAGAAAGCTAGCTCAGAAGGATCTGTCCTTTTACAAGACAGAGAAAACTCTCTTAGAACAAGAAAAGGAAGAAATGTTCAAAGAAAAATTTGAGCTAGAAATCTTGCAAAAGAAGAAAGAGAGCCTGTTTTCTGACAGAATTAACGAATATGAAAACGTTTTGAAACAGAAGTCTGAAAAATTGAAAAAGTCTGAAACAGAGAGACTTAACTCTGTTGCTCTAACTGATTATTTTCAAAGAGAAAGGGAAATTCTGCATCAATCTCTACAGAGAAAAGAAATTCAGATTAAAAAAATACCAGGATGCACAAGATGTGCACATCAAGATAAATTCCCAGATGGATACGCAAGGTCTTGGTTTCTCTGACCTTGCTCCCTATGACGAAAGGAAGAAGACATCTCTGTCCTCTGCCTTTTGTGTTGGGAAAATCCAAGAGGACGTGATATCTGCTAATGTTGTTTTCAAAAGAACCAAAACTTCAGATGCTTTCTCAAAACAAAGAAATATTGACTTTAGGAACGTCAGCTATGACTCCTCTGATCATAAGAAGGTTTTAAAACCATCCTCAAAGTTTATTCTTGATCAAGGAAGAGCTAAAATCATACTTCCTAACTATGTCAAGAACTTGGATACAAAAGAGATTTTTAACTTCAACTCATTCTTAGGACAGAAGTCTGTTACTTCTATGACAGAGCCCTCTGTTGAAATACCACAGAGCAAGCTAAATCCAGAAGCCCCAGCCTTCTCTCCTACCTCTGAATCTATAAGAACATCTTTCGAGGAGGATTTGTTGAAAGTTATCGAAGAAAATGCTGTTTTAGATTCCTTAAAACCCAAGTTGAGAAGGTTCAGAACTGTTAAGCCAAACATCTCTGTTATACCAATCAAGCCTAATACCTCCAACAGAGCCACCAGAGACTTTCTAGCCTCTGACTGTGACTCTGACTCCGAGGTAGATGAACAGATCTTTTGTGGTCAAAAGAAAATCTTACACAAGTTAAAGCAGATACCGATAGAATCTACGGATCTAAAAGATAATGTTTCTTTCTTCAAGAAACAATCAAGGTTTATACCGGTAACTGAGTTTAACAACAAAGGTTTTAAGATTCTTGCTTCTAATGCAGTAGAAGTGGAGAAGAGAGAGAAAAACAAAAGTGTTTTTGTAAACCAAAATGTTCCTCTTGCTTTCAAACCAGTAAAGTTCACACCAGAACAGAAGGGAAAATGTATAGCAAACAACAGATCTATTCCAAATTCTGGTGTAAATCAAAGAGGAAATTCTGTCTGGTCAAAAGAGTAAAATCCAAAGAACTTAATGTCAACAGAGTCTGTTTCAAAGAAACAAAATCAGGACAAATTGTATGCAAAGACATCTGGTCCTAAAATCTTTCAAAATCAAGCACCATTCAAACAGTTTTTTGAATAAAAACAATGTGCAACAGTCATGCTCCATAAACTGCAATTGTATTCAACTGTTACTAAAATTGCAAAATCATCTGAATGGTCCCCACTGTGTTTTAAATAAGTCGGTTCAAAAGAAAAATCTTAAGACTGTTCAGAATACACAGAGGAAAACCTCTGGCACACCATCTCAGAATGAAAAAACCCAAGGAAAGTCTGTTAATCCACCAAAGCCTAACAAGAAAGGACCCATTATGCAGTGGGTACCTAAAGGGAATTAATCTGTCTTGCAGAAACCTCATGTGCAGATCTGGTACTTGGATTCTGGATGCTCCAGGCACATGACGGGGAATAAGGAGCTGTTAACTTCTTTTAAAAACAAGATGGGAAGTGCAGTAACCTTCGGAGGAGACAATGGCGGACAGATTAAGGGTTATGGTACTTTAATAAATGGTGATGTTTCAGTTTCTGAAGTTGCTTATGTTGAAGGATTAAATCATAATCTTCTCAGTATAAGTCAACTCTGTGATCACGGATTTGATGTCAATTTCAGGAAGAAATATTGTTCCTTGCTACTTTCAGAGTCTGGTCAAGAACTTTTAAGAGCCGACAGAAAAGGCAATCTTTATAAAATGAATTTTAAACCAAACCAAAACTCTACAACAGAGAAACTCTGTTTAGTGTCTTTGAAAAATGAAGATGCCTGGCTCTGGCATAAAAGATTTGCCCATTTGAACTTTCAAAACCTTGACAAGCTCGTGAAACTAAAGTTAGTAAAAGGACTTCCTTCTCTGAAGTTTGACAAAGACCATCTATGTTCTGCTTGTGAGCTAGGTAAGATGAAAAGATCTTCACACAGAACAAAGAGTGATCATAGTTGTCCCAGACCTTTGCATATGCTTCATGTGGATCTCTGTGGTCCAATCTTTGTGCAAAGTCTGTCGGGCAAGAAGTATATTCTTGTTTTAATTGATGAATATTCTCGATATACCTGGATTGAGTTCATCAGAGTAAAATCTGATGTCCCAGAGATTCTGATAAGTTTGTTGAAAAGGATACAGGTTCTGTTAGATCTGAAGGTACAGAAATTGAGAAGTGATAATGGGACAGAATTCAAGAATGCCAAAATTGATGCCTACCTAACAGAGGAAGGTATTTCCCAAAACTTCTCAGCAGCAAGAACTCCACAACAAAATGGAGTTGTGGAGAGAAAGAACATAACTCTGATAGAAGCCGCCAGAACCATGTTGGCTGGCTCTGTCCTTCCAATGAACTTCTGGGCAGAAGCAGTCTCAACAGCATGTTTTACCCAAAACAGAGCTGTAATAGTGAAAAGATTTAAGAAGACTCCTTATGAACTCATCAACAATAGAAGACCAAACGTGAAATTCTTTCATGTTTTCGGTTGCAATTGCTACATATTGAATGACAGAGATCAACTGGGAAAGTTTGATAAGAAAGCAGACGAAGGAATCTTTATTGGTTATTCCTTAACCTCTAAAGCCTACAGAGTCTACAACTCCAGATGTCGGGTCATTCAAGAAAGTGTAAATGTGTCCTTTGATGAAAGTACTTCAAGATTCTCTGATCGAAAATCAACAGAGGGGACACATACAGAGCAGAAGGAGACAAGTTCTTCAAACACAAGGGAAGAAGATATCAATCTCATGTTCAACGATTTCTTCAATGATGATGACTCCTCTGATATCATCAACAGAGGAGATCAAGCTCAGAACTCAACAGAACAGAATCTGACAGGTACATCTCTCACTGGTCCCTCTAATATTTCACCATCTACTTCTCTGTCTACAGGAGTAATTCAGAGAAATGAGGAACCACATCAGAGCGAGAGAGAACCTGAACAAGAGCCATCATCACCTTTGCTAACTAATATTTGCAAAGACTCCTTGTTTGAAAGCTCACCTTCTTAGAGCCCTGTTAATGACTCTCAGAGCAATGAGGCCACTCTTCAGAGCTGTGTGCCACAGAGCCCTGGTCCCAACCTACAGAGCTTTGACGCTGAAGTTCGTCTTTTCCCTTCAGAAGCACAAACCCCGCCTGTTGTCCATGCTCCCATGATTATTGGTGCTGCTGAAGATGGTGTGAAGACAAGATCGGCCACAATCAATGAAGCCTTCTTTGTAAATTTTTTAAGCATGATTGAGCCGAAGAAGATTTCTGAAGCCCTAGAGGACCCAAATTGGATCGAAGCTATGCAAGAAGAGCTCCTGGAATTCGAAAGAAATAAAGTCTGGTCCTTGGTTCCACTCCCAAAAGGCAAAACGGCCATTGGAACCAAGTGGGGGTTTAGAAACAAAAAGGATGAAGATGGGATTATCATCAGAAACAAAGCCCGTCTGGTTGCAAAGGGATACAGACAGGAAGAAGGAATTGACTATGACGAAACCTTTGCACCTGTGGCTAGGCTAGAAGCCATCAGAATCTTCTTAGCCTATGCTGCTCATAAGGGTTTTAAGGTCTACCAAATGGATGTCAAGTCTGCCTTTCTGAATGGCAAACTGCAAGAAGAAGTTTATGTCCAGCAACCACCTGGTTTTGAATGTTCAGAGTTTCCAGACCACGTTTACAAGTTATACAAAGCTCTGTACGGCATTAAGCAAGCTCCCAGAGCCTGGTATGAAACTTTGTCCAAATTTCTGTTGATCAATCACTTCGAGAAAGGTACCGTCGATAAAACTCTATTCTTTAGGAAGTATAAGAATGATATACTTCTGGTACAAATATATGTTGATGATATTATCTTTGGGTCTACAAGGCAGGAGTACTGTGATAAGTTTGAAAGTTTAATGAAAAGCGAATTCAAAATGAGCATGATGGGAGAACTTTCTTTCTTCCTCGGTTTACAAGTTAAACAAGCAGACAGAGGGACTTTCATAAGTCAGTCTAAATACATCTCTAATATGTTGAAAAAGTATAAGCTCAATGATTCAAAACCAATGAAAACTCCTATTGCCACTGGAGTTAAACTTGACCTAGATCTTAAGGGTGAACCAACAAATGTCAAGCACTACAGAGGCATGATAGGGTCACTTCTGTACTTAACTGCCAGTAGACCTGATATAATGTTTGCAACCTGTCTCTGTGCTAGATTTGAAGCAAATCCTGCAGAAACTCACTTAACAGCTGTCAAGCGTATCTTTAAATATCTGAAAGGGACTCAATTTTTGGGTCTCTGGTATCCTCTTAACTCTGGTTTCGAGCTTGTAGCATATACAGATTCAGACTATGGAGGATGCAAGAATGACAAAAAGAGTACTTCTGGTAGCTGCCAACTGCTTGGAGAAAAATTGGTGAGTTGGACATCCAAGAAACAGAACTGTGTTTCAACCTCTACAGCAGAAGCAGAATATGTTGCTGCTGCTAGTTGTTGCTCTCAAGTGATATGGATGAAAACACAACTCAAAGATTATGGTTTGGAGTATGGTAAAATTCCAATTCTGTGTGACTCCAAGAGTGCCATTGCCATAACAGCCAATCCAGTTCAGCACTCGAAGACTAAGCACATCGACATAAGGTACCACTTCATAAAGGATCATGTTGAAAAAGGGACTATTGAAATGTACTTTGTTTCAACAGACTTCCAGCTTGCTGACTTGTTTACAAAAGCCCTTGATGAAAGGAGATTTAACTTCTTAATCAGCAAACTGGGTATGCTGAACATGTCCTCCTAACTCTGTTCAAAATTCAACAGAGCCTCTGATGATCCTACCAGAGCTCTGTCAAATAGTTGGGTAGGATAGTTCAACAGAGCTTCTGTTGTTCACCAGAACTCTGTTAAGCATATTTTTTTTAACACTCAGTGAACATTCTTTTGTTTAAAAAAAAATAGCTCAATTTTCTAGGGGGAGCTTAAAAGAAATATAATGCATGGTTTTAGGGGGAGCAAGTCAGTACTCAAACGTCCAAATCCAAATTGACTCTGCTTTTTGTTCTTCATTGACAAATCGTTTTGAAGAAAGGAGGAAAACCTGTTCTGATGAAAATCTTTATGATAATGTCAAGAATCTGCCAGAACTCTGATTTCTCACCAGAACCTCTGTTGTTTCTCACCAGAGCTCTGTTGTTTGTCTAAGTTCTCTGTTCTTTTCTTTTCACATCAGAACAGAATTTTAAATGTTTTTAAGGTAAAGGTACAACATCTTGGGTTACTTGATAAGAAATGAAGATTCACTCAACAGAGGCAACTTAACAAAGCTCCATCAGAGCTCTGTTAGTTTGTCCTGCCACGTCATCAGAACACGTCATCAGAAGTAACGTCATCAGAGGTGCGGGTTATTTCTAAGCGTCAACCACTTGTTACCCACACATCTCTAACCGCGACGGTTTACTTGCACAAAAGTGGTCAGAACAAATCCACGTGGCAATCTCTAATTGAAAGCTAAACCACTTGCTGTCCCCACGATACACAATTCAGGCCACTCCACCTTTTGACACTCGAGTGCCTACAATATCTACGGCGATTACCCAGCCACAAGCTCTGACTATAAATATCCAAAACCTTGACCCATTTCTTTTCTAAAACTTCCTAAACCTTTCACCTTTCCCTCTTTTATTTAAATCCTCAGTGATCTTCAAGAAAACCCAAACCTGCAACAATGGCGGAACCCCAAAACTCTGCTGATTCAAGCCGAATAGAACCCACCGATGATATCATTGTTCTTCCGTACGAGTTTGCTGACAACAACTACAGATTCGATCCCACTCCAGGACTCTATCTACCCCTGTATCACGTTTTCATTGAGTTCTTTAGAAACTCTGACATCTTCAGAGCCCTAACAGAGTTCGATGACCACCTTCCAGCGATCTATGTTCAACAATGGTGGACCACATGCCAATACATCGAAGAACAAGACGGGATAGTTGGGAGCGTCAACGCGAGTAATGGAGGAACAGGAACAATCCGCATTAGAGCAAGTACCTTAAGAAGAATCTTCCGAATGAAAACCAAACGACAGCTAGAAATAGACGCCTATGAGAAACCACCAAAAACAGCTGTTCTTCTTGACTTCATGAAGTTTCTGGGTTACAACAAGGATCTGAATAGGATTGGAGAGTTCAAGCGACAGAATCTACCCACTATGTGGAATTTCATGTTCTCCACATTAAACAGAACCCTTACCAGCAAATCTGGTAGTCAAGACCAAGCCACAACAGAAATCCTACAAATCATGTATGGATTGTTCTTCAATCGAAACTTTGACTACGCCAGCATTCTCTACAACGATCTTCTTTCAGCTGTCAACACAAAAACCTCATCCATCGCAAGAGGAGGAGTCGTTGGATCTCACAAGTTCCTGAAGATGATCAAGTTTCCACGCTTTATCAGTCTGGTGATCAGAAGAGCCTTCGACAGACTGGAACTAACTCATCAGGGTCGCTCAACACCTGTTTGGACGATGTCAAAATTCCTCCCAACCACTTCTGGTGAATACCCCTTCATAAGAAGAATTCCAGGTACAATGCTTGCTCTTATCGCCCTGACCACATCTCTATCCAAAACTATCAGAGTGCTGCTCAACCTCAAGAACCTGAGGTGAGAACCCCAGCATACTTAGGATCTGAGCCTTCCTTGGAGAGCTTGAGTGAGGAGATTGGTGAGGAAATTAACAGATCAGAGGAAAGAGTACCCGAAGTGGGGTCTTCCTCTAGAAGAGAGGAATTAGAGGACAGAGCATCTCCTAGAGAGGCTGTCCATGAGGAAGTACAAGAAACACCAGAGGTAGAAACTATCTCCTCTGATAGTAGTGAGCAAGAGAGGAACATCAGAGAGAATCCAGAGAGTTCTACAACCATAGGAGCCGAGGATATTGTGAGAGTAGAAAAAGATGCTCAACAGAGCACATCTGAGGGTAACCTTAACCAAAATCCCAGTGCTTCCACACAATCTAATCCTGGTGATCAAGACCAAAGGATTATTGAAACAGAGGTGCACACCTCGAACCCCAACCAGCCTATACCATCAGAGGTACCTCTTCATGCCTCTGGTACGTACGGAGCCGGAGAAACTATCTTTGGTAGTGATGTTCATTCGCCCCAGAACATCAATAGGTCACCTCCACACGATGATGCCTCTGTGGCTCATTTAGAGTCCACACAAAATAGACCAGAGATCTTTGTAATCTCACGTAGTATTTGTCCGACTCAGGGACAATAGGAAACCATAGTAGAACAAGGGAAGACATTGCTTGATCCAAATGCTTCCCATCACACCAGATTTCCTTCTTCAGAACCTGAGCTGGAAGAGGAAACTTTGGTCATAACACCTGTAGTTGTTTCCCCTCAAAGGGAACATCAAGGATCGGGTGGAAGTCCTCCAAGAGCCAACATTAACACAACTCTTGACGGAGGCGCCTCTGAACTCGAGGCAGAATTGGATCCATGTGTTGGAACCAAGGAGACCCCCGTTGACACTGTCACAAGAGCAGAGTTCGAAAGCTTCTGTGACAGTATCAACAACTCTTTGAACGAGTATAAACTTATCAATGAACAAAAGGAGGAGCTGATCCGCAAGGAAAATGCTTCTCTTAGGGAAGAACTGCTGAACATCTCAAACAAGCATGCTGAATTAACTCGAAAATATGCCGAAGCTGAAGCACTCATAACAGAGTCTGAACGGGTCAGATGAGAAGAGATTGGAAAGCTGACAACAGAGATAGCCGACCTAAGATCAGTCAGATCAGAGGAAGTTCAAAAGACTTCAACAAATCTTGTAGACCTAAAGCGACTCATAACAGAGAACCACACAGCGCAGATGAACAGAACCCTTCCCATCCCCACGGTTATTCTTTCAGAATCTAATATCAGAACCTTGACAGAGATAATTACCAACTCTGTTAAGGAATCCATAAAAGAAGCAACCACCTCATCTGCTACTCCACTGAACATCTCCAGCCCTAACCCAAATGACCTACCCATGACAGTTGGACAAATGGGAGACTTCAGAAAATCAATTCTTAGCCGAATGATGACGATCTCATCAAAATTTGTAATGAAAGCTAAGGCAACAGAACAACATGTGAAAGCGTCTCTTGATACTCACAAGGTCAACTTCGAGGCTCAAGTAGAAGAGATCAGAGGTGCTGCAACAGAGGTAGAAGATGTTATGACAAAGGCAGCCTCTACATTTACTGACATTATTTTACAGGCCACCTCTACATCAAAAAGACCTGCAGAAGAAGCACCCACAGACGAACCATCAAGCAAGAGACACAAAGCTGGTCTGAAGTTTGTTGTTCAGTCCTCACCAAAAGCTCGAATTGAATCCTCTGGCGATGATGATGATTTTGAGGATGCTCAAGAAGGTCAATCAGACGATCAACTGGGTGAGTCCTCAGAACAACAAAAGGGGGAGAAGGAGAAGGAAAAGGAGAAGGAGAAGGAAAAGGAGAAGGAGAAGGAGAAGGAAAAGGAGAAGGAGAAGGAGAAGGAGAAAGAGAGAGAGAAGAAGAAAGAGAGAGAGAAGAAGAAAGAGGCAGAGAAGGAGAAAGAGGTTGAAAAAGAAAGAGAAGCCAAGGGTAAAGGGAAATCATAGAAGCAACTGAGGAAGAGACTACAGAAGGAGAAAAGGGGATAACAGAGGAAATCATGACAGATATGACTGAAGTGGCATTTGACTACATGTTCAAAAACAGAGTCATCAAACCGACAGAAGAGTCAACACAAGAACCACCATAGATCATCTGCCTAGATACCCCTCCTACTTCTCCAACAAAAGAACCAGAGAGGATAGACCCATCCTCTGCTGAAGGACAAATAAGTCAAGCCCAACCTCAAGCTACTCAGAAATCTGCTCACATCGACATTCTTATGGCAGAAACCCATGATGACCCAAACCCAACGGTAACAGAACAGAATCCAGAAACCTCTACCTTTCATACCGAAAAACCTGCCTTAGAAACGGTATTTGCATTTCTATATGCTGACAGAGACATCATCCCTGTAAATGCCGTACCCATTAACCCATACCTCAACCCAATCAGAATAAACACCATTTCGGATACAAGGCTAAAGTTCATCCAAACCAAGTCAAATCAGAACAGAGCCATCAATATAAACTTCGGTATCCGCAGAATTCTGGACATCAAGCACAAGAAGTTTCAACACGACAGGGTCACATACCATGAGTATACTGTGGAATCAACAGAAGGCAGAAATGAAATCTTCAATGACAATGATCTCGTCCTTCTGAACCCATATGACCTGATCTTACTCCACGCATATTGCTTGAACTTCTCAGAAAGATACACACCGGCCAGAACTTCACTACCGGAAGTCAGATTCGCTATGCAAGAGCACATCAATCTCAGAATACAGATTGATTATCAGCTAGGCATAGAGTTTGAAGTAGAGAAACTAGCGATTGCACCACCAAATGAAAACCTTGAGGGTTATGGCCATCACAGAACTGGAACCGTAGTAGAAGATCCTCCAGTCTTTGTCTGCCGACAGAAGGGCATAAAGAAGGCCATCAGAGCAGCTGAAGCCCGCAAGTACTCAAGTGAGTCGCTAGTATACCTCAAGAACATAATCCAAGATCTCCCAAGAAACAAGTGTCCAGAAGAACAGCAGAAACTCTTCATCGACCAGATTGATCTGATGCTGGACTTCCGTACTCTAATCAGAATATTCGACAGAATTTTTAGGGGAGATAATTATGCTTAAATGTACTGATCTTTTAATCTTTTTGTAATATTCCAAAAGATTAGTGCAACGCTTCGACAGAGGTAAAAGTTCTCTGTTCTTTTGTTTAATCTCTTGTCAATTGTAAATTTTTATTTTCAATACTTAGGGGGAGATTGTTAGCCCCAAGTATCTGTTATGTAAAAGTATTGAAAATAGTTCAAGTCAGAAGACCAACAGAGATCAGACAGAAGACTTGGAAGGAGTTCATCAAGAAGACCAACAGAGCTCAACAGAGCTCTGTCGGATCCAACAGAGCTCAACAGAAGAACAAGTATTTAACAGAAGACCAACAGAGCTCTTTCAACAGAGCTCTGGTGAAGTGAAGACCTCTGTCAGCCTAAGTCTCGTAGGAAATCCCAAGTGTTAGACAATTGTCCATACTTTCCACGTATGCCCTAAAAAGAGGAGACACACTTTCCACGTGTCATTCTAGGGTACGATAGTACACTGCCTTCACTTTATCAGGGCTATATATAGATAGGTAGTGGAACAAACAATTGTAAGCTTTGGGAAGAGTAGTTTTTCCACAATTGTTTAAGCACACACTGCAGCAATCCCGAGCACTACCTCCGTACGATATTGTTGTCCTATGAGATTTCCGAACACACTCGAACATGTTCTTGGTGTGATCCATTATCAATATATGAGAAGCTTTTATATCTGATCTTGTTATCATTTTACTGTTCAATATTTGATTCTCATAGTTCATTTATCGTTTACACAATCACTCATTTTAATGGCTTTACTTAATATGCTTCCGCTGTCTATTTCACTACCATTAATATGATACAACGTGAATCTGGGAACCTACAAAAATCCTATTAATCCTCTCCAATACCTTTACAAATGTTTTGGTTAAAGAAGAACCTACAGAGTCATGATAACAATGAGATATATGAGGCAAATGAACATCAAGTTTTTCGAAATTACAGAAGCTTCTTTAAACCACAGAGGTTCTGTCAATATGCAACTTGGGCATTTCTGTAAAAATAACGGTTACTTTTAACTGAGAGTGAATTTCATATGTCTAAGAACAACCCCACGCGCCTAGCATTAATGGGCCGCGCACGACGTCCTGTCATCCTCTGACATGGCCTACGTGTCTCTTTTTCATTGGGCGTACATGGAACGTTTTCTATGGAAAGTTGAACCCGCCGTTTTAACTCGAGTACGGATTCCAAATATCTATCCATTGCCATATATTTTCACTCTTCCAAATTCTACCATTTTACACTCATATAAAACCCAAGCTTACCTTCTCATAAAACCTTTACAAACTCTCATTCTTCTCCGGCGAAACCCTGCAAACGCTTGCAAGAATCCTATTCTTCTTACCAAATGGCTTCATCTTCTCAAGCTATCTCCCCTGCACACTCTCCGGTGAACTCACCAGAACACTCACCTGCTCATTCTGAACATTCAGAAAACCCCCATCTCGCCAAAAATATTGAACAAGAAGATTCCGACGACTCAGCAGACTTTGCTCCGACCACACATCTTCAAAACTTTATAGCAAAGGAACATTTCGAAAAGGTACTGCCAATCAAATCCAACAATTGCTATTTGGTCCCCTCACCCACTGCTTTCGGCGAAGTCCATGCCATTCTTCTGCGCATAATGGAAAATCATATACTCTTCCCTCTACTTTCAAGAACCCCAAAGAAAATACCTGTTAGGTATTTGAACCAATTTTGGCAGAGCTGCAGATATGATAAAGATGATTCTTTGATCAAAGGGTACATCTCAAAGCCGGACAACTCAGAGCATCTGGAACTCAAATTTAATAGAACAATGTTCTCTCTGGAGTTCAATTTACCAACTAGAGGTCTTCTGGGATTGAAAAAATATGCGGAACAACCTACAGACGACGAGCTCTGTCGTTTTGTAGAAATGCTGGGGTACAACACCCACCTGAGGAAAAGAAATGACTTCCGCAGAGGCAGACTACCACCTCTTTGGAACACCTTGTTTTCGATCCTCAACAGATGCCTGACAGGGAAGATAGGCAGCATTGATCAAAGCTCGCATCAGATCTTAACCATCATGTATGGGGTCTACTACGATCTCCCACTCGATTACTCGACCATCATGCTGCAGGAGATCATCAATACAATCGACAGAAAAACAACACCCTAAAGGCTAAAGAGACTGATCCCACATATCTACCGCCTCTGCAATTCCAAAGAATCTTGGGTGTTCTGTTCGAACCTCTGCTAATGATGCAGAAATGGCCAATGGAAGGACAAATTCCCAAACAATTCCTGATGAACAAGAACATCCCCACCGATCATACAGAAGGCTACAACCACTGCAGACCTCTTTCAAAAAGGCTTCTGAAATATGCAACGAACAAAACCCTTAAGCAAGAGTATATACGCGATCACATGACTCCAGAACCGAGCCCTGTGACACCCCCGCGTTTAGGTGTCCCCTTAGGAACAATAGTTGTAGAACCCCTCTCTACAAAATCGAAGAAGAAGAAACTGGCAAAACATTTGGAAATCCAACGAAGTTTTATGGCCAAACGTGACGAGCTCATGGGAAAGAGATCTTCTTCTAAAACCTCTGCCTCTACCCCAAAAACAAAGAAGAGGAAAACTGAAGAAGGCACCTCTACAAACATTGCAGAAGTCAATCTTCACCTCCTCGTGCCACAGAAGTTGGCTCCTCTGCTCCTCCCTCTTCTCTAAAACAGAAGAAGAAAAGAAAATCGAAAACCACAGAGGAAGGGGCACCAAAACCAAAGAGGAGGAAGACCAAAAAGAAGCTTGATAAATTGGTTACCATCGCAGAAGAGGCAGCTGCAGAAGTGGTTGAAGAAGAGGTCGCAGGGACCCGGGTCGAAGATATTGCAGAAGAAGAAACTGTCGAAGTCGAAGTTGCAGAAGAGGGATATCAATCCCCTTATGAATCCCCAGATCGATTCGCTCATCAAGGAAGCTTGAATGATTTTCTTCAACACCCTGAAATTGCCAACACCCTAAATACAGCTGGGTGGACGGCACAACCACTTGATCACCACACCTCAGAAGAACAAGACTTCTCTATCTCTGGAATTGACACCAATCTGCAAGAAGATGATCAAATCCCCAGAGATCAACCATCTGAAACCCCTAACATTCTACAGAACCCCTTCATCCAACAGGGACTGGACGTCCACAGAAGGAGTCCAAACCAGGCCTCAGAAGCTGAGTGGAATAGAGAAGAGGTTACAGAGGTTTTAGAAAGAATAAGAGGAGAAGAAAAAGAAAAAGAAAAAGAAAAAGGTGTCGAAGGTATAGAGGTCTCAGAGGTAGATTCTGATGAAGAAGAAGCTGACCAAATCCGAAAAGGTCTATATCATCCACATGTCATGCAATTATACGGCTCTCATCCAATGTACGACTTCTTAGTCACAGAGGAAGAAACAAGAAAAGATGCCGAAGTTGCAGAAGGCACACATCCCTCGCCCCCTCCCAGTGCAACCCACACATCTAACTCCGCAGGTCTAGCTGCAGAAGGAGTTATTGAAAAAGAGTCGCACAACTCGATCCCAACCCAAACCATCCAGCCAGAGGCAATTCTTTCAACCTCTGCGCCCACAGAAACCGGGGAATCCATTCCTAGGGAGTCTCCTCAGAGAGACTCACCTATAGTTCGTGATCAATCGCCCCATATCACATCAGAACACCCTACAGAGGAATTCGTTTCCTCTGCCACGCACAAATTAGGGCCAACACTTCTTTCAGAGAGAAGTAGTGAGCACATAGACGAAGAGACTCTAGACAAGTCTCCAAGTCAACAGAAGAACATTCCGATACCCACCTCTGGAGTGGATTTGGACAATGTTCTTCCCAGAACTTTTGTAGAGACTGAACTCTTGTTTCTTCTCAAAGATCAGATGGAAATCCTTCCACCCCCATCGTACAAACAAGGGTGAACGAAGGTGTCCCAGGAACAGGGACTCACTCTAGAGACGAATGTGTTCCTCCAGAGGTTACAACAGGGACACAAGTAACAAGGGATGAGTTCCAAACCCTTGTCACCTCTGTGAACCAAACAATGAAAGAGTTGCAAAGCTCTTTCACATCTTTTGCAGAGACAACATCAACAGCCTTACAAAATCTGAACACCAAAATGGACAATCTGTCCACAGAGGTAAAATCAGCCATAACAGAGATGAAGTCTTCTGCTCAAACAACTGCCACAACTACAGCCACTTCTGCTGCTAAAGATTTCGGAATAGCTGCAACATCTGCATTCAAGGAATCAGTCAAGCATTTCCTTGAACAAATGAATAAGCAATCCAACAAATCACAGAGCCTCACACCTACAGATCTACAGAAGGCTCTGCAAAACGTTCAAGCAGAAGCAATGCGCAACACAATACTGATGCAGCCAAAAGACTACATGACCATAGCACAGCTAACAGAGCTCGGGCAAAATGTGATAAACCAGGTCACAGAAGTCATCGTCTCCTTCACTTCTGCAAATGCCAACTACGTGAAAGAATTCAGACAAAGTGTCGGCAAAATGCGCTTCAACACAGAAGCAGAGCTTGCAACTCTAATCGGCCTCTGTGATGATGTATGTACGAAGTTGATGGCCACAGGAGCAGAACTACCAAAGAAACCCAAAGCTTCCTGCAGAGCAGAGGGTACTTCTGATAAGAGTCAGGATGACTCTGATGATGACCATCCTGGTCCATCAGATCATCCTGAGGGGGAGAATATAAGGGAGAAAGCTACGACCAGAGGAATACATGCTCCACCAACCGCAGCAGAACCAATCAGCCAAGCCCCTCCACAACAAACCAAAGATCAACAAACTCAACAGACCACAGAGACAACACCCATCTCTGTGGAATCAACCGCTGAAGAAACCCATGTACCAGAAACTCAAAAGACCACAGAGGCAACACCCACCTCTGTGGAATTCCCTAAAATGTTTGGAGTAGATGTTCAACATCTGTCATCCTCCACAGAAGAAGATCTTCCCTCCCAAACTACAAAACCAACAGAAAAACCCCAATCTATCCCAAGAAGAAAGTCTTTTGCCCACAAACCAAAAAGAGCAACGACCTCTGCTTCTTTTGTTCTAAGGAATATGCACAAAACAATGACTGAACGAATGGCGCGGAGAGAAGAAGAAAGGCACAGGTTCACATTAGCTTTCAAAATGGCAAGAAGATTTGATATCCAACCTTCACCAACATAAACCAAGCTCACAGAAGAAGTCACCAAAGAACCTCCAACAGAGGTTACAGAGCAAATCAAGCCAACAGAACCAACGCCACAAAAGTCCTCTGAAACACAAGTGTCAAAACCTACAGAGGCAACTCCCATCATTCCAACAGAAGCACCAACAACCAAACCTACAGAAGCAACAGGTTCTACACCTCCAAAAGCCAAAGACAAGGGAAAGGAAAAAATAACAGAAGAGCCCAAGAAAAAGAAATCAGTGCCCAATCCTACAGAAAAACTGATGAAGAGTTCCTTTGATGCTTTTCAAACTCCAAAGCCTGAAGAAGAGGACTAGGCATATGGACTAAAGCCCCTGTCAGACATTCCACTTATTGGCAGAGCTGCAGAAGTTGTTCAACAGATGGAGAGTCTAAGAAGACAAGTACCACCACATGGTCCAACATATGAAGAAATGGAAGAAGTGGTGTACAAATATCTCTACAAACAACCCTTTCAGAACCTCCATCCAACAGACCAAATCACAAATCCGAACATCAGAGAAGAATTTGAGAACATCTTCAGTAGAACAAAGCCAAGAACCAAAGCAGAAGTCTTCTCAATTCATAAAATCAAAAAGGTAATCTTTTGCAGGTTCTCCTTCACAAGAACCTATCCAAGAGTCAGGTACAATCTTTACAGAGTCAAAAGGGTAAACAATTCAGAAACCACCTTCGCTGATGCTGACATAAGGAATCTGAATCCCTATGATCTACCTGAACTTCTGCAATGGACGAAGGACAACTACAACACAGAGCCAAACACCAAAGCCTATCAAGTGTTGAGAAAAGCAATGAGGGAAAGGCTTCTAATCTACAATCTGACAGACTTTCAGCTGGGAAAGGATCTTGGTCTTAAACATCTGAATCTACGACCACCAGAGGATCGCTGCCCACCTGACGCCGTGCCCAACTCAATCATTACAGAACCAAGGTTCGGGTTAGTATTTCAAAACCCACAAGGCGAAGTCAAACTTTTTGTAAGCATGGACTGTCAGAAGTACGTAACTAGTACTCTGAACAAGTTCAGAGCAAACCTTGTAAAATACAGAGATACCGAGAAAATGGATAGAGATGCTGCAGATACCCTCATCAGAGAGATTGATGCTACAATACGCTTAAGAGGACTCTGCATCAGTTTCTACAAAGAGATCAGGGAAGTCGGAAGACACAACAGAAGCTTCAACGATTTCAAAGACGCCAAAATCTGATTCTCAAACAACCAATCTCTGCAAACCATGTTAAAGTTTATCTTTCATTGTACTCAAATATAAAATGCCTCTGGCATACTTCTAAATGAAAGAACTTTCGAGGTATTGTTTAACCTCTTTCTTATCTAACTTAGCCTAACTTAACTCAAGTTCAATTTTTTATTTTTCACTACTTAGGGGGAGATTGTTAGCTTCAATCTTCCTAATCATAGAAGTATTTAGAAGTAGTGAAAATAGGCTAAGTAAAGAAAGCCTCTTCTAGAGGCTCTGCCGAACTTACCGAGAGATCAAGGTCAAGAAGCTACATAAGCTAAAGAGGCATCCTACAGAAGCTCTGTCATACGCACAATGAAGACCAAGACTCGGAATCCGGTGAAGACTGCTCTACAAAGGACCAGACCGCAGAACCTCTGTAACACTTTACAGAGCCTCTGTGGTCCTCTCTAAAAGACCTGAAGATATTTATAATATCTTGCTACTGTTACTGGACCTGTTCATCAACTTGCATGGTAGCATGCCCTGTCCATCTTCAACGTGTCAAACTCTGATTGGATTCAATAGGGCTTAGTACATAATAGACGTCTGCTGCATTAAATGCAATACAGCACGTCCAACTGTTCATGCCATTCGTTCCACTATTCATACCGTCCGTTCTGAATAGTAGCTTATGCTTTATGGTCCCCTTAGAGTAGTATATAAGGAAGACTCATGTTGAGTTCTTCCTAATCGAGAATAAAGAGATAAGAACATCAAGAACACATAGCTTATACACTTTGAGAGTCATATCTGTTTTAAAGCTTTGCTTACTCACTTTTCTTAAATCTGTTCTTGATACATACATATTCAGTAAACTTTGAGATATTATTTCCTGTTCACTGTTTATTTATATTATGTTCTAAATCTATCAAACATATCTGTTAGTTCTTCAAATACGCTTCCGCATCAAACTTAAACTTGAACTAATAGATCTGATAATCTTGTTTAAACAAAACGGGAACCAACAATGTTCAACACATATATAAAAACGTAAAATTGCCCTTTTCATTAAAAACCATTAATAATAGCCGTTTTAATACAAAATTTCTGATGTGTGTCACACATCAGTACTAGGGTGTTTTTGAAGACAGAATTACAAATCTAAATACAACGTTTAAATAACTAGAAATAAAGTTCAACTTCACGAAGCTTCCACCATCCCGATCAGTATCCTCCCCGATACATCTCAAACATGATCCACGATACCATCAAAGTCAGTAGCATCACTACTACTATGCACACTATCTCGGCCCTTAAGGCTATCCTTTGAGTTATCCTTGCTCCACTTAGGGCGTCAGACGACATGTTGGTTAGGAGGTGACTTAACTCTACCAGTTCTGTCGTGACTTGACTCTGACGACTGACCCTCATCTGACATCCGTGCAAATCTGCTGTTACAGCCCTAAGATGCTGCTCTTCTGCCCAGGTCATGCCAGACGCACGACCAATAGGCATTCCTTTGATCACTCGCTAGGGTTCCGACGCCTCTTGCCGATCGGACCTCAAACTCACTCGTCTAGGTATAGGGACACCTTTCCTAGCCGTTAGCCTCGTACACGACCCTCTAGAGTTAGGTTGTATTGCTATAGGAGTGGGTTGTGGTGGAACCGCGGTCGGTGGTATCCTCGGTCCATCATACGGGTCTCGTTCGCCATCCGATGATCGCTCGCTCGACGGCGTGTAGGAGGGTTGAGAGCTTGTTGATGACGATGATGACATAGTGGTACTGAAGTAAGAGTGTATAACATTACTATCGCGCAAATATAAAGGCTAAGCGTACTCTACTATTGCATACTATAGGCAATAACTACGCTCATACTAGGCATACAACGTGAACAAGTGTGAAAAACACACATATTCCTAGTATATCCATTTCCGGTCTCGCATTACTCTTTCTTTAATTAAACATAGTTGATCAGGATTTGTTTAATTAAAGACCGATGATGCAATACCCGAATTAGTTATACTAGCAACATGTTTAGTAATTTAAGTGTTCTTTCCCGTTTTTGGTTATAGTTGCAGTTTTCCAAAGGAAAACCGGTATTCTCTATAACCTTTGGCTCTGATACCAAATCTGTCACACCCCGCTAAAGCGGAAACACGAGATGTGCAACTCAAGTTTCATATCAAAAGTTACAAGATCACATCAACCATCAAAATACATTGAAAAGGTTAAAACCTTGTCTTTTACAATCGTTTTTACGAAATGGAAATGAACATAAATCAAAGATAGAAAAGAAAGCTTCATCACGTGTAGCCTTCCTAAGTCCCAACCTTAAGGACGCTCACCTGAAAAGCATGTAAATGAGAGGTCAACTAATGCACTAGTTGGTGAGATCACAGGTTTAACGAGTTCAAAAATGTTGTCATAGAAAATAGTTCCAATCCGCACAAGGGATAAATCAACCGGATATAAAAACACTTGCTCAAGGTAATCGTATGTACAATGTTTAAGTTATGAGCCCGTTACCCGACCTATACCGACAGAATCGCCCCACCGCATGTTCTATCGCCAACAATGCGTAAATACAAACAATAATTATGCACTCAAACAAGCGCTACTTGTGAGTGGGGTGTCAACCAAATAACGTTATCCATAATTACCAACGGCTCAATACATGAGTTAAACGGGTAACGTAAAAAATAAACGGGGACTTTTGAACGATAGCAAAAGAAAACTCAAACTTACAACATTTGCGAAAACATAGATACCATAGAGCATAAACAAGTATAGCAAGTTTCGTATTTCCAAGAAAACGAGATAACCGGTGCGTAAAATAGTTGTAGTAACGACATGCTTTTCACCCCAAAATATGTAAAATATTGAAAAGGGGGGCTGTGATAACTCACTTGATAAGCGATAGAATTTGGGAATCTCTCACAAGTACTTCGAGACGATCCTACTTCAAACCTATGAACGTAAGGTCACTAGTGAGTTTTCGATCTCGAAGATTCGGTACTAACTATCCAAATCGTCATAAAATGCCTTTATTGTGATTTAATTATTATAAATCGTATGGAGTTATCAAAATTTGTAAATGTAACATATGTATACTTCGTTCTTGTTAGATTAAAGTTACCGCAATTTCGTCGTAATAAGTAACGAAAAGGGTTTAAAGAATGTATATATATAGTACATATATATATATATATATAAACCGAAATTTTATAGTAAGAACGATAAATAGGGGTTTTGAATGAAAAGACGAAGTATTTAAAGTGCATAAATATAAATGTATAGTATATATATATATATTCCACAATTTCATCATAAAATGATGAAATGGGATCAAGAATATATAAAATGCATAAGTATATATATATATATATATATATATATATATATATATATATATATATGTATATTCCACAATTTGATCATAAAATGATGAAATGGGATCAAGAGTAAATAAAATGCATAACTATATAAATATAAGATATACATATATATTCCAGAATTTCATCATAAAATGATGAAATGGGATTAGAAGTTAGTCTTCAATTATAGTAAGATATTTGTCCTTTGTTGTCCAGATTTTGGTGTCACTTTGTGTCCATTTTGGGTAATCTCCAGGTATATTTAGGTCAAGATATTTTGTGTCCAAGTGGTTTAATGAGTTAGGAAACTTTTGACATAAGTTTCATAATTTTTATAGGTGGTTAAGTACATGAAATAATACTTGACGTAATATATGACAGAAAACTTTGCTGGTTGCGCACTGTTTTTGTGAAAACTGTTTGGTAGACAAAATCTTTGAGTATTTGAGTGAAACCACTTGGGTTTTAATCCTAATACATGAAAATAATTTCCAGAAAACGAATTACTCAATTTGGAGTTTTATTGAGTGAGATATGACACTTTGAAGAAGGGTGTGGAATCTGACAGCAAGCTGTCAAATATGCATGTGCATTCTCTTGACTTTTTACCCAAAACTCTTATTCCTTTTTGCATGCAATCCGATTTGACTCATCCCCATACAATTATTTTCAGTTCTAAAACTTGATTTTTAGCCATTTAAACTACATGCAAGTTACCCATCATCTCATCTTTTATAAAATCTTGAAAATGGTTCTTTTTGAAGAATGTTGGTGTTTATGCCAAGAACTTCATCATGCATCTTAAAATTGTGTATTTTTAGCTTATGCATGTTGGTTTAAACATATTTTTAGTGGATTCAAAGACCTACTCATGAAACCTTTGAACCAAAAGATATGGATTTTCCAAGAAAACTACATGCATGTGTTTAAAAGTTCATCTTTGATCTTAACACGGGTTTGATTTTGGATTCACCACCTTTTTTAATAACAATCAAGTGTTATGGAGATGAATCTACAAACATTAAGATATGTAAAGATGATTTTTGAGAAGATTAAAGAAAGTATAGAAAAAGGTGAAGAACATTCATAAGAAAAATGCAAGAAAATGAAAACTTGACAAAAGAGAGTGTGTGGATTTCATCCAACACACTTGTAATTACCTTGAACACTTTTATCTCTTGGAAGAGATGTGTTTAGGGGCTGGAGTTGTTGGATGAAGATGGATGAAGATGGTTGAAGATGGAGAGAGAAAGAGATGAGAGAATTCTAGTGAGAATTTAGAGAGAGAGTGAGATGTGTTGTAAGTGAATTGTAATAGCATAAAAGAAATACATAAGGAGTGTAGAGAGGGGGGGAGCCTCTCCATGGGGGGGGTGTGATGCAAAAATAAAAATGTCATTTCTTGTCTTTTTGATTTATTTTAAAACAAGATGAAATTTTCTTTTAAATTATAAATAACATAACAATTATATAAAGTAAGGTATTTATATAAAATTTAGTTGTAGAAAATTAGTTGCTAATTATATATATACTTGTGATATAATTGTAGCTTAAGTTGGCATTTTATGAGATTTATGGATAATTTCCTAAGTTAGGGGTTTCTAGGAAAAATTTCTCAAATTTTCCTATTGTACCGAGTTTACTGCTAAAATTGCACTGTTCGAACTCTGGTATGAATAAATGAAATATCAAGTGCGGTTCTAACCTGAGTTGTAAATTTGACAGTTGTCACATCTTATCAGAGGTATTGGCAGATGGTAATTTGGTATTCAATGAGGCAAGATCCTAATATTCCAAGAAGAGCAAATGAGGAGCATGGGCCAATTTTCTATATGGGTAAAATGATCTCATCCCTTAAACTTGAGAATTTTCCTAATCACAGACCATTGCCAAGGTCACTTAGGTCTTATATACCAGGGGAGAGTGAGATTTTAAAAGCTTATTGCACCTCTATGGGACTTGTACAACCTCGGGGTCCCTACCCATGAGGACAACCCTGAGATGAGAGGTAAGGGGTCAAAAGCAGTAAGAGAGGGGGAGAATGTTCAGGTGGGAGAACATTCTGAGAGAATTGAGAGGCAAAATTCTGAGAGCTTGGTTAGAAGTGAGCCTGAAAAACAGACAGAGAGAGGTGAGGATGAGAGAATGTCACTAGAATTAGAAAACAGAGATAATTCTAAACCAGCTGATCTAATCTGGGCATCCACGTCTGCTATTGGTTCACAACCCTTGGTGACCAATATTGAAGAAAACACCATTGAGCCCATGGTGGAACTTGAACAACCCAATCCCATCTACTCAGAAGCGTTTCAACATGCTACCGTTTCATTTCAAACAGGGGAACCATTGCCTACTCATTTGGAGTTTGGTAATCAATCCCAAAATATTATTCAACACACTGAGTCAGGATTGCACAGTAACATCCTATTTGGGCCTGAATTTTCATTTCACACAAGCACATCACAGGAATTTCATATTCATGTATCAACATCCATAGATATACCTATTACTGGTAGTCAAGGATTGGATGGAAGCCCTGGGGAAGTGAACATTTTAAAAGCCTCTTTACACAGTGCATCTGTTGTATATGGTGACTCTGTGACACCTACAGGCCATGTGTTCTCAGAACACATGAAAACTGGTTCATCTGTTGATCCAGGATTACCGTTAGCACCTTCTAAATTTGAAAAGATTCAGAAACAAAATCAGGATTTGGGAGAAAAAGTTCAGAATTCGGAGAACACTGTATCTACTTTGAAAGATGAAGTAAAAAATCTCAGAACTATGTTGGATGAAAAGGCTAAGTCTGTTGAGCAGAAAGTGGATAATGTCAAAATATATGTGGAATCTCATCAAAAGGAGATCACAGATAAGTTTTCAAAGTTTCAAGAAGATATAATCAAAAGTATGGATGCCATGAAGTCATCTCTGCTTCAAGCATTCAGTTCACAGCTTGCTGTTGTTTCAAAGCCATTACAAATCATGCCTTTGTCTCTAGCAGTGCTAGAATCCGAATCAACTCAGTCTTTGAAGAGGAAGTTTGATGATAATGAATCTCATCATCATCAAAAGGGGGACAAAAAGCAGAAGCAAAGTACTGAGATAATAGTTGTTCCAACTACAAGTTCTGAAAGTCTAAGCTCTGAGGAAATGGAATCAGAAGATGTGGTACTTGAAAAATCTTCTGATATGGATGCTGATAATGTTCTGAAAGTCACTAGTTCTGAAGTTGATATGATCATTAGTTCTGAAATGGTTATGATAGATACTTCTATGGACAACCTCCATAGGGGATGCTCTGTCGGCTACTTCCTCCTCCATAAAATTATCAGAGGTAGACCCCACTATGGGTACTCTGACCTCTGGTCTGACCACTTCCTCTTCTTCTCTCACCATACTAGCAGACTCTATAGAGGGCTCAGGTCCTATATATGCTGGGGATCTCAGCTCAGGTTCTTGAGGTTGAGCAACATGTCTATAGTTTTGCAAAGAAATGTGTTGTGGGTTTATCAAAGAGAGCATAGTTTGAGGGACTCTTCTGGTGTTAGGGTATGTACTTGTGGTTGTCGGATTGAATCTTGACATTACCCATCCAGGAGTTGGATTGCCCTGTTGAACAAGTTGTAGGTGTGGAAATGCTTCTCTTATCACAAGGTTAATGAACCTTGGAAATCTGATGTGATTCAGATTCCTGTGCGTTCCTACAACACCTCCTTTTTCCAGAGTCGTCGTCTTGGTGTTGACAACATTCAGAAGCTCGTCGTATAAGATATTGGCATAATCGAAATGCCTATGGAAGTACAAACCATACATGATTTGCAGAATCTCAGTGCTGGCTTGGTCTTGGCTACCACTTTTGCAGGTTAGGGTTCTGTTGAGTGTGGAGAACATAAAATTCCACACTGGAGGTAGATTGCCCCTTTTGAAATCTCCAATCTTGATCAAATCTTTGTTGTAGCCCAAGAAACGAACAAATGCAAGAAGAACAGGGACTTTTGGGGGTTTTTCAAATGCAGGGATTACCAACTGTTCTTTGGTTTGCATTCAAATATTCTTCAAAAGGTCTTGTCACGAATGCGAACCGTTCCTGCTCCTCCACCTCTTCCTGAGTCGACATTCCCAATGATCCCTTTCCTCTCTAGAATGAACTGGCATGTTGTCCACCATTGTTGGACATATATCTGTGGAAGGTCTTCGTCGAACTTTGTAATGGCTTGGAAGATTTCTGAGTTCCTGAAGAACTCAACAAAAACATGATAAATCGGCAGAAAGTTGGCTGGATTGGCGTCAAATCTGTAGTTGTTATCTACAAACTCATAGGGTTCGATCACTATTTGATCTATAGGTACTATTCGGCTTGATTCAGCGGAGTTTGCTTGTTCTGCCATTGTTGCAGGTTTCAGGGTTTGAAGAACACGAAGAAGGTTTTGAACAAAGGAGGGAAGAATTTGAAGGTTTGAATACTTAGAAAGCGTAAGAAATGAAATGGGTCAAAGGAATTGGTATTTATACTCAAAATATCTGGCTGGACAACCATCATAGGTACTGTAGGCACTTGAGTGTCAGATAGTGGAACGGCCTCTACAGTAGAACGTGGAAACAGCTAACGGTTGATCTTTCAATCAGAAGATGCCACGTGGGTTTTGGGTCTGACAGCTTTTGGGCTATGGAACCGTCACGATTAGAGATTTGTGGGTGACATGTGGTTGACCCTCAAAGATAACCCGCACTTCTGATGACAATACTTCTGATGACAAGGCAGAGGATTGGCAGAGCTCTGGTGGAACTCAGCACATTTTGTCTCTGATGAGTGACCTTGTACATTTTTTCAAGTAACCCAAAAATGTTTCACTTTTACCCTAAAATCATTTGCAAATCCTGTATTTGATGTAAGAATAGTCAAAGAACGAGAGCAAAACATTCTCTGGGATTTCACAGAGTTCTGGAGCCCTTCATCATAGGCTCTGGTGAAATGTCAGAGTTCTGGTAGGTTCTTGACTTTATCAAAAAGGTTTTCATCAGAACAGGTTTTCCATTCCTTAAAAGATTTTCCCTTATGTTCAACGAGCCAAATAATGAAGATTTAAATTTTTTTTGACTTGCTCCCCCTTAAACCATGGTTATTTTCCTTTTAAGCCCCCCCTAGAATGATGAGCTTAATTGACAGATTTGTATTTTCAGCTCTTTTCTTGCAACTATTGAAAGATTAAAGAATATTTACAAAGAGAACAAAGAATATACAGAATTGAAAACGCATAGAAAATAAATAATATTGAAAAAGTATGCTGGCAGAGCTCTGAGATGAACATCAGAGGCTCTGGTGATGTATCCTACCTGTCTATTTTGACAGAGCTCTGGTATGAATCATCAGAGGCTCTGGTGAACTTTTTAAACAGAGTTAGGAGAACATGTTCAGCATACCCATCTTGCTAATTAAGAAGTTAAATCTCCTTTCATCACGGGCTTTTGTAAACAAATCAGCAAGTTGGAAGTCGGTTGAAACAAAATACATTTCAATCGTCCCTTTTTCAACATGATCCTTTATAAAGTGGTACCTTATGTCGATATGTTTTGTCTTTGAGTGCTGAACTGGATTTGCTGTAATTGCTATTGCACTCTTGGAGTCACACAGAATTGGGACTTTGTTGTACTCCATGCCATAGTCTTTGAGCTGTGTTTTCATCCAGATTACTTGAGAACAACAACTAGCAGCAGCAACATATTCTGCTTCTGCTGTAGAGGTTGATACGCAGTTCTGTTTCCTGGATGTCCAGCTGACTAGTTTATCTCCTAGCAATTGACAGCTACCAGAAGTACTCTTTCTGTCATTCCTACATCCTCCATAATCTGAATTTGTGTATGCTACAAGCTCGAAACCAGAATTAAGAGGATACCAGAGACCCAAAAATTGAGTCCGTTTGAGATATTTAAAGATATGTTTGACAGCAGACAAATGGGATTCCTTCGGATTTGCTTGAAATCTTGCACAAAGACAGGTTGCGAACATTATATCAGGTCTACTTGCAGTTAAATACAAAAGTGACCCTATCATGCCCCTGTAGTTCTTGATATACACAGATTGACCTTGAGGATCATGATCAAGTTTAACTCCAGTGGCAATAAGTGTTTTCATAGGATTTGAGTTATTGAGCTTATACTTTTTCAAAATATCAGAGACATATTTTGATTGACTTATAAAGGTGCCTCTGATGGATTGTTTAACTTGTAAACCAAGGAAGAAAGAAAGTTCTCCCATCATGCTCATTTTAAATTCACTTTTCATCAAATCCTCAAACCTGTCACAGTATTCTTGCCTAGTAGACCCAAAGATAATGTCATCAACATATATCTGTACAAGAAGAATATCAGTTTTGTACCTTCTAATGAACAAGGTTGTATCGACAGTACCTTTTTTGAAATGGTTGACCAACAGAAAGTTTGACAGAGTTTCATACCAGGCTTTGGGGGCTTGTTTAAGTCCATACAGAGCTTTGTCTAGCTTGTATTCGTGGTCTGGGAACTCTGAGCTTTCAAAACCTGGTGGTTGCTGGACGTAGACTTCCTCTTGTAGTCTCCCATTCAGAAAGGCAGATTTCACATCCATTTGATAGACCTTGAAACCTTTATGGGCAGCATAGGCTAAGAAGATTCTGATTGCTTCTAGTCTAGCCATAGGTGAAAAGGTTTCATCATAATCAATACCTTCTTCTTGGCAGTATCCCTTGGCAACCAACCATGCTTTGTTTCTGATGATAATACCATCCTCATCTTTCTTGTTTCTGAACACCCACTTGGTTCCAATAGCGGCTTTATTTTCTGGAAGTGGAACCAAGGACCAAACTTTATTTCTTTCAAATTCCAGAAGCTCCTCTTGCATGGCTTCAATCCAGTTTGGGTCTTCCAGGGCTTCAAAAATCTTCTTTGGCTCAATCACACTTAAGAAGTTTACAAAGAAAGCCTCGTTGATTGTTGCAGATCTTGTCTTTACACCATCTTCAGTAGCACCTATAATTAGATGATGGGGGTGATCCTTTGTCCATATGGTCATTGGAGCATGGACAACAGGTGGAGTATGTGCTTCTGATGGGAAAAGACGTATGTCAGCATCAGAGCTCTGAGGATTGGCACCAGGGCTCTGAGGCACACAACTTTGGAGAGTGGTTTCATTGCTCTGTGATGTACCAACAGGGCTCTGAGAAGGTGAGATTTCATACATATAATTTCTTCCAATATGAGTCAGAGGGGGTGATGATGGCTCTTGTTCAGGTTCTCTTACATCTGACTGTTGTCCCTCATTTCTCTGAATTTGACCTGTAGATAGAGAAGTAGATGGTGAAGAATTGGAAGGACCAGTTAGAGATGTACTTGTTAAGTTATGTTCAGCATATTTCTGAGCTTGATTGCCTCTGGTGATGTCTTCAGAGGCATCATTATCATCATCGAAGAAATCGTTGAATATCATGTTGATATCTTCTTCTCTTGTCTTTGAAGAGCTAGGTTTCTCTTCAGTCTGTATCCCCTCTGGTGATTTGCAATCAGAGGCACTTGATGATTTTTCATCAAAGGATACATTTATGCTCTCTTGAATGACTCTGATTCTTGTGTTGTAGACTCTGTAGGCTTTAGATGTCAAAGAGTAACCAATAAAGATGCCCTCGTTAGCCTTTTTGTCAAATTTACCCAGCTGGTCTCTGTCATTCAAGATGAAACATTTGCAACAAAAAATATGAAAGTATTTCACATTCGGCCTTCGGTTGTTGATGAGTTCATAAGGAGTCTTTTTGAATCTTTTCACAATAACAGCTCTGTTCTGGGTAAAACAGGCTGTTGAGACTGCTTCTGCCCAGAAGTTGATAGGAAGAATAGATCCTGCCAACATGGTTCTGACAGCTTCTACCAGAGTTCTGTTCTGTCTCTCCACAACGCCATTCTGTTGGGGAGTTCTGGCAGCTGAGAAGTTCTGGGAGATTCCTTCCTCTGTTAGGTAGGCATCAATTCTGGCATTCTTGAACTATGTCCCATTATCACTTCTTAACTTTTGGATTTTAAGACCTAACAGAACCTGTATCCTCTTCAACAAATTTATCAGAATTTCTGGGACATCAGATTTTACTCTGATGAACTCGACCCAAGTATATCTAGAGTATTCATCAATAAGAACAAGGATATACTTTTTATTAGACAGAGTTTGCACAGAAATTGGACCACAAAGATCCACATGAAGCATATGCAAAGGTCTATGACAATTGTGATCACTTTTTGTTCTGTGTGAAGCTCTTTTCAGCTTACCCAATTCACAAGCAGAACAAAGATGGTCTTTGTCAAATTTAAGCGAAGGCAGACCTTTAACTAAGTTAAGTTTCACGAGTTTGTCAAGATTTGAAAATTTTAGGTGAGCAAATCTTTTATGCCAGAGCCAGGCATCTTCCTTATTCAAAGAGACTAAACATAGTTTTTCTGTTTTACAATTTTGATTAGGATTAAAATTCATTTTGTAAGGATTGCCTATTCTATCGGCTCTTAGAAGCTCTTGACTAGACTCGGAAAGTAACAAAGAATAGTATTTCTTTTTAAAATTGACATCGGATCCATGATCACACAGTTGACTTATGCTAAGCAGATTATGATTTAAGCCTTCAACATAAGCAGCTTTTGATACTGAAACACCACCATTATTTGAGACACCATAACCTCTAATCTGTCCCTGTCCATTGCCTCCAAAGGTTACTGCACTTCCCATTTTGTCTTTGAATGAAGTCAGCAGCTCCTTGTTGCATGTCATGTGCCTGGAACATCCTGAATCTAAGTACCAGATCTGCACATGAGGCTTCTGCAAGACAGATTAGTTCCTTTTAGGTACCCATTGCATGATGGGTCCTCTCTGGTTAGGCTTGGGGGTGTTAACAGATTTACCCGTTGGCTTTCCATTCCTTGATGGTGTGCTAGAGGATTTTCTCCGAATATTCTTAGCAGTCTTAGGATTTTTCCTTTCAGATGACTGATTCAGAACACAGCGTGAACCATTCAGGTGATTTTGTAGTTTTAACAAAAGTTGAATGCAATTGCAATTGATAGAACATGAAGATAATTGGTGCATATTGTTGTTTCTATTCAACATATGTGGATTGTATGCCTTTTGAGATTGAAAAACTTTAGGACCAGATGTTTTAGCAGTCATTATGTCCTGGTTTGCTTTCTTGAAATTGGCATTGTTCCTTTGAACAGATTCTTTGGACCAATAAGTGTTTCTCCTTTGATTTACTGCAGAGTTAGGGATAGGTTGGTCATTGACTTTCCATTTACCCTTTTGTTCTGGAGTAAATCTAATTGGTTTATAAGCATAGGGAACATAAGTATGGTTCGCAGGAATACTCTTGGCTTTTTCTCTTCTTTTCTCTTCTATCTCATCAGAAGAAAGAATTCTGATACCCTGGTTTTTGAAATCAGGAACTGGTGGAAATCTGGATTGGTTCTTAAAAGGTGTGACAGTTTTCAAAACTCCAGACCCAACAAGTAACTGTTTGGGTTTATGCAAAACATTCTTTTGAGCACAGAAAATCTGCTCATCCACCTCAGAATCAGAGTCTAGAAAGTCTCTGGTGGCTTTGGTAGAGGTGTGAGACTCTTTGGGTAATTCAGAGATATTTGCTCTGGTGGACTTAAACTTTCTTAACTTAGGTTTCAAAGCATCAGATTCAGCATTTTCCTCAAGAACCCTTTTAAGATCCTCTGCAAAAGATGTTCTTATTGATTCAGAGGTAGGGGAGAAGACTGGGGCTTCAGGGTTGAGCTCACTCTGTGTTTTGGCACCAGAGGATTCAGCCACAGAAGTAACAGACTTCTGACCCTTAAAAGAGTTAAAGTGGAAAATTTCTTTAGGATCAAGACTTTTGACAGAATCAGGAAATTTAGCCTCAGCTTTTCCTTTATCATGAATGAACTTGACAGATGGTTTTATAACCTTTTCATGACCTAAGAAGTCATAGCTGACATTCCTGAAATTTAGCCTTCTGGTCTTTGAAACATCTGAGGTTTTAGCTCTTTTAAAAACTGCAGTTCCAGTGATCACATCTTCTTGGATTTTTCCAACACAAAAGGCAGAGGACAATGAAGTCTTCTTCCTTCTGGTGAAGGGAACAAGATCTTTGAAACCCAGACCTTGAGTATCCTTTTGAGAATTGATTTTAATATGCACATCTTGTGCATCCTGGTACTTTTTGATCAAAATCTCTTTTCTCTGTAAAGATTGGTACAAAACCTCTCTTTCTCTTTGAAAATAGTCCTTAAGAGCGATAGAGTTAAGCCTTTCGTATTCAAATTTCTTAACCTCTTCTGTCTTTTGCTTTAAAACTTCCTCATATTCCTTACATTTTTCAGAAAAGGAATTTTCCTTCTGTTTTTGCAAAAGTTCTAGCTCAGATTTTTCTTTGGTGACCTCTTCCACCTCCATTTCCAAGAGAGTTTTCTCTCTCTTGTAGAATGACAGATCCTTCTGAGCTAGTTTTCTTAACTCTTTTTCTTCTAAAAGCTTTTGTTTCAACAGTTGAAATTCTTCAGTGAGTAATGACACATGCATCTCTAGCTCAGAGTCTGATTTAGATTCAGAAGTAGTACATACCTTGGCACTGGGTTTAGTGGTCTCCAACGCTCTGTCATTTGAATCTATCACAGAAAGAGCACATGCATTCTGAGACACATCTGCCTCTGTTGATCTTTCTGGCATCTCTCCAGTCATCCAATCTGGTACTTCTAAACTTTCATCATCAATGGTTACCCCGCAAAAATTGGCTTGCTCTGTTTCGTCATCAGAGGACGAGTCAGAGATCTAATTTTCCATCTCAGCTACATAACTTCTCTCTCTGAAGTTATATTTGTACTTGTTTTTGTAGTAGTCCTGGTCCTTTACCAGTCTACCCTTACAGTTTGCAGAGAAATGGTCGGGTTTGCCACTTCAAAAACAACTTCCATCATTTTTGTTGATGGGCTGGGCAGCATCAGCTTGCTTCTGAGGGGCTGGAGGATTGTACTTTTATTGTGGTCTCTGCTCTGGTAGAGCTCTGTTGTTATGATGGTGAGGTGCAGCATAACCTCTCTTCTCGTCTTTCTCTTCTCTCTCATATCTTCCTCTCATATCAAATACTTTGTTACCAAATCTCTTGTTAAACTTTTGAGTTATTAACGCAAGAGATTGAGCAAAAGCATTGATATCCGCATCATCATCTGATGAACTCTCTTCTTCATCACTTTCAGCAATCAAACTTTTCTTTCCCTTCTTTTTCACAGCTTTCTCCTTGTTTTTGTCTCTGCTAGTACTTTCTCTGTTGGATTTCCCTTCAGTGGGTGTTTTTGAGTCAGAGATTAAGGCTATTGGGCCTGCAACGGTGGATTTGCCTTTTTGTTTGACAACATCATTCTCTTGTGCAGCAAGAGTTCCATGCACATCAGTAAGAGACCATGCATCCAAATCTTGGTTAGCTTGTAGAGACATGGATAGATTCAACCATTCATCATTTAAACTTTTCAAGAATAAGACATTGTTATCTTCCTTCGAAAGTACAACCCCACATTTCTTACATTTGTTTATTAAAACATTGAATCTGTTGTAGGTCTGTTGTAAGGTTTCCTCAGGAAGTGCTTTGAAATCATTGTATTCATTAATACATTGGGTCCTTCTATTCTTTTGGGTTTTTATACCACATTCGAGTTGATTTAGAAGTTGATCCCAAATTTCTTTTGCAGTAACACACGAGTCTAGTACTTGGAAAATATCGTTGGGAATGGCCATAATCAGAAGTCTAACTGCCTTGAGGTCATTTTCCATTTTGAGCTTTTCTTCCTCAGTAAGCCCAGTGGTTTTAACTTCGAAGTGAGTTAGAACCTCAGCAGTAGTTTCTGTTGCGGGTACACGAGGAACCAAAACCATAGGTTGGAATGGTCCATCAGTGACAGATCGCATAAGGTCTCTATCCATTCCATCAAAGAAGTTAACCATCCTAATCTTCCATTGAGGATATTCATCTCTCAGAAGAGTAGGAGGTTTGGTTAGAGAACCAGTCGTATAGATAGCATTGATGTTGTTGTTAGCCATCTTTTCAAAAAATAGAGTATGAAGGTTTTGAAAGATTTTAAAGGCGTTTTAAACAGAAAGGGATGAACAATAACCAATGGAACAGTAAATAGAGTAGAGAAGATATTAAGACTAACTAGAAAGCTTAAATAGGTGTTAAAAGAACTCTGAAGCTTTGTTTCAAACTTTTAAACAGTAAAACAGAGTATACTATGAAGCTTTAAAGAACGGACACAATCAACAAAAGTGAATCAACCTGGTTAGATTGGATCGATTTGATTTGAGCAAATCAATCCGCTCTGATACCAATTGTAGGTTCCCAGATTCAAGTTGTCTCATATAAACAGCATAAACACAAATACCGGAAGCATAATATAAAACTATTTAAATATCAGTGTATGTGTATACGAATATGAAACAGTGAGAGTATCAATAATAATGAACAGTAAAATGATAACAAGATCAATAAGTAAGATGCTCGTATATTGATATATTTGAATAACACCAAGAACACTTTCTTGTGTGTGTATTCAGAAATCTGTCAGGTGACAATTCGTACAGTGGTAGTGGAAAGGAATGTGCAGTGTTTTGCTATCACTATTGTGGTAATAATTCCTACCAAAAGATTACAAATGTGTTTTCCACTACCCTTCTATTTATAGCCTGATAAAGTGAAAGACAGTGTACTATCTAACCCTGAGGTGACACGTGGAAAGTGTGTCTCCGTCCTTTTAGGGATGACGTGGAAAGTACGGACACGTGTCTGACACTTAGAGATTTCTACGAGACTTAAGCTTCACAGAGGTCTTCATTCACCAGAGCTCTTGCGCCAGAGCTCTGATGGTCTTCTGGTGTGAACAGTTCTTCTGGTGAAATAGAAGAAGTCTTCTGCCAGAGCTCTGTCGAGCTCTGATGATCTTCTGGTTGATTTTCTTCTAAGTCTTCTGTCGGATCTCTAGTGGTCTTCTGACTTGTGATATTTTCAATACTTTTACATCATGTATACTTGGGGCTAACACTTTGTCTTTTTCTTCAGCTTTTCTTCGATCGGCGAGTTGTTTTTCAGCTTTGAACTGTTCAGCAACTTCCTTTCTTGATATTTTGTATCGAGGGCCACGGATGATTCGC
Source organism: Saussurea involucrata (assembly GCA_033807775.1). Taxonomy (NCBI): domain Eukaryota; kingdom Viridiplantae; phylum Streptophyta; class Magnoliopsida; order Asterales; family Asteraceae; genus Saussurea; species Saussurea involucrata. The sequence continues at coordinate 112,767,961 of CM066327.1, forward strand.
TGATCCTCAAGCTGTTTGATCATTGCTTTTCTCCTTTTCTGTTCTTCTTCACTTAGCTTTTGAGGAGCCAAGGAAGGTCTGTTTTTGTGAGAGAGCAGTTCTTCTTTTGGTTCATCAGTCTCAGCGAAGTCTAAGACTGGGATTATTTCTTCAGCGCTTGGGGCTGGATTTATTGTTGATGTAGCTAGAGGAACTTCAGCTGGAACCTCAAACAGGGGAGAGGACTAGCTGAAACATAACGATCGTTTAAGTAAGATCATTTGGGAAAAGAGATAGAGAAAGAAAGAGGTTTAAGTGTATAGAGGTTTTATGGAGAGGAGAACTGAGGTTGAGAAAGGATAGAGGAGGGATGCAGTGTAAGGGAAGAAGATATATTGTACCTGACAAACTGGCTTTCTTTATAGGATAGTCAGATTGCCTTCTGCAGCGAGGCCTTTATTTTTGCCTTTGTCTGCTTCAGTCGCTGCAGGCTTTTTGGTGTTCCCCTCCCCTGATGATTCGATAATAATTATCCCTTTGAGAGCAGGGGTCCTTTTGATTGGCTGGAAGGAGAATTCGACACCATCATCATCGTCATCATCATCATCATCATTTTTAGGTGATGTTGATGGTTCGTCGTCATGAAGATCGAGATCTTCTTCGTCTTCTCCTTCTTCTTCAGCCTCGTCGTCATCAGCAGACGGTTCTAGGACTCCAACATTAGCGTCCTTATCGAGTTGCTCCCCCTCAGAATCAGAGGGAGGTTTCTTGGTTCCCTCAGGGTTTTCAGTAGATGATTATTTTTCAGCATTTTTCTCCCCCTCAACGTTATGGGGAAGATCTTCTTGATTCTTCTCCCCCTCTTCCACATGACGGATGGGGGAGGCAATAGCAGCAGCAACAGCATCAGCATGCTTTGGGTCACTGTCTTCCAGGCCAGTGATCCCAACGCAAGTTTCAACCTTTGCTAATTTGTCTTCCAGGCCAGAAATAGCAGGGTTGATCTTTTCTAGATTCTCTCGATCAGCCTGAGTAAAGTGGGATGGAGGACATGTTGGAGCGTCCAGGCGATCGAGGATTTGCTGCAGGAGCTTTGTCGCAGTGCTCACCTCTGATTTTAATGTAGAAACCTCTCCCTGAAGATTTCCAACCACTGTCGACAACGATGTGACTTCGTTTGACAGGGTGGTGAAGTTGTTGGAGAGGGTGCTGTTGGTAGAGTTCGGGGTGTTGATGGAGGTGGAGTTGTCAGCAAGAGCCTGAGCAACATTGGAGAGACTACCTTCCACCTTCAGCAAATCAGCACTGGATGCTTTTCTTTTCACCTCGTCGGTGAGTGTCTTGAGAGCCTCTCCAACGTTTGTAACCACTGAAGAGTTCGTGGAGAGTGTGGTGGTGAGAGATTCCACCTTTGTAGACAAATCCTTGAGCGAAGTGTTGATGTTGCCCAAATTAGGACTTGTAGAAGATAAAACTTATTGTTGGGTCTAGAAATCCCCAATTATATAGAAAGTTTTATAAAGTCCATGTAAAGTCAAGAAAAGTCAAATGTGTTGTAATTAGCTTTATAAGTATTTTTGGCTTTGGGAGTTTAATGGGAGTTAAATGGGCTTGGGCCCATGTCATGTAATTAGACACTATAAATAGGTGTTTTGGGCTTACATTGTCATTTGAGACTTTGAGAGTTATTTGAGAGATCAGTATATTTTGAGAGAGTCGTATACTTTCAATTCTCCCTCCATTGTATTGTAAAGCATATGAATAGAGATCATTCAACAAATTGTTCTTCATGCCTATTTCTATTCAATCTTTATGGAGTATTCTTGATTGTTGCTTCAATTATGGGACTTACAATTGGTATCAGAGCTTAATCGAATCAATTTTCATTCGATACGATCATTTTTGCAACAATTCAAGAATTCAAGATCTGATTTGAAGATTTGGAGATTCAAGATCGTTATTATTCGTGTGCTACAATTCAAGGTAATTTTTCTGTGATCTTATACATCTTGAAGATCGTTTTTGATTTTGGAGAAAGATTTATGTGATCTTGATGGTTCTTGATGAAGAAAAGAAGTTAGATGTTCTTGATCTACTACTAAATCAGTTTATGCACACCAATTGCTCGATGAAACGTCTACAACAAATTTGATGTTGTTTTGATTTGATAAAAGTCAGATCTGAAAGGAATTTAGATCTTCAATTGCTCACAATCAACTTTCTGGAGTTGCAGACCAGAAACATGATTCTTTGCAATTTTTGTTCTAAGAATATTATGGAGATCGACTCATCGTTCTGTATCAAATCAAATTTGGTGGGCATTTGATATGATTTGGAGGATTTTTGATTAATCAGGATTCTGGAAAGATAATTTGATTGTGAGACAGCTAGATCGCAGATCTGTACATGCTCAGTTCGAACAATATATACTTTCAATGTTGATGCAAATATGGATGTTAAGTTGATTTTATGAACCTCAAATTTGAACAGATTCATAGTATTCGAAATGGTCTTATTAATTCAAGAGGGATGATGTCCAGATTCATTGATGCAACATGAGTGTTTAAATCGAAGTCTGAGCTGTCTAGTAAAGTCTAAACTGCTAGTTTGTGGATTCATCAGACCAATTCAAGTCTGGTTCAAAGAAGTTTGATGTGCAATTTTTTTTTTAAAAAGTGCCGAATTAAATAAATTGTTGTTGTTTGTTGCTGTCAAGCAGCTACTGTTCAAGAAAGCTGTCCAAAACAGATTAGTGCTGTTTCAAACAAGTCGCGGTTGTACAAAAATGTAACGTCCCAAAAATTACAAGGAATTTAAAAATTTTAAAGTAACATTTCATTAATAAAAACTCATTTAATAATTCAATCATCTCGTTTGCAAACTCATAATTAATATTCTTACGAACAATAAACAGCGGAATAAATGTCTAAAATTAAAATCATAAAAGTAATCAACTCTTCCCACGCGCCAGTGTGTACTCGTCACGCCTAGGAGCCACTCGCACCTGAAACCACAATTTTATTGGGAAAGGGTAAGCACGAAGCTTAGTGAATTCAGAAACCATAAATAACACAGTTACTTCCACACCACCTCTAAACAGATAATTGCACATAAACAGCATACAAGTCTACGAACAAATCATAAACATGCATACCTACACCATCCCACCCAAAGGCATAAGCTGGTCCACCCGACCACACAATAACCGTGCAAGCATTACCCGACTCCCCCGGGTTCCTACGCCACCCGCGTATATAAACCTCGGCCCCGCCGAGTCACTACGCCACCCGCGTATATAAACCTCGGCCCCACCGAACTCCTACGCCACCCGCGTAGTCATAACAATAAAGGTCCGACTAGACGCCCCACTATTTAGTCCCGCATCACAAACAATTAAAACTACCACACACGTACAAATCGTAATGTAAAAAGTAACCGACATTAGTTATAGTGAGGGAACTCACCTCGTAAGCGCGCCTAGCTCACAAACAATAATTCAAGCTCCACAAATCCAAGATCATTTTCCGACACCTAAACGAACGTTAACAATTATTAACACGAGACCCGGACCCTAAAACACGACGCACCCTTAAATCGTCACTAACACGACTTTTCGGTCTAACCAAACAGGTCTGTTCGGGACCTGTTCCGACCTCCATAAACCCAGAAAATCCTCAATTAAAATTAACTAACCGCTAGGTCCGGGTCTTAGCTTTCCAGGGACGTATTACAGCACCTTTCATTACAAAACAGCAGTTTGACACTAGCTACGGTCCGAACTGGTTTTTCCGCAAAACATAAGAAACTTACTAGACTCAGAATGGGAACGTTTGGCACTGGTTTCATCCCAATCCGACATCTCTCGAGAAAGTTATGGCTTCCGCAAAACAGTGGCAGAAACTGTGACTTTTAAAACGGAACGCGAACTGACACATCCGGACCTGCTGTATAAACAGCCAATTTACGCCTAGCTAGAGGCCGAACCGGACTTCCGCTAAAACACGAAAAGTGTGCCCGGCACAGAATGTGAACCGTGGGCACCGGATTCGCCTCAATCCGAGCTACGACGGAAAAGCTATGGCCGTCGTAAAACAGTGGCAGACAAACGTTTTCACATGAAATGACAAATATTGTTTATAAACCCATTAAGACATAGCTTAACCCAAACAGACCCGAACAGCCTACAAGCTTACTGGAAAGGGCTATACTACGCTGGACAACAACCGTGCACTACCCACTGCCGCCTCCGGCGGTGGTGGTGGTTGGCGGCGGCGACGGTGGTTACGGTAACACCCTCCGGCGGAACCTCCCAACATCAACCGAAACGACACACCCGCAACCTCACTCCGCACACACCCGCGCCTGCACACACCTGCACCCACCCCTCTGCCGCCACCCCGGCGGCGTGCAGCGGCGGCCCCACCCCGGCGGCGGTTCACGGCAGAAAATTGGCAAACGACAACGACAAGAAGAAAACGAACCTACCTCGGTACGACTCTTCCTTCTCCCCGCTTCCGGCAGCAAACGACGGCGTCACTCTCTCTTCTCCGGCGGACTCTCTCTTCTCCGGTGTCACTCTCTCTTCTCCGGCGTCACTCTCTCTTCTCCGGCGGACTCTCTCTCTACTCTCGGTGGCTATCTCTCTCTACTCTCCGACAAGGTAGTGTCGGGGGCGCCGGTGGTGGCTGTGGGGCTGCACAGCAGCGGCAATGAAATGAAAACGACGAGAGGGGGGGGGGAGAGAAGTTCAGCCGAGAGGAAAAAAAAAACGTGAGGGAGAGAGAGACCTTAGGGTTTTCTTCCTCCTCACCAAACATAACCCACCAAAATGAAATATGGATTCAGTTTGGACTTGCATGGGCCGATCATCATTACTTTGGCCCTTGAACAACATTGGTCCCTCCACTACATACTTCTCGCAAACTAACCAATATTTTGACATAATTAATTATAAGGTCCAAAACCGTCTAACCCCGTTAACGGAAACCACGTTAAATAAAACTTCTAAAAAAGGATTTAAAACAAGGAAATTACATACCGGGATACGGGCTTTACAACTCTCCCCCACTTGGATTAGACTTCGTCCTCGAAGTCTACGTCCGCAAACAGCTCTGGATAATTTTACCACATCTCAACCGCGGGTTCCCAAGTCCACTCGGAACCCTTTCTGTGTTGCCACTGGACTTTCCTCAACTAGAATCTAAATTTCTCACCCCGTCTAGAAATTCTCTAATACTCTTCTTGCTAACAAAACTCCTTCAAGGACACTGAAAATATGATCGGAAGAACACTCCAACAACTGGATTCATTCCTAGTCAAACGACTTCGGTTGCCTCCCAACCTTAGATGTTCCATACATTCCGATTCAACTTTCAAGCTCTAACTATTCTAAAGGTGCTCACCAATATACCCTACAGGATACTCAAATCCGATCATTCCTACCATTACTGCCGATTAACTTCCATGAGTTCTAATAGACTCCCAAAATTTATTTCACACGGGTCATCAAACCAGTAAACTTATAATCACCCACAAAGGTTATTCCACCATAACCATTCATCACATTTAAGCATCTCAGGGTTACTACTACCATCACCATAATTATTTTAAAATCGGCTACAAATCTCCGATTACACTAAAGGTGTTTGGCCTTAAGCCCCAAAGTCGACGCCCTAATATATTACTTACTTCAAAAAGGTTACTGCACATTTATTCTCTTAATTACAAAGAGCATCATTCCCTTAACCGACACAATTCGGTCTACACTTACATCACGTGTGGAACACACAATCTTCCACCGTCTACTTATCCTCCTCGCCCGCCCTAGGAAACCTAGTTACACCATAACAAGATACACCTTAACGCCTACCTCCCAGGTATGTCTCAAGTCTCGGCACATCAGAACTACCTCTCAGGTAAGTGCCCAAGACTGTATCCTCTTAGTGCCTACTGGAAAGTCAAGGTCATAACACATGGATACCGGAGTCCCACCCCGAGATACCCAACCGACCATTACCAACGACTGACTGACGTGACCAAGGATCCATGCAAAACAGTCTACCAACAACATGCCCATTCCGGGATGACTCACTCACCCAAACATGTAAATACGCAACGTGCAATAAGTGCAAAACTGTGCAACAAAACATCCCATTAACAAAACTCCACATCGAGCCATTAAAAACCATGCAATTGACCCATGACTATCTCAAAGTCAAAACCGAGCAAAATGCTCCACGCTTGCTAGACCCATAAGTCGGTCAAGAACGTGTTTAAACAAAGTTTAAGCAAGCAATACTCTAAAATCAACATTAGTCCCAAACTCGACACGGGTTAAACAAAAGAGTTTTCCAAAAGGACTCACACCCTTAAAATTCTCAAAATGACACATAACACTTATAAGCGCACTTCCCAAATGGTTTACAAAATCATTTACAAAATATTTTCAACGTCCAGATTTTTCATTTCAAAAAGACCGTAAGCAATAAAACTACTATTACCAGGTCGGTAGTTACGCAAAAATGGACACGCTCGTCCCACATATGAAAATCATGTTGAAAATCATTTCATTGCAGCTTAGTTTACTCACAAAACGTAAAGCGAAATAAATAATTTCTTTGAAAATGAACCGTCTCGGTTCTAGCATGAATTGACTCATGACATGTATTTAAAGTAACCGCTCGACCTTACACCGGGTGCGACAAAAGTGTGCACATAATTTCGAAATCAGTTCCACGACATTTGACCCCAAAATTCCTCTTTTTCAACAAAAATGTCGTGGCACAGGGTTCTGTTGATCCAAACCCTCAGTGATTTGATAATGACCCTATCTTAAATACTTAGTGAAAATTGTAAGTAAACAATATGTATCAGAGTTTCACTATCGCTGATAAGTACTAAGATCTTACAGTACTGCTGATAGGAACTCTCGCACTTTTAGATTAAACATTCAGCGAACACTGTTCACCATATCGCTGAGTCTGTTCAGTCCTTATGGTGATCGCTGATAAGTTAGTTGTTTACTTATGATCCCTGAAGACAAGATTCACGTCAACAAAGGTTCTACGCTGAAGTCGAAGATCAAGCTCAAGAACCAGCGACAAGTCTCCTAATGAACTGATGCGGATCAGCGAAGACTCAGATTTGTCCACTCAACGTGAAGTATCAAGTACAAGACTTCAGCTATCGCTGAACTTTATCATCTGCTGAATAGTAAATGATAATCGCTGAATCAACGAAAGCTGATCATGAAGTCCTCCGTACAAAGTACTTTTGTCTTAACCTCCCTTGCACGCCACCGTACGAAATGTCAGAAAAGAACCTCCGAAAATCTGAAATCGTACAACCACTCTGACACTACACTGTTCATTCATGCGGCTACTAAGGTTGTCATCAAAGGTCAATGACATGCAACCAATCCGCTAATGACACGTGTAAAGTATATACTGGATTGCATTAAATGCATGCAGTATATAAAGAGATGAACTCACTTCATTTGAAGCAACTTGCTAACTCTGGACAAGTTCAAATCTCTCAAGATAGGATTTTATTAGTAATCTCCTTATCTTTCTTAGTGCAAGAAAACCTTAGTGTTCCAACTTGTTTAGATTTAGGTTTATCCTTAATCTTGTTTCCGCAACAAGCTGTAAATTGTTAATGATTTATCAATAAACAATTTAGAAAAGTAAAATAGTGTGTTTGTATTCAACCCCCCCCCCCCTTCTACAAACTTGTTTAAGCCTTTCGGGACCAACAAGTGGTATCAGAGCAGATTTGTTTAATCTCATAAACAAGATCTAATCTAAGATATTTTCTCTTCCTTGCTATTATCTGAAAATGGCCAACTCAAACACAAACACTCACTATATCGACAATGGTTCTCTTGCAAAACCCCCTAGATTTTCCAGAGACAACTTCAACTTATGGAAAAATAGGATGACACTCTTCTTAGAAGGTGTAGACCCTACTATACCTTACTATCTTGAAAACGGTCCACACATCCCTGTAACGATTGATCCTGCCGTTCCAGCCACTGCAACTAGAGCTGCTATTCCAGAAAGGCTGATTCCAAAGGAAATCCATCATTGGACCGATGAAGACAAGAAGAAAGTGGCTATAGATACAAAAGCCAGATCCATACTATCCATGGCCCTTCCTGACGAAGTCTACCATTCCGTCATGAACCTGAAATCCTCGAAGGCCATGTGGGACACAATATGTGTTCAGTATGAAGGAACGTCTGAAGTCCAGGATTCAAGAAAGATCAACCTGGTAAGACAATACGAAAGTTTCATCTCTGGTAAGAATGAAACTCTCTCTGAAGTACATCAACGTTTTAACTGCTTAATTATAGATCTTAAAACGGTTGGTAAGGAATATTCTAACTTTGAAGTTCTGACAAAGTTTTTAGAATGTTTACCTGAAAGCTGGGACAATTATTCCATGTGTCTCAAGCTGTCAAAAGATCTAAGATCAATGACACTCGCTACCTTATATGGCACATTGCTGAATCATGAGCAATCTAGCCATCTTAAGAAGAATCTTGTAAAAGATTCCAAAAGCACCCCTGTTGCTTTAATCTCAGAGGAACCTTCTACTCAGCGACCCGTGGTCACTATCACTGAGTTAGAAAGTAACTCTGAAAGATCATCAGATTCTGATTCTTCAGATGATGAATCCTTGGCTCTCCTAACTAAAAAGTTCAGGAGATTCGCCAAGAAGAAAATGTTTAGAAAGAACAAAACTCTTTCTATAGCTGACAAGCCTAAGTCATCAGCTTTTGTTGATAAGGCTACTGCTACTTGTTTTAACTGCGAAAAGACAGGTCATTTCGCTAACGAGTGCAGGTCAAAGAAAATCATGAGACCTTCAGCCTTTACAAAGAAATCCTTTGTTCCAAGGAATAAAGACGACAAATACTTAAAGCTGAAGGAGAAGTATGCAAAGCTGAAAAGCTTTAAGAAGAAGGGAAAAGGCCTAATGGCTGACTATGATTGGGCTGCTTCTGATGAAGAAGCCTCATCATCTGATTCTGAAGATGATGAAGCAAATCAATGTCTCATGGCCAAGATTGAAGAAGAGGAAGAAAGTTCAGACATTCCCTCCACTTCAACATCTGCCATTCAGGTATCACCTTCCTTCTTTACCAATATTGTAAATATTGATGAAGCTGATAGTCTCCGTAAAATCGAACTACTGACTAGAAGCTTATACGAAGCCATGAACGGCAAAGCTGTGGTTGAAAACCAAAATCTTGATCTCGCTGAAAAGCTTAAAAATTGCCACCTTCAAATAGAAAAGCTTTCTAAATTTGAAGAAGATTTTAAAGATCAAGTCCATTTAAATCAGCTAGTCAAAATTGAACGAGCGGAAGCTATCGCTGCATTAAAAGCTGAACAAGCTACTGTTGAAGGATGGTGTAATTCTTCAACAAAGATCACTGAGATAATTAAGGCTCAGATTCCTCTGAGTGATAAACGTGGTCTGGGTTATAAATATGATACTCCAATACCAACCACTGAACGTTCAATGCTTAAATTTGGAACGTTCGTATCCTCAGTAGCTGACACTTCTTCATCTCAGTACTCCTCGTCGATTACACCAATCCCTGAGGAAACTCCTACCTCCTCAAAAGGTAAGGAGAAAATGGTTTATTCAAAACCTACCTCTGTCTCTAAAGATAAAGGTAAAGGAATTGTAATTTATCAAAATCCTCAGAAGGGTACTTTAGTACCTAAGCTGAATGCTTCCAAAGCCTTAGTGATTCATTCATCTGGTTCTAGAAATCAGACCTCTGGATCAGTTCAGCGACCTACTCCTAGACTCAGAGTAGATGTCCTTGGTAAGAAATCTGAAGAACTGAATGTTCGTCCTATTTCAAAAACCAATAGTGTACTTGGTGCTGGCACTTCAAATTCCAAATTAAAAGCTCAGCACACAAGTGGTCCTAGAACTAATTTTAGTTATAGGAAATGTTATCACTGTGGACTTACCGATCATATTGCAAGTAAGTGTCCCACAGCCACCAAAGCTGATAAGATAGCTAAGGTGAAGATAGCACCAAAGAAGACCAAACCAGTTGCAAGTCAGGTCAAGGTGACTCATACCGCTGAGGTCAAGAAATTGACCAAAGTGAAGAAAGACAAAGCTGAATCTTCAAATGCTGCGAAGACTGCTGAACCCATTCCAACCACTTCCACTGACAAACGCGTATACATGGTGAAGTGGGTACCCAAGCAAAACTAATCTTCCTTTGTATTGCAGGTTAAGAAGGGTATCTGGTATCTCGATAGCGGATGCTCTAGACACATGACTGGAAAGAAAAGCCTGCTCGCTGAATACAAGGAAGAGAAGGGTCCCTCTGTAACTTTCGGTGGAAATGGAAAAGGACACACCCGAGGGTATGGTGTACTTTCAAATGGTACAACATCCTTCAGAAGAGTCGCATATGTTGAAGGGCTGAAGCATAATCTTCTGAGCATCAGTCAGCTTTGCGACATGGATAACAAAGTGATTTTCACCAAGGAATCCTGCTTTGTCTCTGACAAAAAGGAGAAGATAGCTCTCAGCGGTTATCGTTTGGAAAATGTTTACGTTATAAACATGGACTCAACAACCACTGAGAACTCCTGTTTCTTCTCAAAGGCATCTTCTGATGTCAACTGGCTATGGCACAAGAGACTCTCACATCTCAACTTCAAGACACTGAATACTCTTTCATCCAAAGAGTTAGTCACTGGTCTACCTCAACATTCATACGCCAAAGAATCCTTATGTTCAGCGTGTGAAAAAGGGAAGCAGACCAAGGCAAGCTTTAAGTCCAAGCAAGTTTCCTCAGTGTCATCTCCTCTTCAACTACTCCATATGGATTTGTTTGGCCCCGTTAACAAACAATCCATCGCTGGAAAGAAATATACGCTGGTCATAGTTGATGAATTCTCTCGTTATACATGGGTAATGTTTCTCCGTTCTAAGAGTGACACCCCTGAAGAACTCATCACCTTTGTTCGGAAGATGGAAACTCTGAACAATATGACTGTTCGCTCAATAAGGAGTGATCATGGAACTGAATTCAAAAACAGATCTCTTGATTCCTTCCTTGAGAGCAAGGGTATTTCTCATAACTTTTCGTCAGTGAGAACACCACAACAAAACGGAGTCGCTGAAAGAAGAAATAGAACAATTATTGAAGCTGCACGTTCAATGCTCAGTGATTCTCACCTGCCTACTCAGTTTTGGGCAGAAGCTGTCAACACGGCTTGTTTTACGCAAAACAGGTCGCTGATAGTCAAAAGATTCAAAAAGACAGCCTATGAACTCTTTCATGGGAGAAAGCCTTCAATCAGCTTTCTTCACATCTTTGGTTGTCAGTGTTTCATACTGGACAACAGAGATGCCCTTGGAAAGTTTGATCCTAAGGCTGATGATGGAATCTTTCTTGGATACTCCTCAGTTTCCAAAGCCTTCAGAGTCTTCAACCGAAGAAGACAAACTGTAGAAGAAACTATTCACGTCACGTTTGACGAATCCCGTTCAGCGAACTCTAAACCGAACGCTGATACAGAAGAACTGAATCAATGGATGTTTTCTCATCTTGGTGATTCAGAAGATGTTCCCACTACTCATACTCATACAACTGAAAATGATGGTCCTACTATCATTTCCAATATGCAGAATAGTGAAGCTGAAACATCTTGGGTCTCAGCTGTTCCTATAAATACTATACCCGCAGTTGATCCAAATGTCTCAGAAATTCCATCTATTTCTCAGCAATCAGTGAATGAAGTGACAAATGCAAGCATTCCTCTCTTAGCTGATTATCCAGAAGTAGCTGAAGCCTCATCTTCAGTTTCTCCAGTTCAGACTGAGTCAGCGACGTATGCTCCGGCTCAGCGATGGACTGTAAATCACCCAATCGATCAAATTCTTGGTGATCCCAACGCTGGTATTCAGACTCGTAGAAGTGCAGGTAATATTTGTTTATTTGTTAACTTTATTTCTCTAACTGAACCAAAGAAAATAGATGATGCCCTCAGAGATCCAAACTGGGTCAGCGCTATGCAAGAAGAGCTGACTGAATTCGAAAGAAACAAAGTTTGGAAACTTGTTCGGAGACCAACTGACAAAACAGTGATAGGGACTAAGTGGGTCTATCGAAACAAGTTGGACGAACATGGTACTGTAACTCTCAACAAAGCTCGTCTTGTTGCTCAGGGATACAGACAAGAGGAAGGTATAGATTATGACGAAACCTTTGCTCCTGTAGCAAGACTTGAATCTATTTGCCTTTTCTTAGCATATGCTGTACACAAAAACTTCACTGTACATCAAATGGATGTTAAGTCAGCGTTTCTAAATGGAAAGCTGAATGAAGAAGTTTATGTGGAACAACCTCCAGGATTCTCAGATCCTAAGCGTCCAGGTTATGTTTATAAGCTGGATAAGGCACTTTATGGCTTGAAGCAAGCTCCTCGTGCATGGTATGACACTCTTTCTACGTATCTCCACCTTGAAAAATTTGAGAGAGGTAAGATTGACAAAACTTTGTTTTTTAGAAAAATAAAAGGTCATATCATTTTAGTTCAAATATATGTTGATGACATTATATTTGGTTCTACTAACCCTGAGCTTTGTACTCGTTTCGCTGATAGAATGAAAGATGAGTATAAAATGAGTATGATGGGTGAACTAACATATTTCCTTGGTCTTCAGATTAAGCAAACTGAAAAAGGAACTTTTATAAATCAGGGAAAGTATGTTAAAGATATGCTGAAAAAATTCGACTTAACTGAAAGTTCAGCTATGAAAACCCCTATGGCACCACCGCTGATACTTGATAAGGACACAAAGGGTGTTCCTGTCAATGTCACGCTGTACCGTGGGATGATCGGCTCACTACTGTATCTTACAGCTAGCCGACCCGATATTATGTTTGCAACATGTCTGTGCGCACGATATCAAGCTGAACCTAAGATATCTCATATGAAAGCTGTAAAGCGAATCTTTCGATATCTTAAGGGTACAACGAATCTAGGTCTTTGGTATCCCAAAGATTCAGGATTCGATCTAACCGCCTATTCAGACAGTGATTTTGCAGGTTGCAAAATGGATAGGAAAAGCACCACAGGAGGATGTCAGCTCCTGGGTGGAAAGCTGGTAAGTTGGACAAGTAAGAAGCAAAACTCGGTGTCCACTTCCACAGCTGAAGCTGAGTATGTAGCCGCTGGAAGCTGCTGTTCTCAAGTCTTGTGGATGAGAAATCAACTACTAGACTATGATCTTCAGCTCTCCAAAATTCCAATCTATTGCGACAGCACAAGTGCCATCGCTATAGCAAACAATCCAGTGCTACACTCAAAGACAAAACACATAGAAATCAGATATCATTTTATCAGAGATCATGTGATGAATGGTGATATAGAACTTCATTTTATCCCAACTGATTATCAGTTAGCTGATTTGTTTACCAAACCTCTTGATGAGACAAGATTCAACTTTCTCATCAGCGAGCTTGGAATGCTGAACTTTGAAGGATAAATCTTCAGCGGTTCACATTTAATCAGCGATACGTTTATACATTCTTGTATAGGCTCTGGATAAAATAAACTAGTACAATCCATTTCATCATCTTCTCTCTGAATAAATTGGGTTAAACTGATATCAAGGTATGTTTTCTCTGACAAAACGCATGAAAATGCAAGATTTCAAATTCTTTCATCGCTGAATAATATTTTGAAATTTCTTAAAACCCTCACTGATATTTCTATTCAGTGCTTCATATTTTCCAAAGAGTCCCTGAGTTTTTTTTCTTTCAAAACCTCATAGACAACGAAAGAATGTGAAAGGACAGTTGTGACGTCATTGCAACGGATAACACCAGGCACGTTTCTTTTTCTGACACACGTTTGCACGTTTCGTTGTCTATCCAATCAAATGCAAACACGTGTCCGTGTCATGATGAAAAACTTTCCCGCTCAAGTTTTTCTCTCTCTACTCTCTTCCTATATAAACTCTCTCAAAGTTTATATTTGTCTTTTATGCGAATCAATCTTTCTCCGCAAGAAAAGAACACTGTTGCATTTTGTGCTCTCGATCTTCAAGAACTGTTCATCATCTTCTTCATCAAACTCAAGGTCAATATGTTCTTATCTTTTATCAAATGCAAATAACTTGTTTTCGATCTTATCATTGTTTTACACAAGATCAAACAAAAGAACTCAAAAATAAAATCATTTTCTTTCATGGTTTTATAAACACAACCATTTCATGGTTGTTCTTCAAGTTTTAAATCTAAAATCTTAAACTTGTTCTTCTTTCGTATCCATTTTTTTTAAAAAAAAAAACTGGAATACAAGGCTTATAGGTGTTATATTCGTTTTTTTTTTAAAAAAAAAACAAGAAAAACCCTAATCTTCATTAAGACTTTTTTGTCTGAATGAAATGGACAAAATTCGAAAAATCTTAATGGAAATTTTCTTTCCACATTAAGATATTTCTTATTTGTTAACATCTTTGGTTGAACTGATAATACAGTGAAATGGCAACTTCAAAGCTGAATGTTACCGCTGAGTCCATCTCCAGTGATTCTGAGGAACTGGAAATCACCAAAGCTCCTCAGGTTAAGTTTGAGCTGGATCAACTAGACTGGACTAAGGCAAACAACCTTTCAGCGCTTCTCGAGTTTCCTCCTCGGAAGCAGGTATCCCATCTAGACGACGCTGTGATTTTTTTGAAGAATAGCCCCATATACACAGCACTGACAATCACACCTCCTGCCAGTCAGCGTCTATTATCCCAATTCTGGTACTCTGCCAGACACACCAACCTACCCTCAGCCAAAGATCCATCTAAAACCATCGACTGCATACTCAGCGATACTGAGTATGGCACCATCAAGATAACCCCCGCAATAATCCGTAAAGCTCTGAAATTCCCTAACGCTACCTCAGAAAATCCTTTCATTCCATTTCCTGACCACAAGAAGCACGCTGACAGGGAAGAAATCATTGCTTTCCTTGATGCGATGGGTTACATCTGGGAGACTGGAAGAGACAAGCTACCTGAGAAGAAGCTGACGCTGATAAAGAAATCCAAGATGCCCAGCGAGATGAACTTCATCTTCGCTCACCTGATCAGCTGCATGACAGCGAAATCCGGATCTTCTGATCAAGCCGCTCAACCTCAGCAGGCCATGGGTTACGCACTGCTGAAAGGTCTCAACATTGACTGGGCCTCCATCATCTATGAAGACCTCATTCAACGTGTTGATTCTGCCGCTGACCGACCAGCATGGGTTCCTTACCCGCGATTCATCAGCGCCATCTTTCAATATGGCCTGAAGGACAGCTATCCTGAGGAGGGTGATCTGAAACTCTCTCAGATTGGCCCTAAAGTTCTCGACTTCAAGCCTGTCGCCAACGAGGTCCTTTTTTGGGAGACATCAACCAGTCTCTGAAGTCTATGGAGATGAAACTTACGGATCTCACCACCGGTCTATCAAATAACTCTACAGCTGTAACAAACGCTGGAGAGAATCTGACGAAGCTGACTACTGTGGTGGAAAAGAAGGCCTCCTCTGATGACATCAAAGATCTTGATAAAACTCTCGCCGACTTTGCCAAAGTGCTCTCCGACATCTACACTGACTACACCAACCTCAAATCATCAGTTTCCACCATTTCCAGCGAAGTTACAACGCTGAAGAAATCGGTTGGTACACTCGAAGGTGATATGTCAGTGGTCAAGACCGACTTGGGCTCAGTGAAGACCGACCTTGGTTCCGTCAAGACAATGATCGAGACACTGGTGAACAAGGCAAATAATCCAGCTCCTGCTCCGGCCCCTGCACCTGTTTTGGACTCATTCACCGCAGAGGATCGCCAAGAGCTGAAGAAAATCACGCCTGCTATTTCTGGCCTAGAAGACAGAATAGCTAAGCTTGAAGGTTGTGTGAAAATCTCTGGCCCAGAAGACAGAGACAACACCAATGCTGAATCTACCCATTCCTCCCCCGCCCATCATGAGAAAGAGGGGGAGAAGAGCGCTGAACAGGAGAAGAGCGCTGAAGACCTTTCCCATGATGAATCTATCAGGGGAGAGGGTAATGAAGATCGGATTACTGGACCTCAGGGAGATGAAAACCCTGAGGGAACCGAGAACCTCGCCTCTATATCTGAGGGGGAGCAACTCGATGAAGATGCTGAGGAATCTGAAGCAGAAGAAGACGAAGACTTCGACATCCCTGAAGCTGAACCATCCTCCTCTCCAAGGAACGATGATGATGATGATGAAGATGACGATGATTTCTTTGTTGTCAAACCTGCTCCTCGAACCAAAGCTCTTAAAGGTATTTCAATAAAAGAACCTTCAGGGGAGAAGACAAAGACAAAGCACTCAGCCTCTGGCGCTGAGAAAAGCAAAGACAAAGGCATCGCTGAAGATGATAATCTGGCGATCCTACTTGCAAAGCCGATTTGTCAGGTACACTAAACTTATTTTTCCTTCCCTGATCATCTATGAAAAATCAGTTATCCATTCCACAAACACCATACACATCCACATTTTTTTTCTATCTTTTCTACCCAAGTTCTTCTACCCAGTTCTTATTTGTAAGATCGCTGCGTTTCAGCTAGTCCTCTCCCCTGTTTGAGGATATCGCTGAAAGATCTGTTGCGACTTCACCAATAATTCCAGCTAACGCTGAAGACATAATCCCAGTCTTAGATTTAATCTCTGAGACTGATGAACCAGAAGAACAACCTCTCTCGCACAGAAACAGACCTTCCTCAGTTGATCAAAAGAGGAGAGAAGAAATGATAAAGCGATTCGAGGATCAGCGAATCATCCTAAGGCGCGATCAACTACCTTCAGTTCCTCCTAAGTTCAGAATTTCAAAAGCTGAATACCAAGATCATCTCAGAGCTGAACGCCTCATCGCTGAAAGGAAGGAAGCTGAAGATAAAGACAGAGAATACGCCATCAAGCTCACTCAAGAATCTGTCAAAGACCCCAAGCTGAAGCGTATTCCCATTCAAATCCAACGAAAGCTTTGGGAACAAGCCCAGAAGATCGGGGAAAAGAAAGCTGAAGTTTCTCAGACCACCCTGATCTGGTGTAAAGAGAAAATCCACTTCAGATATCGTCCAGCGAAGATCAACAAGGTATTCATCTCTGGAAGAACCTCCGTCGGAGTACCTATTGTTGACATCAAACTGTTCAGAGAAGATGACTCATCTGAAACCTTTCGTGCTGACACTGTAAAAAGGTATGGTCTCTCTGAATGGCTGGAGATGAGGTTAGCTATCCAACCGTCAAAATCTAAGTACAAGGATCATTTCGAAAAGCTGATAAACAGACAGATCGATTTGATATCTTCTTGTGTGGATATTCCTCCTGTTCCTGATCTAAAGCCGAAAAGAAAAAAGGACTCTCCAAGGAAGAAACGTCAAGATTCAAACTCAGGTCCTGTCATACGAAATGAAACTGGAATTGGTTTCTCTCGCGCTGAAGTACTTGGTCCTGATCCTGATCTATCTGCCCTTGATGTCTCTTTGCCACCATGTGAACTTTTCGTCCCTGGTAAAGTCATCAGTAATCCTTATGGAATATTCTTTCTTGACTACGACGGACGTAAATGCTTTCAACGGATCGCTGAGCTTCCAATCACTCAAATCGAACAGCTCAAAGATCTCATCTACTGGTGCGACTTCAGAAAATACATTCAGGCACGACACCTAAAACCCTTGATTTTTGAAGCTGCTCTGAAGCTAAAGAATAAAGGAGAAAAGGTTCCTGACTGGATGATTCCAACTGAAAAGACAACCCTTGATGAACTTCTCATTAAGGAAGAACCCTTTGAAGGCTGACAACAATCACCATTTTCTCTATTGTATCAGTCATCCTTCAGTACTTGTAATTTATTTCGCTTGTACTTGTAATCTTTCTTATTCATATTGTAACCTGATTCAAAGATTTAAAGAAAGATTTCAGCGAATGTACTTTACTCCATCAGTACTGAAAAGATCCCAGAAAACAGTAAAAGGGACAAATATTTTATGAGTTCTTTTTATCCTTATGTTTTCATTAAATAGCAATTTTCTCTGTTGCTATGTCATAATCAAATAGGGGGAGATTGTTGATCCAAACCCTCAGTGATTTGATAATGACCCTATCTTAAATACTTAGTGAAAATTGTAAGTAAACAATATGTATCAGAGTTTCACTATCGCTGATAAGTACTAAGATCTTACAGTACTGCTGATAGGAACTCTCGCACTTTTAGATTAAACATTCAGCGAACACTGTTCACCATATCGCTGAGTCTGTTCAGTCCTTATGGTGATCGCTGATAAGTTAGTTGTTTACTTATGATCCCTGAAGACAAGATTCACGTCAACAAAGGTTCTATGCTGAAGTCGAAGATCAAGCTCAAGAACCAGCGACAAGTCTCCTAATGAACTGATGCGGATCAGCGAAGACTCAGATTTGTCCACTCAACGTGAAGTATCAAGTACAAGACTTCAGCTATCGCTGAACTTTATCATCTGCTGAATAGTAAATGATAATCGCTGAATCAACGAAAGCCGATCATGAAGTCCTCCGTACAAAGTACTTTTGTCTTAACCTCCCTTGCACGCCACCGTACGAAATGTCAGAAAAGAACCTCCGAAAATCTGAAATCGTACAACCACTCTGACACTACACTGTTCATTCATGCGGCTACTAAGGTTGTCATCAAAGGTCAATGACATGCAACCAATCCGCTAATGACACGTGTAAAGTATATACTGGATTGCATTAAATGCATGCAGTATATAAAGAGATGAACTCACTTCATTTGAAGCAACTTGCTAACTCTGGACAAGTTCAAATCTCTCAAGATAGGATTTTATTAGTAATCTCCTTATCTTTCTTAGTGCAAGAAAACCTTAGTGTTCCAACTTGTTTAGATTTAGGTTTATCCTTAATCTTGTTTCCGCAACAAGCTGTAAATTGTTAATGATTTATCAATAAACAATTTAGAAAAGTAAAATAGTGTGTTTGTATTCAACCCCCCCCCCCCTTCTACAAACTTGTTTAAGCCTTTCGGGACCAACAGGTTCACTAACAAATCTTACGCACGACGACTAGTCATACAAAACGATGAAACGGTTTACAAATATATTTTTGTTAAAACACAACTATCTCGTGTAAGTTTCAAACTTAAAGATAAAAAACCAATCCGTTTCCATCATTTGAAAATATCGACTAAAATCTCATAAAATCTCATAAAATCTCAAAAGGTGGGGTTCTTTAAATTGATTTCCAAGATTTCCCCAAATGGTCACATAAACAAATAAGATATGCACCTCGTGAAATTAAACTCACACGACTCAACATGTCGTAAAACAAAACTTATTTTAACCAAATCACTCAAATAGCTTTATACAGACATCGTGGAATGTAACTTCCGTCTCAACTCTAACATATGTGGAGGAGTTCCAATGTTAAAGTCACAAGCCGTAGTCACTTGCCCAACATTTTAATCACCACAAAACACGGATATCATCTTACCCGAAAGAACCGTTGGAAAAATAACGAAATGAGACAAATTCTAACAAAGTTTGCACCCCCGTAATAAAACGATTTCATACATTTTCAAAACCATATTTCAAAATCTTGTGTGTGCGCTGAACATTTCCCAAAATTCCAAAACACCATCCAATAAATGATTTGAAACACAACAATTTGTTAATGCAATCTATTTCAAAATCAAACTTTTTGCATGACTTAGTCGGCATTCTACGCCTCGACTCCTACTCCTCCAAATCTCTCCGGTCCACTAACGTCATCCGGACATTTAAACCTCTTAGGCAAGTTGGGAAATTACGTCAAATAATCCCTACGATTTTTCCTCAAATCAAAGTCGGCTCTATAAGCCTATGATTCTAGCACAATCATCCATCTTGGCCCGAAACAAACATCATCCTCATCGTCGCTCCAAGTGATTAATACTAGAATCGTCCTTTTATTCCAACGACTACTAATTTATAACCTTCGTCACTACCCCAACGATCATCCCATCAAAGCAAATCAAGTACCCATCTGTACTAGTAGGTTCACTATTGTCGTTCCTCCTTGTGATGGCTATTCAGGGTAGATATTACAACGAGTTATTAGCACGTAATAACTCACCCTAACAACGCTCACGCTCACTCCTTGGGTTCCTCGTGACTTTCCCCGACTCGAGCACGGATCCTGTGCTTCAGATAGTAGGAGCTCTACTACTACCTTCCACACCTATCCTCACTCGTTTCGAGTACCGTCCCGAAGTGCCCAAGTAGTTCCTTGCCGAAAACTACACACATATGCCCGCACCGGCATATGTACACACTCTTCCTAGCTCCCTAGGAATTCCACCCAACTCCACTACCCTTGCTATGACGAAATCCCCACTAGTCATGACGAGTCGCCTCGCGAATGCACAGTCGCACACAGTGTAAAACCAGATAGACATTCGAATATAAGATCCTATCCTACAACGATTGGACTCAAACAAGAGATGCGCAATAGAACTAAATCCAACATTCTAAGGCTATTCGGTTCCTACCGCATACAACCTATAGTGCATCCGCTTAACAACCTATCAAAGTTAGCATAAGTTCCTAATAGCAAGTAACAACCATACAATACAGTGTATTAAGCACCAAGCAATCTAGCATACATACTCCTATGTTCTAGAAAGCAATCTAGCATACGTACTCATATGTAAACGCTATTCCCAGCTCACTAGGAATTTCATCCCATCCCACTACCCTTGCCACAACGGAATCCATGTTAGCCATAACGAGTTGCCTCGCGAATACCCAGTCGCATGCAGCGTGAATCAAATAGACATTCGAATACAAGATTCTATCCTAGAACGGTTGGACTCAAACAAGAGCTGCGCAATAGAACTAAATCAAATATTCTAAGGCTATATGATTCTTACTGCATACAACCTATAGGGCCTTCACTTAACAACCTACTATAACTAGCATTGATTCCTACTAGCAAGCAGTCAACATACAGCATAGCGTCAACAACAAGCAATCTAGCATGCATACCCTATGCCTAGAAAGCAATACAACACTAAGCAATGTACCTTTCCCCCTTGGCTCCGGCTGACTGAACACACTGCGCCCTCGATCACCGTTCCTCAAACGGATTTTTCCTTCTTTTAATTTCCCAAAAAAACTTTAAAGAAAATTTTATAGCCGCAAACTTGAGATCAAACACACCGAAATGCGTTTGATTCACTCAAGCCGTGCTCTGATACCAAGTTGTAACGTCCCAAAAATTACAAGGAATTTAAAAATTTTAAAGTAACATTTCATTAATAAAAACTCATTTAATAATTCAATCATCTCGTTTGCAAACTCATAATTAATATTCTTACGAACAATAAACAGCGGAATAAATGTCTAAAATTAAAATCATAAAAGTAATCAACTCTTCCCACGCGCCAGTGTGTACTCGTCACGCCTTGGAGCCACTCGCACCTGAAACCACAATTTTATTGGGAAAGGGTAAGCACGAAGCTTAGTGAATTCAGACACCATAAATAACACAGTTACTTCCACACCACCTCTAAACAGATAATTGCACATAAACAGCATACAAGTCTACGAACAAATCATAAACATGCATACCTACACCATCCCACCCAAAGGCATAAGCTGGTCCACCCGACCACACAATAACCGTGCAAGCATTACCCGGCTCCCCCGGGTTCCTACGCCACCCGCGTATATAAACCTCGGCCCCGCCGAGTCACTACGCCACCCGCGTATATAAACCTCGGCCCCACCGAACTCCTACGCCACCCGCGTAGTCATAACAATAAAGGTCCGACTAGACGCCCCACTATTTAGTCCCGCATCACAAACAATTAAAACTACCACACACGTACAAATCGTAATGTAAAAAGTAACCGACATTAGTTATAGTGAGGGAACTCACCTCGTAAGCGCGCCTAGCTCACAAACAATAATTCAAGCTCCACAAATCCAAGATCACTTCCCGACACCTAAACGAACGTTAACAATTATTAACACGAGACCCGGACCCTAAAACACGACGCACCCTTAAATCGTCACTAACACGACTTTTCGGTCTAACCAAACAGGTCTGTTCGGGACCTGTTCCGACCTCCATAAACCCAGAAAATCCTCAATTAAAATTAACTAACCGCTAGGTCCGGGTCTTAGCTTTCCAGGGACGTATTACACGCGTCCTAACGATTTTTCTATAATTTATTATGGATTTTACAAAACCGGTTAACTACACAGCGAAAAACAGCACCTTTCATTACAAAACAGCAGTTTGACACTAGCTACGGTCCGAACTGGTTTTTCCGCAAAACATAAGAAACTTACTAGACTCAGAATGGGAACTTTTGGCACTGGTTTCATCCCAATCCGACATCTCTCGAGAAAGTTATGGCTTCCGCAAAACAGTGGCAGAAACTGTGACTTTTAAAACGAAACGCGAACTGACACATCCGAACCTGCTGTATAAACAGCCAATTTACGCCTAGCTAGAGGCCGAACCGGACTTCCGCTAAAACACGAAAAGTGTGCCCGGCACAGAATGTGAACCGTGGGCACCGGATTCGCCTCAATCCGAGCTACGACGGAAAAGCTATGGCCGTCGCAAAACAGTGGCAGACAAACGTTTTCACATGAAATGACAAATATTGTTTATAAACCCATTAAGACATAGCTTAACCCAAACAGACCCGAACAGCCTACAAGCTTACTGGAAAGGGCTATACTACGCTGGACAACAACCGTGCACTACCCATTTCCGCCTCCAGCGGTGGTGGTGGTTGGCGGCGGCGACGGTGGTTACGGTAACACCCTCCGGCGGAACCTCCCAACATCAACCGAAACGACACACCCGCAACCTCACCCCGCACACACCCGCGCCTGCACACACCTGCACCCACCCCTCTGCCGCCACCCCGGCGGTGTGCAGCGGCGGCCGCACCCCGGCGGCGGTTCACGGTAGAAAATTGGCAAACGACAACGACAAGAAGAAAACGAACCTACCTCGGTGCGACTCTTCCTTCTCCCCGCTTCCGGCAGCAAACGACGGCGTCACTCTCTCTTCTCCGGTGTCACTCTCTCTTCTCCGGAGTCACTCTCTCTTCTCCGGCGGACTCTCTCTCTACTCTCGGTGGCTATCTCTCTCTACTCTCCGACAAGGTAGTGCCGGGGGCGCCGATGGTGGCTGTGGGGCTGCACAGCAGCGGCAATGAAATGAAAACGACGAGAGGGGGGGGGGGGCAGAGAAGTTCAGCCGAGAGGAAAAAAAAGAAAACGTGAGGGAGAGAGAGACCTTAGGGTTTTCTTCCTCCTCACCAAACATAACCCACCAAAATGAAATATGGATTCAGTTTGGACTTGCATGGGCCGATCATCACTACTTTGGCCCTTGAACAACATTGGTACCTCCACTACATACTTCTCGCAAACTAACCAATATTTTGACATAATTAATTATAAGGTCCAAAACCGTCTAACCCCGTTAACGGAAACCACGTTAAATAAAACTTCTAAAAAAGGATTTAAAACAAGGAAATTACATACCGGGATACGGGCTTTACAAAAAAGTTGCTGTAACAAAAGCAGTTAATGTTTTCGTTGTCTTGTTGATGTAAAACAGAAAGTTGTTGGGACTGTTTGTTTGCTGTCAAACAGCTTAATCAAAGTGTTGTTGTAGAATTAAAGGTGCAGTCCACAGTAAGAGCAAACAGAAAACAGCAAGCTGTCGTGACTATTTAAGTTGTCAAAACAGTCTATTGATGTTGCTGTCACGTTCTCGAAGCTGTCAAAACAGAAAGCAAGTAGGGGCTGTTTGTTGCTGTCAAATAGCTGTTGTCCAAAACAGAAAACAGCTTAATGATGTTGCTGTAATGGGAAATAAAGCGATGTTTGCCGTTTGGTGCTGTAAATTCAGAAAATTAGCTGTTTGGTGCTGTTTGGAGCTGTCAAATTCGAATTTATGCAGATGTAGATGTTTTTGTTCAATCTAAGCAGCAAAAAGGGCTTAAAATAGATTATCAAAGCTTGGTCGTAACTGTTTAGAGTTTGCTGGAAAGTAATTGTTATTGGATAAATTTCAGTATGTTCAGAGTTCTGATCGCAACTTATCATATTTGTTATTGTGTAGCAATTTTGTTTGATGTTCAGAGTTTAATTCACAAGTGTGTAGAGTTCTGAGGTCAATATTCAGAATTCTGATCGTGACTTCAGAGTTTACTATTGTGTTCAGAAGATTGCTAAGAGATTGCACGACAATTCAGAAGTTCTGATTTCGTTCATGGGTATTCAGATTTCTGAATTCAATGTTCAGAATTCTGATCAGAGACTAAAGGCTATTCAGATTTATGTTTAAAGATTGTTCTGAGTGCAGAAACTTATTCTGAAGTTAAGTTCAGAAATTGTTCTTGTTGATCGTATGCATTCAGAGTTTGATCATTCTTAATCAGAATTTGTTCGTATTAAGGCTGCAGTCTCGGAGTGTAACGAGAGTTGTGGTCGTGAGTATTCAGAGGTGTACAAGTTCAGATTTCATCATGTTTAGTCTTATTGAAGCTATCCAGAACTCAGAGGCAATTTGTGGGCTGTCAGAAGTTCATTCAGAACTTATTCAGAAGTATTTTCAAAGTTGGGTCAAACTTATGACTAAGTGTATTCAGAACTTTGATCGCATTGATTCAGAATTTTATCGTGTGTAATCAGAATTTCAGAGTTGGAATTTTTTTTCAGAGTTCTTTAGGTTCAGAATTCTGATTGACTTACTCAGAATTCTGATTGACCTACTCAGAACTTTTACTTAGACTTCTCAGAACAAAAGTCTAATACTTGACAGATTTGCACACATGTCGTATTTTGCTCAGAACTCCCTCCTCGAAGCTCCAAATTTGACGAGTCCAGATGCGTTAGTTTCCTAAGACACAGATGAACATTTTTCATGTTTTGAATTTGATCTGAATAAGTGTTCTTATTGGTCAGAACTGTGTTAAAGTCAGAGGACACTTGCTGGACAGAAAGCTGCATTTTTCACACTATTTCTCCCGACTTTCAGAAAAGTGTTCTATCTTCTATTTTTGTGGATCCAAGATGAGTTATTAAGGTGTGTTGAGACACTCCCTCTTCTGATCTTAATGGATTAAGCTCTTGAGCTTAATGGTCATTCAACTCGCATTTCAAAGACGGGTTCTTTATTAGAAACGGTGGTGCCTTCAGTCGAGCTTATTGCACATTGAATCCGATTTTAAAGTTGAAACTTGTGAAGAAGAAGAGCAAATTTTGAGGGGGAGCTTGGATAGATTTGCAAGACGTGAAGATGTGCAACACTAAAGTTTTCAAAGAAATCAAGGGGGAGATCATTTAAAGATGCTTTATTTATAAAACTTTAGGGGGAGATTGTTGGGTCTAGAAAGCCCCAATTATATAGAAAGTTTTATAAAGTCCATGTAAAGTCAAGAAAAGTCAAATGTGTTGTAATTAGCTTTATAAGTAATTTGGGCTTTGGGAGTTTAATGGGCTTGGGCCCATATCATGTAATTAGACACTATAAATAGGTGTTTTGGGCTTACATTGTCATTTGAGACTTTGAGAGTTATTTGAGAGATCAGAATACTTTGAGAGAGTCGTATACTTTCAATTCTCCCTCCATTGTATTGTAAATCATATGAATAGAGATCATTCAACAAATTGTTCTTCATGCCTATTTCTATTCAATCTTTATGGAGTATTCTTGATTGTTGCTTCAATTATGGGACTTACACTTATGAACAAAGGAAAGCTCAGAAGTTGGGGATTTTGAGAGAGGCGTGTTTAGGGTGTTATGTATACCTGCGGGGTGGTTGACGAAGTCATCGAAGCTTCGATAACCTGAGTATTTTTCCATGTCGTCTTCCAGAGAGCCTTGACGGATAGAGGTGCCCGCAAGTCCTGTGTTTTGATCCATCATCCGCTGTAGAGCTTCAGCAGATGTATCACTCGGAACGATGTTTGTTGTAGAGAGTGGGGTGAAAGTAGGTGGAGTGACCAAAGAAATAGTGGGAGGAATGAAGGTTGAGAAGAAGGATTGGGTGCCGGATTCAGCGTTGGATCCGCCGAGAAATACTTCCGCAGTACTTGGAGGTGCCGAGGGAGGGAGGTTCTGTGCCAAGACAACCTCGGCGTTTAGAGACGCTGAAGCGGGTATTGAAGGGGTGGATTCAGCAGCTGTGGCAGAGCGTACCACGAAACTTTCCAGCGTCTTCTTTGGAGAGATAGACGTGGAGTCTTCAGCCTGGGTAGACTTAGAGGGTTGCTACTTGGAGGACTTCTTGGGCTTATGGGTGCCAAGGGGGTGTCAAAAGGTTTCCTTTTTTTCTAAAAGGAGTGGAGGGTGCAGCCTGGGTATCAGCGGTTGGGATTATCGCTGCCGATGTGGTAGCCGCAGAAGTAGAAGAAGAGTGAGGTCTGAGAAGAGGTAAGAGAGTAGAGAGACGTACCTCGTTTGGCAGGGGCTTGAAGTCGAGAACCTTAGGGCCAACCTGTGATAACTTCAGGTCGCACACCTTCGGGTATTCGTCCCCTAGCCCTTGTCGGAAGAGAGCGCTGAGAAAACGGGGATATGGAACAGTCGTCGGTCTCTTCAGTTCGTCGATTCTTAGCATCATATCGTCGAAAATGATTTTTGCCCAATCGATGGGAAGGCCCTTCAGTAGTGCATAGCCCATAGCCTGTTGGGGTTTGGAGGCTTGGTCAATTGAACCAACCTTAGCTGTCATGCAGCTTATCAGATGAGCGAAGATGAAGTTCATCTCGCTGGGCATTTTGGATTTTTTGATGGAGGTCAGCTTCTTCTTAGGGAGTGTGTCTCTCCCTGTTTCCCATACATACTTCATTGCATCAAAGAATGCAATGAGGGCTTCTCTATCAGCTGGGTTCTTGGGGTCAGGTAGAGGAACAAAACGTTTTTCCTTTGAACTACCAGGGAGGTTGAGGGCAGACCTGATAGAACCGAGAGTAATTTTGGAACTACCATGTTCGGTGTTGAAGAAGATGACATCGATTTTCTTTTTGGGGTCTTTGGTGGAGGTGATCTGAGCTCTTCTGGCAGTATACCAGAATTGAGAGAGAAGGTTCTTGTGAGCAGGGGGTGTCACGGTCAGAGTTGTCGACAGAGGACAGGTCTGGAGGAAATTGACAGCGTCGTTCAGGTGAGTGATCCGCTTCTTCGGAGGAAAGTTGAAGAGAGCATAAGGATTGTTTCCTTGAAAAGTTACTTGTTCTATTTCGAAGTTGACTTGTAGGGCTTTGACAAGTTCAGTCTTGTCAGATGATGTAGTAGGAGACTGAGCAGATGCTTCGGTGGTTGCCATTTCTGTTTACAAAGTATAAACATGAAGAATATGAAGAGAAGTTATTAAAATAGATAAAATTCCAAAATAAGGGTTTTACAGTTTCCAATATGAGAAAGAGATGGAAACTAGGGTTTTTTTTAGTTTTGGATAAATACAAAACATAGTGAATGTTCTTGTTTTCCAGTTTCCTCTTAAGGAAAGGATTCTGGAAAAACATATGAGAAAATCAAGTTTAAGATTTTTATTTTAAACTCGAAGAACAATCTGAGAAACAGATTGCATTCATAAAATCACGAAGAAAATGATTTCATTTTTAAGAAAGTTTTTTTGTTTGATCTGTTAGAACCAAGAATAAGATCAAAAACAAGTTTATTAGTTGCAAAATAAAAGAAATATTAACCTGTAGTGTTTGAAGAAGATGAAGATGAACAGGTTCTTAGAGAATATATTTCAAACGCAACAGTTGATTCTTGCTCGAGAGAGATGATGTTCGCGTAAAAGGTAAGAATATAAACTCAAAGGGTTTATATAGTGTGAGTAGAGAGAGAAAAACTATGAGCGGGAAAGTTTTTCATGATGACACGGACACGTCCCTTGAATTTGATTGGACAAGGAAACGAAACGGGCAAACGTGTCAGAGAAAAGTCGTGCCATGGTCTATCCGTTGTGATGACGTCACAAACGTCCTTTCACTTCTTAAGTTGTCTCTAAGGATTTTGAAAACTCAGGGACATTTTAAAAGTAGAAGCACTGATTAGAAATATCAGTGAGAGTTAAAAATTTCAAAAATATCACTGAAAGGAAGAGATATTCAGCGATGTAATTTGTTTTGAAATCATGCATTCTTAGGCGAACGTCAGCAAGTAAGAGAGAACATACCTTGATATCAGCGAATCAATTTTGTTCAGAGAGTAGGTGATTAATAGGGTTATACAAGTTCATTTTTTTCACTGATCAAATGTGAACCACTGAAGATTTTACTCTTCTAAGTTCTGCATTCCCAACTCACTGATGAGAAAGTTGAATCTTGTCTCATCAAGAGGTTTGGTGAACAGACCAGCTAACTGAAAATCAGTTGGGATAAAATGAAGTTCTATATCACCATTTATCACATGATCTCTAATAAAATGATACCTGATTTCGATGTGTTTGGTCTTTAAGTGTAGCACTGGATTGTTTGCTATGGCGATGGCACTAGTGTTGTCGCAATAGATTGGAATTTTGGAGAGCTGAAGGTCATAGTCAAGTAGTTAATTTCTCATCCACAAGACCTGAGAACAACAGCTTCGAGCAGCTACATACTCAGCTTCAGCGGTTGAGGTGGACACTGAATTTTGCTTTTTACTTGTCCAACTCACCAGCTTTCCACCTAGGAGCTGACAGCCTCCTGTGATGCTTTTCCTATCCAATTTGAAACCTGCAAAATCACTATCTGAATAGGCGATTAGATCAAACCTTGAGTCTTTGGGATACCAAAGACCTAGGTTAGGAGTACCCTTAAGGTATCGAAAAATACGCTTTACAACGATCAAATGAGATTCCTTAGGTTCAGCTTGATATCGTGCACACAAACAAGTTGCATACATAATATTAGGACGACTAGCTGTAAGATACAGAAGAGAGCCGATCATCCCATGGTACGCTGTGACATTAACAGGTTTTCTAGAAGGATCCTTGTTTAGTGTCAGCGACGGTGCCATAGGGGTTTTCATAGCTGAGCTTTGAGTTAAGTCAAACTTTTTCAGCATATCTTTAACATACTTACCTTGGTGAATGAAAGTTCCTTTTTCATTCTGCTTGATTTGAAGACCAAGGAAATATGTTAGCTCACCCATCATACTCATTTTATATTCAGCTTTCATTCTCTCAGCGAAACGAGTACATAAGTCAGGGTTAGTGGAACCAAATATAATATCATCGACATATATTTGAACAAAAATAATATGACCTTTTACTTTCCTGAAAAATAGAGTTTTATCGATTTTACCTCGCTCAAATTTTTCAATATGGAGATAAGTAGAGAGAGTGTCATACCATGCACGAGGAGCTTGCTTTAAGCCATAAAGTGCCTTATCCGGTTTATAGACATAACCTAGATGCTTAGGATCAGAGAATCCTGGAGGTTGTTCCACGTAGACTTCTTCATTCAGTCTTCCATTTAGGAATGCTGATTTAACATCCATTTGATAAACCTTGAAGTCTTTGTGTACATCGTAAGTTAAGAATAGACAAATGGCTTTGAGTCTTGCCACTGGGGAAAAATTTCGTCGTAATCTATGCCTTCCTCTTGTCTGTATCACGGAGCAACAAGACGAGCCTTGTCGCGGGTTACAGTTTCGTGTTCATCTAACTTGTTTTGATAGACGCATTTAGTGCCTATCACTAACTTGTCAGATGGTCATGGAACGAGCTTCCAAACTTTGTTTCTTTCGAATTCTGTCAGCTCTTCTTGCATAGCGCTGACCCAGTTTGGATCTCGGAGGGCATCATCTGTTTTCTTTGGTTCTATCAAAGAAATAAAGTTAACAAATAAACAAATGTTACCTGCACTTCATCGAGTCTGAACACCAGCGTTTGGATCACCAAGAATCTGATCAATGGGGTGATTAATAGTCCATCGCTGAGCCGGAGCATAAGTCGCTGACTCAATCTGAACTTGAGGAGCTGAAGATGAGGCTTCAGCAACTTCTGGTATACCAGCCAAGAGAGGAAGAGATAGAAGTAGGCATAGTGTTGAGAGGAACAGCTGAGACCCATGAGGATTCAACTTCACTTGTCTGCATGCTTGGGATGATAATAGGATCATCATCTTCAGCGGTATGAGTATGAGTTGGAGGGATAGGAGCATCTTCTGAATCACCAAGATGAGAAAACATCCATTGATTCAGTTCTTCAGTATCAGTAGAAGGTCTAGAGTTCGCTGATCGGGATTCCTCAAAAGTGACGTGGATTGTTTCTTCTACATTTTGTCTTCTTCGATTGAAGACTCTAAAGGCTTTGAAGATAGAAGAATATCCAAGAAAGATTCCATCATCAGCCTTAGGATCAAACTTTCCAAGGGCATCTCTGTTGTTCAGTATGAAACACTGACATCCAAATATGTGAAGAAAGCTAATTGAAGGCTTTCTCCCATGGAAGAGTTCATAGGTTGTCTTCTTGAATCTTTTGACTATCAGCGATCTGTTTTGAGTAAAACAAGCAGTGTTGACAGCTTCTGCCTAAAACTGAGAAGACAGGTGAGAATCGTTGAGCATTGAACGTGCAGCTTCGATGATAGTTCGATTTCTTCTTTCAGCGACTCTGTTTTGTTGAGGTGTTCTCACTGAAGAAAAGTTGTGAGAAATACCCTTACTTTCAAAGAAGGAATCAAGGGAACTATTTTTTAATTCAGTCCCATGATCACTCCTTATAGAGCGAGCGGTCATATTGTTCAGGACTTCCATTTTCCTGACAAAAGAGATGAGTTCTTCAGGGGTGTCACTCTTAGAACGGAGAAACATAACCCAGGTATAACGAGAGAATTCATCAACTATGACCAGTGTATATTTATTTCCAGCGAGGGATTGTTTGTTAACAGGGCCAAACAATCCATATGGAGAAGTTGAAGAGGAGATGACACTGAGGAAACTTGTTTAGACTTGAAGCTTGCCTTAGTTTGTTTCCCTTTATCACACGCTGAACATAGAGATTCCTTAGTGTATGAGTGTTGAGGTAGACCAGTGACCAACTCTTTAGAAGAAAGAGTATTCAGTGTCTTGAAGTTTAGATGAGAGAGCCTCTTATGCCATAGCCAGTTGACATCAGATGAGGATTTTGAGAAGAAATAGGAGTTCTTAGTGGTTGTAGAGTCCATGTTTATAACATAAACATTTTCCATACGGTATCCACTGAGAGCTATCTTCTCCTTTTTGTCAGTAACAAAGCAGGATTCCTTAGTGAAAATCACTCTGTTATCCTTGTCACACAGCTGACTGATGCTTAGAAGATTGTGCTTCAGTCCTTCAACGTATGCGACTCTTCTGAAGGTTATTGTACCATTAGAGAGTACACCAAACCCTCGGGTATAGCCTTTTCCGTTTCCACTGAAGGTCACTGAGGGGCCTTTCTCTTCCTTATATTCAGCGAGCAAGTTCTTTTTGCCAGTCATGTGTCTAGAGCATCCGCTATCGAGATACCAGATACCCTTCAGGACCTGCACACAAAGGAAGATTAGTTTGACTTAGGCACCCATTTTACCATGGATCCACATTTGTCAGTGGTGGTAGAGGAAGTGGAAGGTTCAGCAGTCTTCGCAGCATTTGAAGATTCACCTTTAGGAATAGTCTTCAGTTTAGTTAATTTCTTAACTTCAGTGGATGGTTTCACCTTAACCTGATTTGCACCAGGATTGGTCTTCTTTGCCTTGGGGGAATTGATCTTCACCTTAGCTAACTTTTCAGCTTTGGTGGTTGTGGGGTACTTACTAGCAATATGATTCGTAAGTCCACAGTGATAACATTTCCTATAGATAAAAGTAGCTTTAGGACCATTTGCATGCTTAGCAGAAAATTTTAAATGAGCAGGGCCAGCACCAAGTATACCTTTGGCATTGGAAATTGGAGGAACAATCAGTTCTTCGGATTTCTTACCAATTACATCTACTATGATTCTAGGAGTAGATCGCTGAATAAATCCAGGGATCTTGTTCTTAGAAGTAGAAGGATGTATCACTGATGTTTTAGAAACATTCAGCTTAGATACAAAAGTACCCTTCTAAGGTTTTTGATTAAAAACTTTTTCTTTACCTTTACCTTTCAGTTTAGAACTTGAGGTACAGGATTCCTCAGGAGTGGGAGTTTTAGAAGAGGAACACTGAGATGAGGAAGTGTCAGGGATAGAGGACACGAACATTCCAAACTTAAGCATGGAACTATCAGTGGTTGGTTCTTTAGCGTCAGCTTTGTAACCAAGACCACGTTTGTCACTCGGGGGAATCTGAGACTTTATTATCTCAGTGATCGTTGTTGAGGATTTACACCATCCTTCAACAGTAGCCTTTTCAGCTTTTAATGCAGCGATAGCTTCTTCACACTCGATTTTGACTATCTGATTTATATGGACCTGATCTTTTAAATCTTCTTCAATTTTAGAAAGCTTTTCTATTTGAAGGTGACAATTTCTAAGCTGTTCAGCTAGATCAATGTTTTGATTTTCAACTATGGTCTTGCCATTCATGGCATCATATAAATTTACAGTCAGAAGTTCGATTTTCCGAAGACTATCAACTTCATTAATATCTGAAATATTTGTAAAGAAGGAAGCTGATACCTTAGAGGTAGAAGTTGAAGTAGAGGGAATTTCAGAATTTTCTTCCTCTTCTTCTATTTTGGCTGTGAGGCAGAGATTGGACTCGTCATCATCTTCAGAGTCAGATGATTCTTCATCAGAAAGAGCCCAGTCATGATCTTCAGCGATCATGCATTTTCCTTTCTTCTTAAATCTTTTCAGCTTTGCATACCTTTCTTTCAGCTTCTTGTATTTGTCATCTCTAGCCCCGGGGTTAGAGGATTTCTTGGAAAAGGAAGCTGAGGGTTTGAAGACTTTCTTAGATCTGCATTCACTAGCAATGTGACCGATCTTTTCACAGTTATAGCAAGTAGTAGTAGCCTTATCAACAGGGGTTGACGATTTTGGCTTATCAGTGAGTGCGAGAGGTTTGTTTCTTCTGAAGTTACTCTTTCTGGTGAATCTCCTGAAAGAATTAGTCAGGAGGGCCAGAGACTCATCCATTTCTGAAGGATCAGCTTCAGATGAGTCATCAGAGTTAGATTCCAACTCAGTGATAGTGATAGTTGATCGCTGAGTGGAAGGTGACTCTGAGAGTAAAGCAACAGGTGTGCTTTTGAAATCTTTTACAAGATTCTTCTTAAGATGACACGACTGCTCATGATTGAGCATAGTGCCATATAAGGTAGAAAAGGGTCATAGATTTTAGATCCTTTGATAAATTGAGACATATTGAATAACTGTCCCAGCTTTCAGGTAGACATTCTAGAAACTTTGTCAGGATCTCAAAGTTAGAATGTTCCTTACCAACGGTTTTTATGTCAGTAATTAAATAGTTAAACCGCTGATGTACTTTAGAGAGAGTTTCATTCTTACCACAAATGAAGCTTTCATACTGTCTTACCAGGTTGATCTTTCTTGAGTCATGGACTTCAAAAGTACCTTCATATTGAACACAGATTGTGTCCCACATGGCTTTGGAGGTTTTCAGGTTCATGAC
The DNA here is from genome assembly GCA_033807775.1 of Saussurea involucrata. Lineage (NCBI taxonomy): Eukaryota > Viridiplantae > Streptophyta > Magnoliopsida > Asterales > Asteraceae > Saussurea > Saussurea involucrata. Next base: position 112,801,590 of record CM066327.1, read on the forward strand.
GGAATGGTAGACTTCGTCAGGAAGAGCCATAGAGAGGATGGATCTGGCTTTAGTGTCGATAGCCACCTTCTTCTTGTCTTCATCAGTCCATGTATGAGGTTCCCTGGGAATGATTCTTTCAGGAATGGCAGCTCTAGTAGCAGTGCCTGGAACTTCAGGGTCAATCCTAACAGGGATATATGGACCATTCTCGATGTAGTAAGGCATAGTGGGATCTACACCTTCCAAGAAGAGCATCATCCTATTTTTCCATAGATTAAAGTTATCTCTGGAAAATCTAGGGGGTTTTGCAAGAGAACCATTGTCGATATAGTTTGTGTTTGTGTTGTTAGCCATTTTTAGAAAATAGCAAGGAAGAGAAATGAATAGTATAAGCAAGACCTTGTTTATGGGTTTAAACAATCTGCTTTGATACCACTTATTGGTCCCAGAAGGGTTATACAAGTTTGTAGAAGAGGGGGGGTGAATATAAACACATGATTTTTACTTTTCTAAATTGTTTATTGATATATATCAAACAATTTACAACTTGTTGCGGAACAAGATTAAGGAATAAACCTAATGTAAACAAGTTATGAGAATCACTAAGATTTTCTTGCACTAGAAATTAGATAGAGGGAAAGTAAGAATATTAAAGAGAAATATTCTAACACATAGAATAGTAAGAAGAAGGAAATGTCTGAGCACTTCATTTTTGAAGTAGGGTTTCCTTTATATACTGCATGCATTTAATGCACACCAATACAACTTTACACGTGGCAGCAGTTGGTTGGTTGTATGGTTTGACCTTGGTAGACAACCTAGTAGCCGCATGATGAACAGTGTAGAATCAGAGTTGGTTGTACGATTATGGACAAAAGGGATGTCCATTCTGACATTTTCGTACGGAGGCGTGCAAGGGGGTAAGACAAAAGTAACTTGTAGAGGAAGACTTCATGATCAACGTACGCTGAATAAATCTTTATCAGCGAGTGATAAAGTTCAGCGTTCGCTGAAGTCTACTACTTGAAACTTCACGTTGAGTGGATAGGTCTTGGTTTCGCTGATATCCGCATCAGTTCATTAGTAGACTTGTCGCTGGTTCTTTGGCTTGATCTTCGACTTCAGCGTAGAACATAGCTGATGTGAACCTTATCTTCAGGGATCATAAGTAAACAACATATTTTATCAGCGATCATCAGTGAGACTGAACAGACTCAGGGCTCACTGATGAACAGTGTTTGCTGAATGTATAATCTAAAGCACATGTTTTCATCAGCGATACTAAACAGACTTAGTATATTTTCTTTGATGACAAAACATTAATACATATTGTCTACTTACAATTTTCACTAAGTGTTTCTCATTATCAAATCACTGAGGGTTTGGATCAACAAACCTACTAATCTAATCCTAAATAGTAAGATTAGATTATACTAGTTGTTTAGACTAGTCACCAAAATATACTCGTTAGGCTAACTTTCTCCATTCATCATCAAAAGTTGAATTTCAAAAACCACTCGTCCCTCTTCCTGTTACTTCCCCAAGCTTGTACCTGGTAAGAAAATTTAATTTGAAACGATTAGGCTTACGCCTAGTGAGAAAATCCATTTTCAAATTAAAACTTTATCAGCTTTGGAAACTCAAGTAAACAAAGCGTATAAACAAACCTGGTTTGCCATCATTCTTACCGTACATCTAAACATCTTACGATGACGGGAACATACCCGATTCCATGAATATGACTAACATTCAGTAAGTCATATCATCACGTTCGAGAGCCTACTTCGAATCATTATAGATTCTAGATCATTGCTCATGTCCAAGAAATTACAATTTATTTTATGCCTATATCTTGGAATGGAAGTAGAGATTACAATTTACTTTATGCCTATCTCTTACCTTCCCATAGAAATCAGGAATTACAATATACTTTATGCCTATTTCTCATTTCACATCAACGAGAATTACAAATTACTTTATGCCTATTCCACGTTTCACATCACCTTACGAAATGGGAATTACAATTTACTTTATGCCTATTCCTCATTTAAGGTCAACGGGAATTACAAATTACTTTATGCCTATTCCACGTTACAACTATTGCCAATGCCTATGGATCCATTATACTTACTAGCATATATGCATAACAACATAACACGCAACATCTCGTATCATATTCTCAATGCTAAGAATACTAGATAACCTATCGTATCCTTATCCTCAAATGTCCCCCCTTCGGCGACTTAGCACAGGGGTTCCATTATCTGGAACTATATCCTGAAAATCCATTATCCGGAACTATCCGGAACATTCCCGAATCTGGTACAATCTGGAACATTCCTGAATTCGGTACCGATCCAGAACTACCCGGAACCGGGACCCAAATAAGACCGGATCCCAAATCAATTTCGGATCCTATCGCATACCGGATCCCTCTCAATTCCGGATCCTATCGCATATCGGATCCTACTCAATTTCGGATCCTATGAAACCGGATCCTACTCAATTCCGGATCCTATGAAACCGGATCCTACTCAATTCCGGATCCTATGAAACCGGATCCCACACCGGATCTCAGCGAGACCGGATCCCAAATCGGATCTTGAAGTCGGGACTTCGGTCTGTACATCAATTTTTACTCTAAAAGCTCATCTACGTTCAATTTCTGGGTCGATTCAATCTCAATATTCATTTACCAAGTCTTTCAGATAGTTTGCTACCAAATATCTTACTCAATTTCAATTAAATTCATTTAGAAGAAGATGAACTCACCTGAAGAGTTTCAATTCGAGCGCCTGCGTGAAATCAATTCAGATATTGCCCTCAACTGGTTTCAATAATCAAACCAAGATTGAAATTACTTACAAACGTCCAATCTTAAGCAAATCGAATGGGAGAAGAATCAAATTTCTTACCGACTGTTTAGTTTTTCTTTCTGCTTCCAGAACCGACTCCAAACAAATGATTTTGAGATAAATCTCAAATACGGCCGACTCTTTTTCTTTTAAATATCAGATTCCCAAATTTCAAATTTAACCCTCACCTACCCAAAATCAAAATTTTACCATTTAACCACGACTATAGCCAATTACAATCTTGATCCCTTAACTTCAAATTCGTAACTTCCAAAAATAAAAGTACAATAACTATGAAAATATCGAGGTGTTACATTAACACCGTTAAATAAAAGGAAGTTAAGAAGGAGCAATTTGGTCCATTTACTTTTCCCATCCCTTTAAATAAGGAGTTAGATTATACTTGGTCCCCATGATTTACAAAAAATAACAAGTAACGTTCCTTAAAAACATGGATATAAGTATGGATACAATGCTTTGTTTGATTAAATATAAATAAAACACATATTGAATATCTAATCTACACCAAAACCCAAAACTTAAAAAGATGTTTGATGGTGAGCCAAAACTTAAACCGATGATATATATAATAGTTGGTTCAAACATATTAGTTTATGTTTGGTAATTTACTCGTTGGACATATAAAAAACTCTTAGGATTATATCCTGAAATATCCTTCCATCACCTTTGTTAGTTTATTACAAACCTAAACGATAGTGGCCTATAACTTTGAGCCTTTTACATTCCATCACTTCTAATTTACTTTTATTAGTTCTTATTTCTTACAAATCTACATGACACTTTCATCACTTCTAATTTACTTTTATTAGATTTTTTTTACTTACAAAACTACATGAGGGTTTTTTAAGTTCTTTTACTTTCCAATATGAACCAAAGTGAGTGTAACCATTCAACATATTTTTAAATTTTGAGTTTTGGTGTAGATTGAATATTTAATATTCATGTTTTTTTAGGGATGTTACTTGTTATTTTTTGTAAACCACAGGGACCAAGTATAAATCTAACTCTTTATTTAAAGGGATGGGAAAAGTGAATGGACCAAATTGTTTCCTCATAACTTCATTTTATTTAACGGTATTTATAAGAGGGACCTTATGTGTTATAAAAACTACAAGTAAATAGACCTTGTTAGTTAAAAATTTATTCAAGGGACCTTAATCATTAATTTTTATAAACCATAAGGACCAAATTTGCATTTAAGTCAAATAAAAAAGAATAAAAGTTGATGTTCTCTCTTCGTTCCAAAGTTATTTACTTTACTGCTTCCTTATCAAAACTATCCACAAGTCCACATTCAATACCAACACGACAATATTCTTTTTCTTTTGCTTTGTTCCCCTTTTTCCTCATTGCTCTCCACTTTTTTCATCATCGTCACCTTTTCACACTCTCCAATGGCTTTTCTCTGTACCATCGCTATCTTTTATACAAACCCCAAATCCATCCATTTCGCACTCAAATCCTCCATATCTCATCAAACAATCAACATCTACTGAATCTAAGCAAACATGGCTAAAGGAACTTCATCTCATAATTGCTGCTGCTGCTGCTTCTTATTTTTTTTCTTGCACTTGGTTCTGTTCTTAGGCAATTCAGGTAAGTGCTTTGATTGCTCATTGAATTGACATTTGTTATTTCTGACTTCTTTAACTGTTAACGTATGAAACAATCTTAATTCTTTGTGTGTAACTTGCTATTGGTTTCATATAATATAAAGCTCTTCGTCTTCGGATGGAAGTTCATTTTGGATCTGTTGGTTTGATTGAGATATGAGATTAGGGTTTTAGCCTTTGATAAGCATGCAGGGGTTTAGTTTAGGATAAGACTAGTGAGTGGTTGCATCAGACAATAAACACTGTTTCTGTTTAGGATAAGACTAGTGAATGGGATGCACCGAGAAGCATCGGATCAATTATTTTTGGACGGTTTAAAAGTAGTTTGTCACAAAAGATGACCCTTCTCACATGATCCCATGCCTAAAGACAACAAGTGTTTGAAAGTTCTCTTTGGTAGTTATTGTTTGTACCATCAAGTCCTGGTAGATCTAATCCTTAGTTGATTGCCAATTTTATAACTGAATTAATTACCCACGTTTATCAAAACATCCATTAGCCTGCTACTTTTGGAGTTATGGTGGTTTTGTATTGCATCTTATCAAAATTTGGTAAGCTCTGTTTTCTGTTAACCTTACTTAACTTTCAAATTGAGTTGATAATCTTATTTAGTTTTATTGCAACATTAGACCCACCTTAGATTTAAAAAGGATACTTTTTAGTTTTAACTTAAACCTAAAACCAAACCAAACCAAACCAAACCAAACAAGCCTAGTATAGGAGCAATGGCATGTACACATACATGATGTGCAGATTCTTTTTGATATTTTATATGTTGAAAGCTATGATATGATAATTGAAATTTGAGCATGATAAATGATTATAAGGAAATGTTTTTACTGGTTTTGACAGTCAAGGGGTCAGACGTTCCAAATGTCAAAGGGTCGCGCTCGCATGAATTTGAGACAAGAGAGGTTGAAAGGGAGAAAGAAGAGTTATTTCCTTCTATTCATAGAGCACTCATGGAATATTTTCACTATAAATTGACCGAATTTGACTCGATTGATCCCCCAACCACAGCCTTACCTTCAGCCCCAGCAGTAATGAATCCAGTGACAGCCCCAGCTGTGACCACCCCTCCACTTAATTCTGCACCAGCAATTGTGACTGTGCCAGGTACCAATCCAATAAATACACCCGTCACCAATCCAATAAACACACCTGTCACCAATCCAGTTACAACCCCAAGTACAAATCCAACACAATCACCGCCATCTGGAGTCGGTACAAATCCAACACAATCACCTCCAACGACATCAGGAGGAGGAGGAGGTCGGTGGTGCATAGTAAAGAATGGAGCGTCGCAGGCAGCAGTGCAGTCAGGGCTTGATTATGCATGTGGGATTGGGGGTGCTGATTGTTCAACGATTCAGCAGGGTGCAAGCTGTTATGATCCACCCACACTTCAGAATCATGCTTCATATGCTTTTAACACTTACTACCAGAAGAACCCACTCCCAACAAGTTGCGATTTTGGAGGCGCTGCTGTTGTAACAACTAACAATCCAAGTAATACATACATCCCTATTTCTAATCTAAATCTAATAAACTCCATTTTCTTCATTTCAATTAAAGGTTGACTTTATCTGATTTATATGATGTTGACTTTAACCACAGGCACAGGTTCATGTGTCTACCCATCATCATCATCATCATCATCATCATCATCATCATCTTCTCCTTCTTCTACAACACCGACATCACCAATCACACAAGCACCTGTTAACCCAACGTCTTTGCCTACACCTACCACATCATCATCATCTCCGGGCTCAACAGGGTAACATTACTTGCTCTTGCTACCATTTATTATTATAAGAATAAAGAGACAAAATCACCATTTTTTTATATGTTGATTTTCATCTTGATTTTACAGGACACAGTCTCCTCCACCAGGGTTTAGCGGCTTTGGAAACCCTGATCCAACAGGGCTAGGAGCTTTTGGGGCAACCCCTCCTTTGATGAACACAGCATCTGTATCCAACAATCTGCGCCCTTTCATTGGCTCACTTGTAATAGTAACATCCATCATAACCAGTAGACTCATGTAGGATTCACTTTTTGACTACTACTGGACAGGAGGAGTAGGATCCAGATTCCAGACATATAGGGGAGGGTGATAGTCTTAGATATTGGGCTGTCACTCACCAAAAGAGAATATGGTATGGTTGTTATTTGGGTTGTATAATAGGGAGGTTTTGCAATCATGTTATATGTATTTACTAATTTATGTGCTATTTATTATTTCCTTTTTCTTAAGTATAACATCTTAGACCATCCACAACAGCAATCTGAAGCAATCAGATTGCATATAAGACAAAAATATTTTAAAATAAATAAATAAAAAAGAAAACCAAACTCATCAATCCGAAGCAATCTCATCGCCCAGCGAACTTGGTTCAAGACTTTTTTTTTTTAAATTGACACATGTCAATTTCTTATTGATTGGTTTTAGATTTTTAGGATAAATCTTATCTAATTAAAAATCAGACTTTTACAAATAAATTAAAAAATTAAAAATATACCAAAATTCATGGTTTTCAATTCCCTACAAATAGAGACCAATCTTGACATATTTTCACCACACCAATTTTTCTCTTCATTTCAATCCTCTTGTTATCTTGCTACTTTCTTTCAGTTATCTGCTATGGATCCAGACTTCCCAACTTTTCTTTCGAATTCTCAACATCCTGATAGCTCTCAGATATCTAATTTCGTACTTATTTTTATGACTTGTTTTATTTAATTTCAGTTGTATGGTATGTTTTTTTATAATTATAATTATGTTTCAAAATATGTAATTGTTCGTTCGTTTAATCTATATTTTATACTTATAATTAAAAAAAAATTATATGTATAAAAAAAATATATAATTTTTGTAAAATAATATTGTAGATTAGATTGGATTGTAGGGGATTGTGGATGGAGTATGAAAATTTTGAGATTGGATTGGAGTTGAATATTATGTAAGTGGATGAGAAAGAAAGTAATATTTTAATTGAGATTGGATTGGTTGAGATTGTTGTTGTGGATAGTCTTAGGCATTGTTTGGAAAAAAAAAACTAGTTTATAAACTAGTTTTTTTTTGTACATGTTTGGATGATCATAAGCTAGCTTTTTGAAACGCTACTTGAAGTAACGTTTCAGTAGCTTTTTGTGAATATTCTAATATTGTCCCTTATTATTATTATTATTATTATTATTATTATTATTATTATTTACTAACTATTATTATTAATAAATATTAATTTTTAAATTTAATTATTATTAATTAATAAAAATTAATTAATATTAACTGAAAATTATTAAATTAAAGTTTACCTATATAATTTTAATTTTTAATTATTTAGAGTTATTGTTAATCATATAAATTATTTTTATATATTTTATAATATTAATTAATATATTTTAATTACCAACTACTATTATCTTTTTAAGTATTATTGATTTTTTTTTCATATTATATATATATATTCTAAAACCTGTTTAACAAATTAAAAATTTATGGTATATATGTAATAATAAATTTAAATTCTTTTAATTAACATGTATTATTTAATTTTTCTTTACTACATTGGTTGTATTAATTAACATATTTTATTTTTATAAATTTGTTTTAATTATATAATTAAATATCGTAATTGATAAATTTTTTGAAGATGTCATTTTTGTCATTTTACATGTTTATAAGCTAGTTTTGCTAAACGTGACTTTTTCATCAGCTACCAGCTAGCTTATCAGCTAGTTTGCCAAACATAGCCTTAATATGCTACTTCAGATTGCTTGGTTAGCACAAACTTTAAATCCATCTTCATATTGTTGTGGGAGGGGAGATTGCAGTGGTTTGGTCACGTTCCTAGGAGACTGATGGCGGCTCCAAGAAGAACAAAAAGCCTAACAACGGAAAGGGGGAGGAGGGGTAGGCCTTGGAGGACGTGAGATTCGCAATTACGATTAGACATGACGACTTTAGGCATTTTTAAGGAGCTGATTCGTATTCGGTCACCACCCAAATACGAATGCCCGGTTAAGCTTTATAAGGCCTGATTATGAGAACCAGTCTCGGGCTAAGCCCAAACCGGTCCCACATAATTTTTTTAAATTGATAATTTTTTTGAAGAATTTGGTCAATCAAATACACTAACAAATACATTTTTTTATAACACTTGGGTCAATCAAATACATTAATAAAATACGTTTAAAAATACATTTTATTATAATTAGGTCAATCAAATATATAAACAATTACGTTTTTATTTAAAAATATACTTAGTAAATACATTTAAAAATAATTTTTAAATGAAAAACCGGCCAAATACCATAACCGGTGGTCCCTACTGGGTTGGTCACAGTCCCGGTCCTCCACCGATCCTGAAACAGGTCGGGGCCATTTAGTCATCTCTACGCGGGAGGTAGGAAGCAAGAGAGGTTGAGGGGGAGATGTTAGACTAGGGTGTGTAGTTTCCTCGAGTCATGCTTTTGCTTCCCCCTAACCAAGTTTTCTAATCTTATATCATTTGTGACTTTCTTTCTTGTTACACCTTTCATAAGTCGGGGAATTTAACGGAAACAAATGTTTTACTTGTAGAGATGGAAGTAAGATATACGTACATTTTATCTTCATTTAACTACTTTATGTGGGATATATTGGGTTCATCTATTTTTTGTTTTGTTTTAAGGGGGGGGGGAGGGATTTGTAAGGAGATACACATTTTTCTAAAGGGTAAACTCTATGAAAATATATATAAGTGGTTGTTTATCAAACACTTACCTAGGTAAGTGCTTACGGCAAAATTCAATACTATAACTTACTTAACGGACAAGATTTTAGTCCACCAAAACGGTATCGTATGCAACCATTTTCCCGGTAAGCGCTAACCTTGGTAAGAGTTTCCGGCTTCACTTACCGGGTAAGACTCTTGTGTTGGTGCAAGTGTACCCAGCTTTAATATTAAGATATTTTTTTGGTACACATAAAATCACATCTCCATATTTATTTTGATGATTACAAAACACACCGCATTCTTTGTTATCTAATATTTTATCTGAGTGTGCAGCTTTTAAATAATCTCGATAATTTTATCTGAAGAATCCAAGACTGAAGATTTTCGTCGTTTTAATTTTAAAATGATAAATCACCCTAAAATAATATACCACTTGGATTTTTCTAATACTGTCCTTTTAAATAAACCAAGTCAGCTCTCCTCAACATCTTATCATCTTGCTGGATCATTTAATGTGAAAGATTTGTTTCTAGAAGAATCTGCACATGCGTACTGCTTCCTGCAACAAATTTTCTGGGCGGCATACCGCGAAGGTACAGGCGGTATACCGCGGCAGGCATGGTGTATATCTCTGATTGGTTGGAAGCTCCCTTTGTCTGCACGGCATACCGCGAAGAATAGCCGGTATACCGCTGGTACAAGTTCACGGCATACCGCGAAGAATAGCCGGTATACCGCTGGTACAAGTTTACGTTCTGTTTTGCAGGGTTGACCTTCTCTTCACCAATGTACTTTTCTTCTGCACGGTATACCGCGAAGGATTGCCGGTATACCGCGAAAGCCGTGGACTGTTGCTCATCCAGTATATAAATGCAACCTACCAGCATTCAAAACCACCAATTTACAATAACTCCTCTCTGCATTTGATAAAGACTCTGCAGCCTCTTCTCTTGACAACTAAACTGTTAAAATTATAAAACATGTTTTTGAGTAAGAAATCTTGAGTTGATAGCAGATTAAAATCTCTCGATTAGTTGAATCAGCAACACAACTCAAGTGATCAAACTCTCTAAAAATATCCAAGTGATAAACCTTATACAAGAGTGATTATTCATATTAAAATTATACCCTCTTGTAAGTGTTTGAACAGAGTGAGTGATCCACATAATTCTCTCAAAGAAGAGTGATTCGCGTTTGTTGTACTAAGGTTTGTGTTCTACCGTAAAGAACACGTTTTCTTATTGGATCTCCGAGAAGTGTTTTTCTCGAGGTGGACTAGCCAACCGCGTGATTGGTGAACCACTTTAAAATTCCGGTGTCAAGTATTCTCTTTCCTTTATCTCTTTATTTTTTCCGCTGTGCTTTATTATATCTGTTTATATAAACTGCTTTGCATTTATATTTATTTATACAATCTCTGTGTATCTGTTTGTATTTATACTCTTCTGTATTGTACTATATTTACTCTGTATTTATTTACAAAAGAATTTTTGAAAGTAAGATTTTTTATAATACAACCTTACCCCCCCCCCCCCCCCCCCCCCCTTGGTTGTCCAACAATTGGTATCAGAGCAGGGCTTTCAAAATTTTTCTGCTTAAATTTTTTTTCTAAAATGACTCAACAAACTAATATTGTGTTTTCAAAACCTCCTTTGATAGATACTGAAAAGTTTGGCATTTGGGCCGAGCTATTTGAATGTCACGTGCGTGGCAAAAATCAAAAGATTTGGGACATAATTGAAAATGGGAACTTTAAACCCAAAATTGTTAAAGATGATGTTTTTATTGATAAACCTTTAGATGAATGGACTACTGCTGATGAATCTCATTTTTGTTTAAACTTTGAAGCTAAAAATATATTATATGCTGCTTTAACAACTGATGAAATTGAAAGAGTATATACATATAAAACCGCTAATCAAATATGGGAAAGTTTAAATAATACTCATCGTGGAAACACGGAAGTTAAATCAAGTAAAGTAAATATTCTAGTTCACGATTATGAACTATTCGAAATGAAACAAGATGAGTCAATTGACTCAATGTTTAAAAGATTTAACCTTATTATGACTACTTTGAAAGGTTTGGATCGCACTTATCCTAACGAGTACTATATAAGGAAAATCCTACGAGCCCTTCCTTCGGAGTGGATGCAAAAGATAACATCTTTGGAAGACTCCCGTGACCTTTCCCTAATGAAGATAGATGACTTAATCGGAAATCTCAAGGTGCACGAAATTGCACTTAAAAGAAATAAAGAAAGGGAGCAAGTTAAAAAGAAGTCAATCGCTCTCAATGTCTCAACACCAAAAGTCGAGAAGAAAAAGGAGAAAGCTAGCTCCTCAAAAGATCCTTCCGAAACTCTCGATGAAGTCGCCATGTTGGTAAGAAACTTTTCCAAGTTTTTTAATAATAATAAATTTTCTAACAATGGCAGATTTCAAAGAAACGGCAACTACCGTCGTGGTGGTGAAAACCGAAGTCGTAAGTTCCATAAACGAGACGAAAAAGTAAAGAAAAATGACGACTCAAGTGGTGACGATAAAGCTAAGCCAAAGAGAGGATTTTGCTACTCGTGTGGCGACAAAGATCATTACGCCAATGAATGTCCGAAAAAGAACAAGTACCAAAACAAGAAGGATAAAGCCTTCATTGGAGGCGCGTGGAGCGCGAGTGAAGAAGAAGATGACTATCAAGCCATTTGTCTTATGGCTGAAAGCGACAACGAGGTAAACACTTCTTATTCAAATTACGATAGTGATTATGATAGCGATAGCGAAAACAATCTTGAATTATTGCATGAATCGTTTCATAAAATGGCTAATCTTGCAAATAATTATAAAGACGAAATTGCTATGTTAAAAGAAACTGTAAATGCATGTAAAAAGGAAATAAATAATGTTAATCAAAAATCTGCAAATGATATGAATATAATTGCTAAATTAGAAATTAAATTAGGAGAAAAGGATTTTTGTAAATCTTGTGATGCTCTAAAGAAAGAAATTGCATGCTTAAATAAAAAGTCACATGAAAATATTATTTGTACAAAATGTGATATTCTTGAAAATGAAATTGCATGTTTAAAGGCTAAATGTGCTTCATATGAAAAAGATAACATGTTAGCTAAAGCTTTTGAAAGTAGTAATGAAAAAGTTCTTAACATGCTTAATATGTCGAACCGTATAAATTGTAGAAAAGGTATAGGTTCAAATACATGTGTTGAAAAATGTAATTGCATGCCTATTAAAAGATGTTATGAACCACCTAAGTTTAATACACGAAAGCCGTATATGCAAAAACCTCCGTATGTACCTAAAATGCATAATGTAAATTATAATACGAGAAAACCGTATGCTCGCATGTATAACGATAAGTATTCTAAACCTAAAAATAATGCGAATATAAATGCTTGTTTTTATGTGTATGATAAATACAATCGCAAAATTAAAATGATAAATAAATGGATTCCAAAAGGAATGTTTAGTAATGATAATCCCGGTGGTATGCGTTTATGGTTTTAAATGTGTTATATATTATATATATATATATATATAGTTTAAATATGATATATTTTCTTGTATATATAAGTAATATATTGTTATATGTACTTTTGTTTATATATATATATACATACGTACTACATATATATATATTCTTTTTGATCTATTATATATATATATTTTGCTTAACTTTATATATATGTTGGTTGTTATCTTGAAACTAATTTACAAGGACCCACGAGAAATGGGGACCATAAAAGTTACATCTTTATTATTGTAGATAAACCTTGATATGGACTGGATACTCGATAGTGGTTGCACACGTCACATGACCGGAAACAGCAATCTTTTTTCATCATATAAGTCATGTGATGGTGGACAGGTAATTTTTGGAGGAAACTCCAAAGGAAATATAATTGGGAGAGGTACAGTTTCTTGCAATAATGTTAAATTTCTTGATGTGAATCATGTTGATAATTTGCATTTTAATCTGTTAAGTGTTCGCCAATTGTGTAAAAATGGTATAACTGTCGTCTTCGAAGAAGACTCGTGCAAAATCTTGAAAACTGGCAAAGTTCTTTTAACTGGTTCTGTGAAAGGAAATTTATATATTTGCAAAACTGTTGTATCTGAAAATGTATGCTTATCTTCTATTTATGATGTTTCTACTTTATGGCATAGACGTTTAGGTCACGCTAATCTAAGATTAATGCAAAACTTAAAAAATAAGGAGCTTGTGAGTGACCTTCCAAAATTAAAGTTTGATAATCATTTTTGTGATGCTTGTCGTGTCGGCAAACAACATCACGTTTCTCATAAATCTAAAAATGTTGTTTCTACTCAAAGAGTTTTAGAACTTCTTCATATGGATCTTTTTGGCCCTATGGCGATTCAAAGTTTTGGAGGAAATTTTTACACTTTGGTTATTGTGGATGATTATTCCCGTTATACTTGGACTTTATTTTTGAGACATAAAAATGAAGCTTTTGAAAAGTTTAAAATTTTGGGAAAACGAATTCAAAACCAACAAGGTTGTACGATTGTTTCCATACGTACGGACCATGGACGAGAATTCGATAATGATATCCAATTTGGTGCCTTTTGTGATAAACATGGTATAACTCATAACTTTTCGGCTCCTCGAACTCCTCAGTCAAATGGAGTTGTTGAAAGGAAAAATCGAACGTTGCAAGAAATGAGTAGAACCATGCTAAACGAACATCAAGTTCCCCAAAAGTTTTGGTGTGATGCCGTTGCTACCGCAACCTATGTGCTAAACCGTGTCCTAGTTAGAAATATCCTAAATAAGACACCCTATGAACTTTACCGTGGTAGAAAACCTTCCTTAGCTCACCTGAAAGTTTTTGGTTGTAAATGCTTCATTTTAAACACCAAATCCTACTTAACCAAATTCGATGCCAAAGCCTATGAGGGAGTGTTCCTAGGTTACTCTTGGAATAGCAAAGCCTATAGAATTCTAAATAAGGAGACCATGGTTGTAGAAGAATCCCTAAATGTTAGCTTTGACGAGAGTCCTCCCAAACCGAGTGCACCCTTAGCAAATGACAATATCCGTGAGGGAGACGTCTTAGCACAACAACTTAGCAACTTGGATTTAGGTACCCAACCTTCCACAAATAATATTGAATCTAGTAATGCCCCTCCTTGCTTTATTCCACAAGGTATAGATGATCCTAACCTTAGAACCGCTCGAGGCCATCCCGTAGATCAAATTATAGGTGACCTAAACCAAAGGACAACTAGATCACAAATCCATACCCATTGTGCTTTCCATGCCTTTATCTCAACCATAGAACCTAAAACAATAGATGAAGCTTTAGGTGATGAGGATTGGATAATGGCCATGCAAGAAGAGTTAAACCAATTTACTAGGAATGATGTGTGGGACTTAGTTCCTTGCCCTAGTAGTCAAACCATTATTGGCACAAGATGGGTCTTCCGTAACAAGATAGACGAGAACGGTGGAGTCACACGAAACAAGGCACGTTTAGTTGCCAAGGGGTACAATCAACAAGAAGGTATAGATTACGATGAAACCTTTGCACCGGTTGCAAGGTTGGAGTCTATTCGAATGCTTCTAGCTTTTGCAAATGCTAAAGATTTTAAATTATTTCAAATGGATGTTAAAAGTGCTTTCTTAAATGGTGTTATAAATGAGGAGGTATACGTTTCTCAACCTCCCGGTTTTGAAAATTTTGAAAATCCGACACATGTTTATAAATTGAAAAAGGCGCTTTATGGTTTAAAGCAAGCTCCGCGAGCGTGGTATGATAGATTAAAAACCTTTCTAATTGTTAGTGGTTATATTATGGGTAAAATAGATAATACTTTATTTGTGAAATATGATCAAAATGATATTGTAGTTGTGCAAGTATATGTTGATGATATTATTTTTGGTTCCACTAATGAAAAACTGTGTAATGAATTTTCTGCGAAAATGACAAGCGAGTTTGAAATGAGCATGATGGGAGAGTTAAAATACTTCTTAGGATTGCAAATCAAACAATGTGAAACTGGTATTTTTATTAGTCAATCTAAATATTGTAAAGATATGTTGAAAAAGTTTAACTTTGAAAATGTCAAACCCGTTGAAACTCCAATGACCACAAACTTACAATTATCTCGTGACGAGGAGGGAAACGATTTTAATGAAAAGATTTATCGTGGTATGATTGGTAGTTTATTATATTTAACTGCTAGTAGACCTGATATTATGTTTAGTGTATGTTTATGTGCTCGTTTTCAATCTTCACCTAAACAAACTCACTATGAAGCTGTCAAGCGTATTTTTCGATATTTACGAGGTACTACTAATCTTGGCTTATGGTATGCAAAGAAACCCGAGTTAGAAGTAACGTGTTTCACCGATTCCGATCTTGGTGGATCTATTGTTGACCGAAAAAGTACTAGTGGGGTATGTGCCTTTATAGGTCTCTCACTTGTGT
Source organism: Saussurea involucrata (assembly GCA_033807775.1). Taxonomy (NCBI): domain Eukaryota; kingdom Viridiplantae; phylum Streptophyta; class Magnoliopsida; order Asterales; family Asteraceae; genus Saussurea; species Saussurea involucrata. The sequence goes on from CM066327.1 coordinate 112,817,251, forward strand.
CTTGGTTCTCCAAGAAACAACAATCCGTAGCGTTGTCTACTACCGAAGCGGAATATGTAGCCGCCGCAAGAGCGTGTGCTCAAGTCCTTTGGATGAAACACACACTTACCGATTTTGAGGTACACCTAACCAAAATTCCAATTATGTGTGATAACTCAAGTGCCATAAACTTAAGTAAAAATCCTGTTTTACATTCTCGTACAAAACATATTGAATTGAGACATCACTTTTTACGAGATAATGTTCAAAAAGGCCAAATCGTGCTTGAAAAGGTTGATTCGGAAGATAATTTGACCGATATTTTTACTAAAGCTCTTAACAAAAAGGCTTTCTTTAAATTAAGACTTGGTTTAGGCATGCTTGAGTATAACCCTTGAGAAAATGCTAACTCTCAAATACTTCATATTTTGAGGAGGAGCATCTTTCAAGGGGGAGCATAGCGTCTTTCCTAACCCTTTTTGCTTCGACAAAAGGGGGAGAGAAACCGAGTATGCTCTCTTGTTTAGCGTGTGTTTGTCATCATCAAAAAGGGGGAGATTGTTGGTGCAAGTGTACCCAGCTTTAATATTAAGATATTTTTTTGGTACACATAAAATCACATCTCCATATTTATTTTGATGATTACAAAACACACCGCATTCTTTGTTATCTAATATTTTATCTGAGTGTGCAGCTTTTAAATAATCTCGATAATTTTATCTGAAGAATCCAAGACTGAAGATTTTCGTCGTTTTAATTTTAAAATGATAAATCACCCTAAAATAATATACCACTTGGATTTTTCTAATACTGTCCTTTTAAATAAACCAAGTCAGCTCTCCTCAACATCTTATCATCTTGCTGGATCATTTAATGTGAAAGATTTGTTTCTAGAAGAATCTGCGCATGCGTACTGCTTCCTGCAACAAATTTTCTGGGCGGCATACCGCGAAGGTACAGGCGGTATACCGCGGCAGGCATGGTGTATATCTCTGATTGGTTGGAAGCTCCCTTTGTCTGCACGGCATACCGCGAAGAATAGCCGGTATACCGCTGGTACAAGTTCACGGCATACCGCGAAGAATAGCCGGTATACCGCTGGTACAAGTTTACGTTCTGTTTTGCAGGGTTGACCTTCTCTTCACCAATGTACTTTTCTTCTGCACGGTATACCGCGAAGGATTGCCGGTATACCGCGAAAGCCGTGGACTGTTGCTCATCCAGTATATAAATGCAACCTACCAGCATTCAAAACCACCAATTTACAATAACTCCTCTCTGCATTTGATAAAGACTCTGCAGCCTCTTCTCTTGACAACTAAACTGTTAAAATTATAAAACACGTTTTTGAGTAAGAAATCTTGAGTTGATAGCAGATTAAAATCTCTCGATTAGTTGAATCAGCAACACAACTCAAGTGATCAAACTCTCTAAAAATATCCAAGTGATAAACCTTATACAAGAGTGATTATTCATATTAAAATTATACCCTCTTGTAAGTGTTTGAACAGAGTGAGTGATCCACATAATTCTCTCAAAGAAGAGTGATTCGCGTTTGTTGTACTAAGGTTTGTGTTCTACCGTAAAGAACACGTTTTCTTATTGGATCTCCGAGAAGTGTTTTCTCGAGGTGGACTAGCCAACCGCGTGATTGGTGAACCACTTTAAAATTCCGGTGTCAAGTATTCTCTTTCCTTTATCTCTTTATTTTTTCCGCTGTGCTTTATTATATCTGTTTATATAAACTGCTTTGCATTTATATTTATTTATACAATCTCTGTGTATCTGTTTGTATTTATACTCTTCTGTATTGTACTATATTTACTCTGTATTTATTTACAAAAGAATTTTTGAAAGTAAAATTTTTTATAATACAACCTTACCCCCCCCCCCCCCTTGGTTGTCCAACATCTTGGTTCTTGCCTTAGCTTTTACCGGGTAAGATTCTTGATTATAGTTATATTCATCCCGTGAGGTAATGTGACTTGACAAGGGTTTACTCGGATAAACATTTGAGAAACGACCCCTTTTAACTTTTAAGGTCAAGATGTATAATTTACATATAATTATGGGTTAGGATGACTAGAGCGAGATTCAGGGGAAAACGTCAAAAAATTGAAAATTTTCGTAACACCCTGATAACTGTTTATCTAGACAGTTTGCATATGTGCATACAAGTAAATTACGTTGTTGTTTTTTTTTTTGTTTTTATGCACGTGTGCATATACACGAGTGCATATTACAAATTACTTGTATGTACAGGTGCATGCCGTCCAAATGGATGGCTACCAAAGTGCTCCTCGGTTTTTCATTTTTTTGTGGTTTTCCCCTGAACCTGACCCTAGAATGACTATTGATAAGTAAGTCGATGTTAGGTCTAAAATGTTGTATTCAAATTTATAGGGGCTTATTTATAAATACTATGTGAAGTCAACGTGTGAATTTCCTTAGTATATAAAGCTTTTGTAGTTAGTTTTTCATAACACGTGTAATTTGGTTAGAGCTTAATTGTGTGTTTTAGAGGTGTAAAACGTTTTCTCCGTCTATAATACATATGAGATTTAGTGTCATAGTTGTGTTCTTGATTTCTCCATTATATATTGAGATTATATTCTTGAATATTGGACTATCACTTTGTATCAGAGCTGAATTCGGTTATTTAGAGCTGATTAGAAACAACAATCTAGAAGATTTTGGTAGAATTTTGAAGATTTCTTGAAGAACTCGTGAAAGCCAAAATGTGGACTTCAAATTTGGCGATTTGGAGTCTAATTGTTTCGATGTTCGTTACAGGATTGATCTGAATTAGTTTTATTCTGTGATTTCAAGTTTTAATCAAGATTTGGATCGAATTTGAAGTTTTAGTGTTCTTGGATTTTATCAAAATGTTCTTGATGTTCTTGATCAATTTGGTGAAATTTGGTTGATTTGATCCAAATTAGGTGTTACATCACCCTCTAATTGTGTTTGTAAGCACTTTTCTACCTTGAATTCAAAGGATTAACAAGTGAATTTGATTTTGGAAAGATCAAATTTCGAACAAAATAACTTTATAGGTATTTTTTGAGTTTATCGTAAAACTGTGCATCTGCATCAACAGCGGAAGTTGAATATATTGCAACTGTAAGTTGTTGTTCTCATGTGATCTAGATGTTGACTGAGCTGGAAGATTATGACTTCACATAGACGAAGAATCCTATCTCCTGTGATTCAAAAAGTGCAATTGCTATTTCTTGCACTAATTTAACATACAAAGACGAAGCATATCGACGTTCGATATCATTTCATTAAAGATCATGTTGATCGAGATATTATAGAATTATATTTTGTAAATACAAAGCTTCAGATTGCTGATTTGTTCACCAAGCCTTTGGACGAAAAACATTTTAAATTTTTGGTGTCCAAATTGGGTAAGCTAAATCTGAAAACTTCAAATTTTCACATATATGAATCTTTTATAAAGATAACTAAATATGCTATAAATTTCTTATTTTCCATTCAAAAAATTTTGCTTTGATTGTTAATTTTGAAATTTTCATCTTATCTGAATTTTCATTATCTTTGATTCATATTTTCAAAATTTTGTATTTTTCAAATTTTAATTCTTTTTACTTGTGTTCTTCATTTATCATATTTTGTATTAGCTACTTATATGTGTTCATGATTTCAAGGGAAGTGAATTTGGTTTATGGGATATTCTTTTGAAGGGGGGTTATTAAAAATTGTGATAAAATTGTTGTGGGAGAGAGTATACAAGTGTGCATTTTTTAAAGGAAAATTAAAGTTTTGTGCATACTTGAAGGGGGGTGGGGGCGGGGAGTATTAGAATAGATTTTTCGAATTTATACTTACTCTTAATGATGGAAAACAACTTTTGCCTTAAAATGCATCATTTATAGGGAGTAATTTTTTGTTAAAAATACTATGCTAAAAATCAGTTAAAAGTTTGACATCTTTTAAGCTAATAAATTTATATTTGAAGAAAATCTTAAAATGTCAGAATGTTAAAAAAAGGGGACACCGCAGAAGTTTTGTGCGATAGTTGAGGATATAGCATCAGCTTTGTGCAATAAATGAGGATATCACATCAGTTTTGTGCGACAAATGAGGACGTCACACGTGTTTTGTGCGATAAGTGGCTTACACAATGTTATCGCACGACATTTTCATGCGATAGTTGACTTTTCTTGAGTCAAACTTTTCAAGTGTGGTCGAATCCAATCTTGCCATGCGTCCTTTTTCTGTGTATATGTGTCGACTCTTTTGAATTTTTATTCTTTCCACGACTTCACTGTTCATCTCTTTCTGCTCGATTTTTTCTTTCAAGACCCGATTGCATTTATGTTTATTCTATTCAAATTGATTTCTTTTGATTTCAACTTCTTTCGACTTCGTCAGCTAGTCGATTGCATCATGTCTTATTGATATGCGTATTGATTTTGTGATTATCGATCTGTTTGTTCCTTATTGTGCCTATTCATCTACATGTGTGTCAATCTTAGGGTTTCATTGCATTTGCATTTGCATTCGTATCAGTATTTTTTTACCTAATTGAATCAATATGTATCATTCTTTTTATGTTTTATTGATTCTAAGATCAAATTTGAGTTTGGTGTGATTTTTCTTAGGGGTTATCGTAAATTTTTGCTAGACTTAGGGTTTATCGCATGTTTGTATCTTCAGAGTTGTGCGACAAAGTGAGAATGTCATATCTTTATTATGCGATAAGTCAATATGTCGCATACTTCTTTGCGACAAGGTATGTTTGTTATCTATTTGTTCTACGACAATTTGTGTATATCGTGCACCTCTTGTGTGATATACTTCATGTACTATGCGATAGATGGTCTTTGGTATGCGACTTATCATGTGTTTTCTCAGTGTTGTGCGACAGTTCCAACACTTATAATGTGTTTTGAAAATTTTCTGTTTTTTTATGAAAACAAATCATTTTTGCTCAAATGTTTTTAAAAAGGGTTTAACCTCTATAATTTCCAGGTATAAAAATTGAAGGAGTTGAGCAACATGAATCAGATTACAACTCTGATGATAGGGGTCCTATGCCATTTGTCAGATCTGCCCTACCCTCTCTCTCACAGTCAGTAAATGCCCAGAACCCCGATGATCAACTTATCCTAACATCTGAATTTCTTGAAGTGAAACCCAATAACCACCATCTTGAATTTGAAACTATGAAGATTGATCATCTTATCATCCTTGATATCCTAAAAGGACATCCTCTTAGATAAGCTCTTACGGCTACAACCAACATCCCAGTGATTTACCTTCAACAATTCTAGAATACCATTACCGACGTTCCAGAAGTCCGTAACTACAAACTTGAAGCTTATGTATATCACTTTCAAACTCAACTTACCAAAAAGAGATTACGATTGATTATCGCACTACCAAATAAGCATGAATTCCCATGAATAGCTGATTATGATGAATTTGCACCGAATAGTGAATTATTGGCTGACATCTAATCATTGGCCTACAAACGACCACTTCCTTGTGCTACAAGTTCAAACGGATGCATCTACCATCAGTTTGGCACACATTGTTCTCAACTTTGAACAGATGTCTTACTTCAAAGCATACGCGATTAGACAGATGCAGTACTTCCGTTCTACGATTATTTCATGGAATTACTTTTATCAAGCACTACAACTATTCCACAATCTTCTGGAATGAGTTAGTAACTTGTTTTCGACAAGAGCAAACCTTCAAAAGCAAGGAAATTTATACCCTCCAGAGACACTCTACCTATTCTGGATGCTCTCCTTGCCTATGCAAATCAGAATGAACTATGTGTGAGGGAGATTAGGCGATTCAGATCTTATATCGTCCAGCCAGAGCCGTAGGGACCTACCCAAGAAGCCATCCTTAGGTTAGATGAGGGAGGTAAGGGTTCTAGAGTTAGAAATTAGCAAGATTTGGAAAATGGGGTTCCTAATCAGGGTTAGATGAGGGAAAACGTAATTAAGAGGGAACATGAAGGTGTTGGAGGTGCTTTTGATCTTGCTGCTCATGCAACAATTGCTTCAAATATTGAGCAAAAAATTCCCGAGGAGAATCCAGAAGTTCATACTGATTCCTCAGATGATGAAAATACTACAAATGACAAAGTTGTAGATGAATCAGATGATTTTGATGACGGTAATGATAAAAATGGTGGTGATGATCAACACCTACTTAGGTCTGATATGCAAATTGATATTTTTATCAATCAGAAAACTAGAATTGAAAGGGAGACCGAGGGAGTTCATGTTGAAAATGTTGAGAGGTTGAGAGAGAGGACGTCAAAAGAATATGGTGAGTGTGAGATAGGATCTGAAAAATATAAATATCCTCACCAAGTTGTGTCAATGAGCCGGGTAGCCACATCCACCACCAGATCTCATGTGCCGGGATCGTATATTGAACAAGACATCATGGACCCAATGACGCAAGCACAATTAACCTCTCTCAGCCACTCAGTCATCTCTCAACAGATGGTTGTTTCAAATATAGACGGAGATATAACACATAATCTATGAGTTTCTCACTCGGAGAACTTGTATATTAAACAAGTCAGACATCAGCTTCGATCGCCGACTTCATTTTATGCACAATCGAGTTTAAGCCCGATACACTCTTAGGGACACATTCAATTTCTATTGCTTGTCTTAGTGACAAAGCCGAGACACACCTTCTATAAGTATTTTAGTGGAAGCCCTACAAGAGTTAACATCACGCCAACTCGGAAAGTAGGCCACACAGTTGATTCGACTGTTGTGACAACTGGTAACCTATGTGGTCCAGGTGTTAGATTACCATAATTTGTTTCTAAAGAAATCTTGGATGGCGCTCTAAAGGCTATCCAAGACTCATTCACTAAGCAATTTGATTCCCTTAAGAGATTGTACAAAGTAAAGGATATTGTCACTAATTTGCCACCACCACCACCACCTCAACAACAACAACAACTAGTGAAGCCGTCTAAAGATTTTTCTATTGTTGATCTCAAGTCGTTACTTTATGAAAAGCTATTGTCTCAATCTTTAGATATAGATCCAACCAAACATATCTTATTGGTATACTGAGAAGACATACTTGATAAACCAAGATCTATCAAGATTAGAGAGAGAGAATCTAGAGAGAGAAATATGCCATCTGTTACTCTCAAAATATGAACTGTTATTTACAAAAGCTAACACAAGTGTTTATATACTGTGACACCCTCAAATTTGGAAAGAGCAACTAATTTAAAATTTTCGATATTACATCCGAAACAATAGATAAAATACCTCCAATTACAAACAATGGTTATCTCCAAGTAATACATACTACACAAGTCTCATTACCAAGACTAAACCCACTTCGGACATCACTTAATCCAAATACAAGTGCTACTTCCCAAGGGTAAATGCGGAAAACATAACTTAAGCTATTCACCTCTCGTGCACATTTCTAGCACTCGCCACTTCACAATGTAGCTAGAGCTACCCCAACCTGAGCCTGTGGCACATGCCAACAAATAAAAAGGGTTAGGCTTACGCCTAGTGAGTTCAAGCATTTCATCATGACTATATAAATTCATAAATCAAAAGGTAGTAGTTATAGTCATGATCTAAGTAAATCTTTTAAATGAAAGTTGCGACAAATACTATCCTTTCCAAAAAGATTTCACAAACGGCACAAATGCATCCTTTTCCAACGCACTCAAAATCCATGGGAATCCTTCCCAAAAGTGTAAAGCGTTTTCCCAAAAATGAGTTACAATCCCAACTCACTCAAATACGTGAATAATTCTAGTTTTAGGCAAAACATTCAATCACGGTTGACAATACATACTCAACCCTTAAAACATGGAAAACATCCATTTAAATATAATCTTTCATTGGAAACATAATACGAAGCCAACTCACGCAAACGTAAAATGTATAAAATCCAAATACTATAAACGGGGGAGACCGGTATCCGTTGAAGGTGGAGGTAACACATAAGTATACCACCCATACAACGTTCATCGCACAACTGGGAGTAGAGATTACAAGTTACGTTATGCCTATCTCTGCCCTCCCAACGAAATCGGGAATTACCACATACGTCTGGCCTATTCCACGACTCTGCTCTACGAAGCTAAGTTACACCGTAATTGAGGATACACCTTGACGTCTACCTACTTGGTAACGCCTCAAGGCCCGACACATCGGGACTACCTCCAAGGTATACATCCCGAAGGCGTGGATCGATACACAAACCTCCAAGGTAAGTGCCCAAGACTATATCCTCCATGTGCCTACTGAAAAGTCATGGTCATAAAACATAAATACCGAGGTCCAACCCCGAGATACCCAACCGACCATTACCGACGACTGACTAACATGCCTATGGATCCAAATGCAATACAGTCTAAACAACATGCCTAGACCAGAGGGACTCACTCACCCAAGCATGTAAATATTCAACAACGTGCAATAAATGCAAAACGGTGCAATAAAAGCAACCCATCAACAAGACTCCACATTGAGCCATTTAAATCGGACAAATGTCCCCAAGACTTACTCACAGTCAAAGCCGAGCAAAGTGCTCCAAGCTTGCTAGACCCATACGTCGGTCAAAAACACATTTTAACTTTGTTTAAGCAAGCTATACTTCAAAATCATCATTAACCCCAAACTCATCATTGGTTAAACAAAAAGGGTTTCCCAAAGGACTCACACCCTTATAATTCTCAAACTGCCACATAACACTTAAAAGTGTATTCCCAATTGGTTTACAAAATCATTTACACATATATGATTAAACCATCAATTAAACCTTATTTTGAGCAAATAATCTTTTAAAGACAATTTATGGTTTCTAACCATCCAAACATCCCAAAGCCCCAAATATGGGTGTTTTACACATTTATGAAGATAAACACTTCAAAAGAGTTAAATCAACCAAATAACTTAACCACATACATTTTCAAGTAAAACACACACATATTTGTAAAATACTCATTTTGGCATGTACAACGTTTTCGTAAAGTAACTTGAATTCACCTTGCTAGATTTAAGCTAAATCTAGGGTTTCTCCAACGTATGCTCATTTGATGAAGTTTGCATCCTCAAGCCAAAAATTCCACAACCTAGATTTATGAAATCCCAACCATCAATATCACAATCCAACCATAAGGAATTGTCATCCAACCCAAACACACCAAAACCCCCAATTTATCAAACCCTAGTTCCAAACATAAAGGGGATAACGATTCCCCCAACCGATCGCCACCAAATTCAACCCACAACATCACAAAACGGAAGGGAAGTGAACTATAACAACAATCTAACAAGGAATTACCTTAATCACTTGAATCCGTCAAGGAAGAACTCCAAAACTCCCAAAAGCTTCAAACTCCTAAAACGATCATCAATGGTGGTAAAGGGTTCGATTTCGTGAAGAAATGAGGAAGGAGAGGGGAGGGGATGGTGTTTCTTGAGAGAAATCGGCTGAGAGAGGGTGAGGGAAGTGAAGAAAACCGAGAGAGGGATGAGGGAATGAAAAAGAAAGGGAGAAAAGGGGTTAAAACCCGAATTTATATCGTCCAGGTGCTCGGCGCCGATCAATCGGCGCCAAGATCGGCGCCAGCTTCTGTTTGGTTCCCTTCTAAAACGCGGTTTCGGCCATAACTTCTTCGTTATAGCTCCGTTTTCGCTCCGGAAAGGACCGTTGGACTCGTATTCGAATTCCCCATCCAACAAGACAATAAAAACTAGGATTTAACTCCAAATCCTATTTTCCATAATTTCCTTACAAGATCGATTCCTCCTGAATCAAAGTCGTACTTACCCGAAAATCACGGGTGTTACATATACCCTTGACTATAGAAAGTCAAACTAGACTTATTACAAGCTTAAAATAGATAAGCCTTGATTACAACACTAAAAGTAGCATTAACAATACTAAAGTCGACACAAATGTGGTCACCTTTGATCACTTCAATTCCCTGAAGCAGGGGTTACTTCAAGTATTAATAGTTTGTCCAACAGAATTCAATCATTAACAATACTCATAGAAAAGACTTTACATAAGCTATTGGAACAGGTTCAAGCTTTGAAGGATATTTGCAAAGTTTAGGCCGACACTCACAAAAGAAAGCATGATGATCTGGATGATCTAGATCACCATGAGGGGGAGAACAAAAGACAAAGATTGACTGAAAGTACTACTAATGGTATAGTTGAAGGTGCAGTTAAAGATGAGAATGTTGGTGATGTACATGAAGCTGGTACAAGTGAGAATGTGAATGTCAGACAAATGGTGTTATTTGTTGATCCAAATGTTGAACCAAGGGTTGAAAAGCTTGGTGTTTCTAAAGCAAGGGAGGCAGGGTTAAAGGAGGTAGACAATATGTTTGTTGATATGATCTACATAAACTTAGAGCCTGATGAATTAGAAACTATAATGTTAAGGCTAAAAAAAGACTGAAGAGATAATCTCTTATTCTGATAACGAAGAAGAAGAAGAAAAATTTGACTAGTTGATGTTTGTTAGTGAACAAGTTTCAAAGACATCTTTAAGAGAGCAACAACAACATGAGCCCTGAGTGGTCGAATCGTTAGGGGGAGATTGTTAGGTCTAAAATGTTGTATTCAAGTTTAGAGGGGCTTATTTAAGGATACTAGGAGAAGTAAACTTGTGACTTTATGATAAGTCTCAACCAATTGATTTGTACATAATACATATAGACATTCAAAAAGATTAAACACTTAGAAATAAATTCTCTTCTTTGTCACCAAAAACAGGTTCAATCCGATGTATACTTCAACCATCGGATTAGACACTCGATAAGGTTTAAATCCGATGAAGGCATCAAAATCTATGAATCATCGGATTTGTAACCATCAGATTTAATGTACTTGAGTACAAATCTCAATCCGATGAAAGCTCTTAAGCAACCATCGAATTGATACTCTCATCGGATTCTCATACTTCTTTAAATTATTCGATGCATTTAATATTCGACATATCTATCTTTCATAATTGTCTATAAATGGTAACTGTTGTATATCTTATACTTCAGAATAGACAAATAGGATTTTTACTTGTAAAAGTATTATTACTATCTGTATTGTTTCCAGAGTAAAGAGCCTTCAGAAAAATCGAAGATTGGTTGAAGAGTGATCAGATTGTTACAAAAGGGGGTTGGTTTATTGTCTAGCCAAAAGAAAATCAATACAAGATACAATCAGCATGTAGTCTGACATATACTACTGGCAAGCTGAATTTGAAGTGCAAACTTAAGTAGCAAGGTTGGTTCACCAACTTTTCCTAACTCTCATCCTAAAGTATAAAGTATGTCAATATTAAATATGTTCCAAAGTATTATTTATATACTTGTCAATACTTTACTATTCCTTCTTCAAACAAAAAGATGGGAACGGTTAACACTTGTCTAAATCAACACAAAAGGCTGAAGTGAAAAGTACAAACATGCATGGATCAACAAATCCAACAAAGACGCGTGTTAAAGTTGAAGGAGAGCATTTAATGCAATGAAGGCTATAAAATGACTTCTATGTGTTAACCAGCAAATAAACAATTTAAAAAAAAACTTCTCAGAGAAAAGCTTCAAAGTAAATTTGGCGTCAATATCTGAGAGATATCTTTATCTCTCATATCTGAAAGAGAAACCTTATTCTTTTCTTTTTTAGTGTGTGTAAATATGTCACCCAGATAGTTTAGGATCAAGGTTGTGTATCCTAGTTTTCGTAACTTATCTGTAAATTTATGTTTGAAATAAACTAAAATTAAAAGAGAAAATTTACTGTGGTTGTATTCACCCCCCCTCTACAAACAGTTTATGTGTGAGTCATTGTGGTCCAGACCAACACTTTCATTAGTATATAAAACTTTTGTAGTTATTTTTTCATAACACTTGTAATTTGGTTTGAGCTTAACTGTGTGTTTCAAAGGTGTAAACTATTTTCTCTCTCTATAATACATATGAGGTTTGGTGCCATAGTTGTGTTCTTGATTTCTCCATTATAGATTGTGATTATATATTTGAATCTAGGACTATCAGTCGTTGATTTGCTGATGAGGCTAGGAAATTCCTCATATCTTCTCACATAAAGTTCAAGTAATATATTAATCAGAAGTGCACTCATGCAATGCAGCGTGGCAAATCTCAATTTTAATTTTTTGTTTCATTCTTTGCCTTCTTTGATTCTATAATATAGGTTTATGTGGTTTTCAGAAAACGATAATGTTTTATAGTTGAATTAAGTATATACTTAAAGACCCCATAAAAAATTAAAAAAAAATATTGAAATTAGACCTAGACCACCCACTACAACAATTTAATTTCAAAAGACATGCAAATCGCCATGCAAGAATTCTAGTTTAGAAATTGTGGTGGTTGTGAGTATAAACTCTTAATAGAAAATTGGTTTTTTTCTCGTAATTGTTAATGTCACATAAGTACTTTTTGTTTATCGGCTAATGAATAGTATAAGAAATTGTAGGGTATATTTCTTAATTAGCAATTGTTTATGTCACATCATGTTGTAACGACCATAATTTTCGATAAGTAAAAGTCACCGTGCGCTTTTGTAGTTCCTAAGTTGTGGTTTTGAGTTAGGAATTTATTGATTTTAGTCCCTAGGAGAATCGGGGGTGTTTCGTGCGAGACAAATCGAGTTTCGAGGATCGGTGCAGGACTAGCGGCAATGCTATGCCACCATGACAATGTCAAAGTTTCCTGACAATTAGCAAATATGAAAACTTTGTCAAATACTCAACACACTGATAAAGACCAAGTAAACACATTATTACTTCAAAATATGTATTTTGGCATGTACATTGTTTTCACAAAGCAAGTTGAACTCACCTTGCTATATTTAGATTTTACCCCAAACTTGATTTTCCATAAAGAAACGTGGATCTTCAAGAAATTCTTCCAAACCCTAGCGTCACAAGTTTCCAAACATAAACATAAATATGCAAGTACTTAGAATCATTCCAAAACTTATTATAACAAAATCTCCATTTTGACCAAAACCCTAATTTTGACATAACTTTCCCAATATCATCTAAACCAAAATTTTAAGAAATAAAATTACTGTTAGCTTTAATTAGCTCCTAATTAAATGAATGTTTTATAAAGATATTTTAATGTTTTAGATATTTACTTATAGATATTTTACTTAGATGTTTTAAATAGATATTTTAGATATTGTCTAGATTTTAGATATTGTCTAGATTTTAGATATCTTAAATATCTAATGTAAATATGGCCCTATATAAGAGGTGTCCATATGTCTTTTTAAGAAGTGAGAAATATGGAAAGCACACAAAAACACACATAGACTAGTTTCTTATGAGAGTCGTTTCATGTTTAGTGTGGTGTTCTTCAACATTTCTCCTCTCCATATTTAATCATCAATGAATATGAGATAAGTTTCTTTATGATTGTTCTTCATGTATATCTTATCTCTATATTTAAATATGGACTTTATATTTCTTCTATTGTTGCTCAAGAATGGGATCAACAATTGGTATCAGAGTCGATTGAAGAAACTTTTCTTCAAAATCGATCATCTATGCAACAATGGAAGTTTTAGATGGTTTAGTTTATGATATACTTCATGTGTATGTTTTGATTCTTTCTCATTCATTGGTTTTATTTGATAAGCACTAAGTAGATGGTTGATCTATGATCTCATCCTTGTGTGTGCTTAAGTCCATAGCAATTCTTTTTGCATCTTGGTAGTAAGGTTGTTGATCCTTGTTTGATCTGACCTTTATTTTCAAGATTGGACTATCTTTGATCCAGATTTTGTTTGTCTTCCGCTGCTCATAAACATTTATATATGGATAACAAAATCATTTGGGTCTTGAGAAAGTTGTTTGAGAAAGATTTGATGTTTTGTTACATGTTCAAAGTCTGATCTGAAACGTTTTTTTAAAAAACTTTGAGTTCTTCTAATTAGTTTTCTGACTTGATCAATTAGAGATCGAATTATTTGCACTCACGGTTTTAAAAATTATATGAAGATCGTCTTATCTTTTACATCAAATCAGATTTAATGACAGATTTGCGCTGCTGTATTAAACTGATCATATCTCACTCATAAAAACACCGATTGATGCGATTCAAAAGGCCCTGGATTCCTAAGACACAGATGAACAGATTTCGTGTTTTGAGAATTCATAGATTCGAAATTTATAAGGGTCATATGCATCATTGAAGTATACAACAGTGTGCTGATGGAAAGCTGATGGACAGATCTGCGCGACTGTGGTAAAACAACCATATCTTTGTCGTATGAGCTCGAAAAGAGATGATTCAAGATGATCTGAACAGCTAACAAACAAATTCAAGTTGTTTGTGTTTTGAGTTTTTGCAAACTCCAGAGGTAAAATGGTCTAAATTAGTGTCAAAGTAAGTGTAAACACTTCTGCCAAGCCTCTGCCGCACACGACCAAGCTTCTGCCGCACGCGACCAAGCTTCTGCCGCACGCGACCAAGCTTCTGCCGCACGCGACCAAACCTCTGTCAGCCACGACTAAACCTCTGCCGAGCAGAGACAACCTCTGTCGAGCCACGACGAAACCTCTGCCGCCAAACCTCTACCAAGCGGCGACCAACCTCAACCAAGCAACGACCAAACCTCTGCCGAGCAGCAAACAACCTCTGTGGTACTGTTCATCACAGAGCCTCTGTGAAATCCAACAGAGCCTCTGTGGACTGAACCTCTGCGATCGAACCTCCGAGCCCGATTTTTTTTACTGTCAGCTTTGCGCTGCTTCAGAAAAATGCGCATAACTTTTGACTCGGTGCTCCAAATTACTCGATTCCAGTGGCATTGGAAAGATTATTCACAGATGCACGACTTTGATGCTTTGAGTTTTCTCAAATTATGTGTGCTGATATGCCAAACTCAGCCTCAAAGTCTGCTGCAAGGTGCTGGACCGAAAGCATCGCATTTCACTCATGCTCTTTCCGCTTTCAAGAACGGTGTTCTCTCAACGGTTCTTCATGGTGTCAAGCTACATTTGTTACATTTTAAATGTCACTTCATCCTCTGTTATTCACGTTTAAAGCTCGATGGATGAGCCTACATTTGAGGGGGAGCACATGATGCTTTGAAGACTTGAAGAACGGAACATCAAAGGTTCTAAAGAAAGCAAAGGGGAGACTATAAGATGATGCTTTCTTTATAAAACATTAGGGGGAGATTGTTAGCTTTAATTAGCTCCTAATTAAATGAATGTTTTATAAAGATATTTTAATGTTTTAGATATTTACTTATAGATATTTTACTTAGATGTTTTAAATAGATATTTTAGATATTGTCTAGATTTTAGATATCTTAAATATCTAATGTAAATATGGCCCTATATAAGAGGTGTCCATATGTCTTTTTAAGAAGTGAGAAATATGGAAAGCACATAAAAACACACATAGACTAGTTTCTTATGAGAGTCGTTTCATGTTTAGTGTGGTGTTCTTCAACATTTCTCCTCTCCATATTTAATCATCAATGAATATGAGATAAGTTTCTTTATGATTGTTGTTCATGTATATCTTATCTCTATATTTAAATATGGACTTTATATTTCTTCTATTGTTGCTCAAGAATGGGATCAACAATTACTTGGGGTCGTAAATGGAGCATTTACAACTCTTATAAAAGTTAAGAAAAGAGGAGGATGAACTCATCATTTAGGTTTTGATTAAAACCTAGAGAACCCCAAAAATCTCTAGAATTGAAGATGGATACTTGGTCTTGCATCATAAGATGAAATCACTAGATTTTTATGGATAAAGAACACTTTAATCTCCTTGAAAAGTGTTCGATTTGGGTGAAGAGGAACCAATTTGGGAGATAAAGGATAGAATTGAGAAGTGAGAAATGAGAAGACAGAAGGAAAAAAAATTGCACAATTAAGGCTCTGGTACCAGTTGGCTACATTGCCATGGGACAATGATAGTGTCATAGTCGCATGGCATTGTCGCACAAAGTGTACCGAATGTACCTCTTCAGCTGTGACTTTTCATGTTATGAGACGTTTTGAAAATATAAGGGTATGAGTTCATATGGAAAATGCTTTGTCTCAACCAATGATGAGTTTTTTTGTTAATCGTACTTTTAAGGCACGTGTTTGCATAAACGCCGGTTAAATGCGTTTTTTATTTGAGGACCTTTATTTGATGGTCGATTAAGTTTTGAGCATTTCGACTCGCTTTTGACTTAAAAGAGTATTAAGGACATTTGTCCGGTTTTAATAGCTCCATGTAGAGCTCTGATTATGATTTGAATTTATTGTATCTTATTTGAGAGTTACATGTTTGATGACGTTAGTCATGAATTTGGAGTCAGGTAATTTTAGACTGCGTTGCATTGGATCTATAAGTACGTAAGTTAGTCTTTTGTTGATCGTCAATTAGGTATTGCGGGCATGGGCTCCGCGACCCATGTTTTATGAACTTAACTTTTCAAGTAGACACTAAGAGGGTTAAGTTCGGGGGGGGGGGGGGGGGGGGTGCACTAGGACCTCCGTCATTCGGGGTAATGCCATGGTTGTAG